>OX424576.1:92538454-93138454 GCA_949152435.1 Gastracanthus pulcherrimus
CTCGGAGCCGAAAATGATCGCTTTTGTTTTGCCGACATTGAGTCGCAGTCCGGATGCTTCGGCCCACTCCGACACTGCCCACGCAACAGCCTACATGCATCTGATGCCCACATAAAGATCTCGCCATGTCACTTGAGTGTAAGTTTGCAAGTCGTCCGCGTATAGCAAGTGTTTAACATCACCACCAGTCAGTACGTCTTGTAAGTCATTGATATAAAGACTGAATAGCAAGGGCCCCAGGACTGAACCCTGTGGCACACCTAGATTGGTGGTTAGCCAATCAGATTCCCCGTTGTTGTCAGTTATGACTTTTTGCCTGCGACCAAAAATGTATGATTTGATCCACAGAAGAACACTCCTGGGAAAACCCATGCGTATCAGCTTACGAAGTAATTTAGATGGTGATATAGTGTCAAACGCCTTACTAAAGTCGAACAGTAGCAGTATAGTCATTAGTTTCTTATTGTCGTTAATCCCAGTTCGTATGTCCTCGGTTAGTTTTAGTAGAGCTGTCTGGGTGCTGTGATGTTATCTGAAACCGGTTTGCAGAGGATCCAAGATATTTTTGGATCTTAAGAAATCGGTAATCTGGTTGTGTACTATCTTCTCCAGCACCTTGGAGAGAAAGCTCAATAGTACTATTGGGCGAAAATCTGATAAAGTAGATGGCACTGAAACCTTTTTTAGAGCCACCAAGTGAGCCTCCCTCCAAGCCCCTGGGAAGACACCACCAGACAAAGAGGAGTTGAAGACCCTCGCTATATGATGACTTACATACGGGAGAGCCTTAGCTACAACGCTTTGGGGAATACCGTCCTCACCCCTAGCCTGCGACGCGAAATGAGCAACAGCCAGGACTACGTCCGTCACTGTAACGTCTTTGAAAACAAAGCCGTCGTCACTGGTCGAGTCCAAGATGCTACCCAAATCAACGTCACCTTTACTCTGGGAGACCGATACCCCCGCAAAGTGCGAATTCAGCTCACCCGGCGCGAAGCCATGCAACCCCCCTCCCCGTGCCCTTGGCAGGAGCCCCAAGCCCTTTAGTTCTTTCCAAATATCCTTCTTATTTTCTAGGGCTTTAAAAATCTTATTCTGCATTTTTAAAGCCCCTGTTGTCCAATCAATCAAACGCCGCCCAGTCACATTTACTCAGGTAAGATAGAAGATCTTCCTCTTCTATTGTTTTAAAGTCTCTGTAACTAAAAGTATCGGTGATGGGGCTATTGTTTAATTTAAAATCTATTTCAACATCTAAGAAAATAAGCAAAATGGTATTAGAATAATACCCACCTGATTTTATGCCTTCAAAGACATCAATGGGTCCACCTTGGGCGGAGCGACTGCTTCTCTAGGTACTGTGGAGGCCTGCAGCATACACCCTAGAAAACATAAAGCTGAGTTAGCCTACAGCAGATACGCACATCAAACTGGAACTCTCTTACCTGGTTTGGAGGGTTTGTAGAGTCAGTGTGGTCTCTCAAGTGCAGTAACGTAGCTCAGCTCATAGCCCGCTCCTCCATAACAGCAGCAGCAGAAGCCTCCGAAGCACTCACCAGTCACCTAGAAGCAACCTAGCATTAACAAGGGGAGATTACAGTGATATATAAAACACTAATCTCACCTGATAGCAGTGGCAGTTGAAGAATGCAGTTTAGTAAGCTGCATGTAAATATAACCTCTTCGAGGTTAACCGTGCCCACTGCTTCTGCTGCAAGTACGCAGTCCTGGGCATTGCAGCTCTCATCTTCGTGCCCCTTCGTCGGCACCGTTGTCCAAATACACCTCCTGCTGCATCCCTCGTCGCACTTCCTCGTCCTGGCCACTCGTCCTTCCTCGTCCTCTTCAACACCGCCTGCAAGCCGTCGATTGCGTGCCGCATAGCGTGACGTCACCGCGAGCAGACGCTCCCCTATCCTCCTTCTTACTTCTCTTTCTTCCTCATCAGACGCATGCGCTGCGCCCTGAACCGGGTTCGGTCCGCACTACCGAAATCCGAGTGTAGCGCCGCGGGAACGAAGCGACAACTCTCTCACTTCGTACTGAGCCGCGTTCGCAGACACTTCGGTCTTTATACTAGCTCCGTGCGAAAATATCAAAATCCACTTGCTCCGCTAGCGAATATATAACCGCTTCCATACCTCGACATTATCGTCGACCTCGTACCGTGTGTGCCGACCAACTTGTATCTTCGAAGGAGGCCACACCGAATTTGAAAAGAGTAAGTTGCACAGAATATTATTGTGCTTAACGGATATATATATATATATATATATATATATATATATATATATATATATATATATATATATATATATACATGTGCAGCGCAATAATCTTGGCTAGTATAGCTAAAATTATTGTCATTATATATATATATACAGGCTTTAACATTATTTTTGTTCGAGACTTCAAATAAATTGCACACAGGAATTTAGGGTAAAAGTATGAACACGTGTGGTTTATTCAATTTATATACAAGGTATTGAGCGCCAGCTGCGCGAATTTGCAGCACGATTTTACAAGTGTTCTACAGACACATAGATTTATTTACGAATTTAAACTAACTGCGGTGAGCACGGCGGTACTTGTCTGTGGTTTGTAGATGTTGGTAGGCTGGAGTAGAGTGGTGCAGTGGCGAGTGGTGGCGTGATTATGGTCGTTGATGGAAGGTACATTTTGAGTGGAAAACCGCCCCTTGACTCGGGCAGACCTCTGCGTGGAGGAGAATGAGGGTAATGAAGGGGGCAAGAAGGGATGGTGCGGTACATAGATAGATAGATAGATAGATATACGATTTATTTGTCAATTTTGGCAAAAATACATTACATAAAAATTGTTATTTTGTCATTACATTAAGTCTTTGATCACTATCACAGTTCGTCAGTGTATAAATATAAAAAATTGTTGCACAAATTTGTCATTATCTAATATCACAGTTTGTTTATATCACAGTTCCATAACAATTTCTGAAAGTCTACTCATTCTTGCATACCCGTACATCCATCACGTCACAATTTAAAAACAATTACAATTCAGCCGATACATACACTCATCACACACGCAGATATATTTACTCTTTATTAAAATGTACTCTTTATATTTTGTACATTACAACATTTTTCACGACTAAGAATACAAAACACGGGAGAACGGATAAATTAAAATAAAAAAAAATAAAAAGATAGAATAAATAAATAAATAAATAAATAAATAAATAAATAAATAAATAAATAAATAAATAAATAAATAAATAAATAAATAAATAAATAAATAAATAAATAAATAAATAAATAAATAAATAAATAAATAAATAAATAAATAAATAAATAAATAAATAAATAAATAAATAAATAAATAAATAAATAAATAAATAAATAAATAAATAAATAAATAAATAAATAAAAAAAAAATAAAAAATAAGTCAATAAATAAATAAATAACTACCCATGTATATGAATTCTCCGTCATCATGAAAAAATGTCAACATAATCACCGTGCAGTTGACTGAGGTAACTGCCTAACGCCGTTTTAAATTTACATAAGGACGGCAGATACCTCACACTGCAGAGGGTGTTCCAGAATCGCGAACCTAGAGGCTCTAAACGAATAGAGACCCTTATCAGTCCGCGATCCCGAAACCGAGAGCTGTTTCACACCGCTCCTACTGGAAGTCCTTGCTGTGTTAGTACCCAGGGACGCGAATTCTACGGAATATACGGCGGTAAAATACACGTGGAAAGACGGTGCGACGCGATGCTCGACACGCACGCGGCGCTAGATTTAACAAAAATATCTATATATATATATATATACAAGCATATATAAGCAGCATATTATTGTGCCTAACATATATATACCGTACCGCCGTGCTCACCGCAGTTAGTTTAAATTCGTAAATAAATCTATGTGTCTGTAGAACACTTGTAAAATCGTGCTGCAAATTCGCGCAGCTGGCGCTCAATACCTTGTTTATAAATTGAATAAACCACACGTGTTCATACTTTTACCCTAAATTCCTGTGTGCAATTTATTTGAAGTCTCGAACAAAAATAATGTTAAAGCATGTATATATATATAATGACAATAATTTTAGCTATACTAGCCAAGATTATTGCGCTGCACATGTATATATATATATATATATATATATATATATATATATATATATATATATATATTATTGTTGCTTGCGGTTCTTTTGGCACACTCTTATAAAATTATTTATCCTGAAACGCATCTTAGATTAATTTACCGATTTTTGCTTAATAATTTGACATACCTCTTATAATCATTTTTTTACACACATTTTACTTTGTTTAACAATTTTGACACACATCTTATAATAAATTTCGTTACATAGATTTTCTATTTATCGCTGTATAATTGGTTGCACACATCTTATAAAAAATTTTGCGTATAATTTCGATACATATCTTATAATAAACTTGTTATATACACCTTATATTCATTGCTGTATAATTGTTACACACACCTTATAGTAATTCTTGTCTTAATATTTGAAATATATGTTAGGATCGTTACATTACGTTACACTAATTATTTCCATTTTACATGAGTAGAGCGCGCGATAGGAAGGTTTTCTGAGTAAATTGCTTTCGCACTCACTGGATGTGATAAGGGCAACTTGTGCTTTACAAAGTCTCACGTTCCGAAGTTTTTTGCACTCGTTTCTTTCGTTGGCGCTTAAAAAAGTGTGAATTCCAACCCGGTTTTATGGTTATAAACTCGCTTGAAGGGCGTATGAGTAATGTTTTAGTGCTTGGTAATTCTAAAGGATCGGAAACCGGTACAGACGTTAATCTGTATACAGTAAAATTAGTTTGGTCAAATAACGGCATTTGAACTTGTATTATTAAATGTTCCTGCACTATCAAAAGTTCTACTGTAGCAAACTCCATTAAAACGGTCGCGTTGATATACTCGGTGTGTATTGGTGTTTACTTTTCCGTGTGTTTTTCTATACTAGCTAGTGCATTGCAAAGAGTTCGAGTTGGGAGCATGTATCGTTTGGTTTGCATTATTTTAATGAGTTTATTCATAATTGCGATATTATCATTAATCAAAAATAGTGCCGCGTTCATGGTAGGGTCCATTTTGGACTCGGCTGCGTCTAATACCGGCTATTCTAGAGTAAAATTTTTTTAATTTTCTAAAAACATTTGTTTACTGAGCTCGAACTCTTTTATCCTCAGATTGATATTGTTCTCGATAATCGCGCGTCGGTCGTCGGGTAACAATTTATTTTCAGTGTTTTCCTTACTAATTTTCATTATATAAATTAATATATCAAAGGCTTCCGTGCGCGTCAGAGGGGTTTCTGCCCCCCCCCCCCCTCTGTTTCCGTATCATCTCCCGATGTATACGATGATGCTAGGATGTCAAAGTCTAGCTTACTTTCCTTCAGCTGCGCAATCTCGGTCTGCAGAAAATATACTTGCCAGATGGCAACGGCGTCCGTGAGTTGTAAAGAAACCTCGGAGTTGGTGACGTTGTTTAGGGCATCGTTAAAAAAAGCCTGGGTCTCGAGTATACGGCTGGTGTCAATTGCCGTAGCGATGCTCCAAGTCTCCGAAGTAAGTCTAATGTCCTCGACTTTATTGTAGATAATCCCAGGATTCTCCATCATGGGGTTTTTATGATGTCAGCGCGGACGCTGAGGAGCAGCGCTACCATCAGAATGAAGCGCATTTTCTACAAAAATGAAAGATTTTTACAATATGGAAAATATCTTGTTTACATCATCGTCGCTCTCTGCTCCCCCGGCTTGCTCTACTCTCGACAGATGGTCGTAAAAATCCAGCGGCAGTTGTTGTAAAAAATTCTCTACAATTTCCGTGGATACCCCTGGTTAATCTAAATAGTCCGGCTGTACGGCAGCCGTCGCGAGTTCGCCAGATGGTGCTTTTATTTATGGGTTACCGTGGCTATTATCGCCTGCCCTCTTGCTCTGCCCCGACTTCGAGGTGTGCGATGTTGTTGCCGAAGCCATGTTTATGCGCGCGGTATAGACAGTGACAAAGGATACAGTCGGTCGCGGGTTCTTCTAGTAAGAGTAAGGTGCTACAAATTTTACAGTTTGAAGGTAGTTTAATTTTTGTTAGGAGATGAATGTAATCCTTTTTTATGTATAATTGCGCTGGGTCTACCACGAATTCGTGATAACTCCCTTCGCAAAAAATATCCGCAAAGTTTCTCGTGTAAAGTTTGGGTAATGCGCCACTTCGCGCGTACGAAAGCTTCCCGGCTAATTCGACTGTCACTTGGTTAGTGTCCATGGGCTCTATATACATATATATAAAAAAGGGTACGCAAAGTAGCTAATTGTATTCGATTTTTTTGTACTATTCTCGTATTACATTATTTTCATCATACTCTGTTATATGTTTTTAATGTCATCCAAAGGCGCTTGGATTTGCTTAGCGAGATTTTTAGCGTGTTCGAGACCCGAGTAAATTTCTGCCTTGAATATGTATCTTGTTACGTCTGGTCGTAATCCAGTTACGAAGGTATATTTTGCTAACTGTTCGCGTTTTAAAGCTGAATCGTTTACCTCGTTAAATTCGTTTTTAGCGAGTTGTCCCAGATTTCTATATTCGCGCAATAATTCTTCGATGCGGCGGCCGTAGTCGAGGGTTGTCTCGTTGCGTCGCTGCGCTGTCCACGAAAGTCTTTGTCTCAAATTTATTAAATCACTTAGAATTCTTTGTTTATCCCGATTATTTAGGTTCAGCATCTTCAATATATGTATAAATATTCCTTTTAAAAAACATTTGCGGCAATATATGTGGATGTACTCGGCCGCATATGGGCTAAAAGGTGATATTTTTTCTAAAAAGCGATTTCGTTCATATGCTTATATATGTAAATACGGAACTAAAAAAAAAAATTTTTTTTCTTTATGGAAATATGTCTACTTAAATGATAGATTAATTAGTTCGTAATACACTTTTAAAGATTTAATAATTTTGACCATAAATTTTACTACTTTATTACAAAGGTTACTCATTATATTTATTGGTCACTACTCGACTCTGTAATCTTGACTACTAATTGGATTATTATTCCGTTACATAAATGTGTGCTAATTAGACGTTTTGAGTGAGTCCTTTGCGTTTTTTTTCTGGGTGGAAGGGAATGGATGTTTGGTTCTTCCTCCTGGAGCGTGGGATATAGTTGATTGGATAGTACGGTGCAGTGTGTCCGGCCCTTCCCCTTCTCGTGTTGGAAGTCCACCTGGACTTCCCGCTGTGTTTGGCTCGGAGGCGTAGGTGGAGTCGGAGGTGGCTCGTTTGCTGGTGGAGCGATCGGCGTTTCTCCGTTTGGTTTCCCGTTGCCTCCTTTTCTCCTTGGATTGTTGTCGGCCGGACTTCGCGCGAGGTGTAGAAGTAATTGGGTCACACTGACCCACAATGCGCCGACGATTACCCCTGACCAGCCGTAAATGGAAATTAAGGCGTATCTATGCAAGACAGTATTTACGACACATTTTATTAATCTCGCGATCATAAACAATCCAATTATTCCTGCAGATGCTGAGCCGAAAGTCAGAAAACGCGTTCATATTTTGTTTCAAGTGCTGTCTGCTAGTCTAGTTAACGCGTCCTCGTCAAACAGTCGCGCTGCCGATAGACCGTCCATTCTAGTGCTATACCCTGACATGCTTAAGGTGATGCTAAAGCCACCTGTCACCGACAAATACGAGGAACCACTTTTCTCATTTAATTTTCAATTTTTTGTAAATATCTTTATGAAACGTTATTGTCCTAATCAGAAACAACAACTTACCATAGAGATATTTTCTCAAAATTAAAAATTGAATGAAATAAGTGGTTCCTCGAATTTGACGGGGACAGGGGGTTTAGCATCGCCTTAACGCTAATGAATTTAACATAACTGGTCTTTCGACTGGAAACATTAAGTGTTGGCGTAATGCCTGAATTTATTCGGGCGTATATATTCCGCTCCTAGCTAACTCTACCGGGTCTGTATAATTCCAACGATGTTTTGTGTTGGGTTTTAAAATCGTAGGTGAATGCCCTATTGTTGTCCCTCGCGGTAACACGGAAAACCAGTCTGTCCCCAAGAGAAACATTGGAGGTATTAATTGATTACACGGAATCTCGGTCCCGAAGCGTTTCAATACGTGCGTACGCGGAGATAAGAAAAGTTTTTTACCGTCTTTTGTCACCGGTAATTCCTGATAACAAGTGCCGTCCTCTCTTCTCTGTACATCTACTTGGATGCATTTCATTAGATGTACTACTTCCCTCGCTACTACCCCCATATATCCCACTCCTTTCGTAATTTGATATGCAAAAAGGTCGGGCGCTGTAGAAGCTATGCTTAGCGCGTTCGCTATTACCCTTTCCTCGAGCTCGCATTTTTGTAAAATTAAGTCCTGATATAAAGCTTTCATTTGTCCCTTAATATGTTTCTCGACATACACGAATTTAGAATTTACATATGGAAAAATATCCAGATTGTTTATTAAGGGTACTTTTATTGTTTTAAAATTTTCAGTTGATGGTCCCTCGAAAAAAAATAATTTTGGATGTTCAGTGCGTATTAAGTCATAAGAACAGACCGGAACTGTTCCTATTGATGTAAAAGGAAATGTAATTTCGCTGGATTTCATCAATAATACCGGGAATCTTTCATTACCTTTTTCCACTATCTTGCTTACATATCCCGAGTACAACTTAGCGTATTTCTCATGCTCTCAAGAGGTTACCGGCACGGGGTCCCAAAATGCGTATCCGTCCTTTACGTCTATACACTGGTCCTGATTAAGCGCGCATCGCGTTCCCGATTTTAGAATGACTTCGTTTCTATTTACATTAACCGATGCTTCATACATTTTCAGTGTTATAGTTACGTAGTCCGTTACTACCGCGTCTTCGAAAACGCCGTAGGGGTCCGAGAAAGTGCCTGCGTTACTGCAATCCCCCGATTGATCGATTTTCCCCACAAAAGTCATTGGGTGTACAGTGGTCGAGTTTATTTTTAAATTGCTTATTAATTCATCACGGATTTTGTGTGCTCGATATATGTGCATTCTCTTACATTCTTCCGCCGTTATTTCGTCCAAGAATCTGACTTCACCCCGTGACTTATCTTTTCTGTGCGAAAATGCACCGCAGTACTTAACATTTCTTTTAATTTCTACTTTACAAAGTCTCACGTGCGCGTTCGAAAATTCGTTTAACTGTAGTAACCGCGCGTATACTTTAGATATATTTACTTCGAGAACTTGTATGTCACATTCACCGATATTTATTAATGAAAAAGTGGTTAAGTTCTAGACTTGTTGAGAGCAGTCATATGCGATAATCGCGTAGCTAACTGTTGCGTAAAGTAGAGTGTATGCTGAGACAAGAACCAGTCGAAAGTTATGTTTCATCTGTAAATATTAATATTTGATATTATTTTAATTATATAAAAAAGTCGTTTGTCCATTAAATTGTACGACAAAAATTAATAGCAAGAGTGTAAAATAAAAAATAGGTAGTTTGTGGAATTATGCAATATGCATATATATTTTTTTATATAATTCGTGTTGTGAACGCATATGCATAACAGAAAAGGAAATTTTATATGTCTTGCATTTTTGCCGCTGTTAAAAGGAAGGTTCGAGTATTATGTTTTGTTGATTAAACACTACTGCGTGTGTCATTTAATCAATCGGGTTTTCATAGGGGTCGATATAAGACATGCGTAAGCGATTAGCGTGCACTACCTTAGATTTATTTTTGCTAAGTTGAATTTTTACGTTCCCATTTTTCTCGATGTCGAGCACCGTGTGCGGTCCCGTATAGTCGTCACCGAATTTATGGGGTTTCGGCCCCTTTTCTAACCATACTCAGTCTCCTATTTTTAAAGTTTTCTCATTTACTTTGCGATCGTAATATTGTTTTCAACGCTCCTTTGCCCTAATCATGTTTTCTCGTGCGGCCATTTGAATGCTATTTAAATGCGTTACTAGCTTCGTCATATAACCCTCGATGGTCGGCAATAAGTCGTCCGCTTCCAAGTCCCCGCTCATCGGCGTGCGCGCTATGCTTCCGAACACTATCTCGTACGGAGTGTGGAGCGTAGTTTCGGATACGGAGGTGTTGAAGTTAAAGGTTACTAGGTCAATATAATCGTCCCAATTCGTTTTATTACTTTGTGCAAAGAATCGATCGCTCAAGAGAGCCGTTCGATTGTGGGTGAAAGGCTGTTGTCTTTATCTGCTTAATAGGAAATCGCCTGGCTACCCTTTTCATTAGTTTACTAAGAAAATTTGTGCCTTAGTCTGTCGGTATGACTCGCGGCGCCCCAAATACGCAGATTACCTTCTTAATTAGCGCATTTGCTACTGATATTGCGTATGTAGTTACTAGCGGTTCGGCAATCGCGAGTTTTGATAGTAAGTCTTGAAAAGTTAATACATACTCATTTCCGCGCGATGTTACTGGTAATGGCCCAACGATATCCATTGCTAATTTGTCCATGCAGGTTACTGGTGAATCGGTAATTACCATCGGCAGTCGCGTTCTTACTCTAACTAATTTTTTTAGTTGACAATCTAAAAATACGCGAATAAAGTTTTGCGCGTCCTTCTTAAGATTTTCTCAGTAAAAATGGTGCTTAATGCGTTTATAGGCTTTTGTCACCCCTCAATGGCCTCCGATTATAGAACAATGCGCTTTCTGAATTATTTTATCCCGGTGCTCCTGTAAGGGGTATTTAATTAAACCTAAACAGATTATTAATTTTATTTTATTCCTTGCAAAAACGCCCCACAGCTTATTGATAATATAATTAATTGCCATTCTAAGTTTTCGATTCTGTCTGTTTTGGCTACACCTGGCTGCATATGTATAATGGGTAAAAGATGGTTCAAATTACTACATAAAACATCAATGTTTTGGCTTATTATAGTTTGCCCGTCGATTTCCTCATCGCGTAACGACATAGTTATATGTAGCTTTGTGTTAACTTTTACTATATTGGGTACTCCTATTTCTATGTCTTTGAATCGCGGCAGTTTCCCCTGCATATCTAACTGCCTTGCTCCTTCGTCGCACGGTCCGCCTTGAGTTGTAAAAAAGTACAGGAAGTTGTCCTTCCTCATATATAACCTTTCCCTGCAAGTTATTTCACAAAAAGGAGTGCTCGCGGGAGATTGTAAATCGTCGACAGTGACAAAACATTCCTCGCTGTCTTCGTGCGTGTGCATCGCTTCGCATTTGTCCTGGCGTGCTTTCTCTGTCTCCTCCACCCTGCTCTCGTCTGAAGGGTCCGGCGCTACATGGGTCGGACTACTACCCTCCTCCTGTGACCTACTGTTACTGGTCATAAATGGCGGCGGTTGCTCCCCCGACTCGTTACTACACATTCCAATTTCTCCTATTGTATTCTGCTGCTTTTGTAATCCTACTTTCTTACCTTTCCTAGGAACCTAGCTATTTTTGTCCTGCTTTTCGCCCCCCCCCCCCCCCCATTTTCGCGTTGCTGGATTCTCGGTTTTTTATGCGTCCGGTTGTTTTCGGTCAGCTTGGCATAAAATGCTTTCCGTTGCGATGGGGTTACGGGAAAGAGCGTCAGCCACGTTTGTCTTGTCTGGCCTGTACACTACCTCGAACTCATATTCTGCTAGCATCAGTCGCCAGCGTGTGATTCTAGAATTCGGGTCTTTGTGCGTTTGCAACCACACCAAGGGTCTATGGTAGGTAACTAAGGTAAATTTTTTTCCGAATAGATATGGTCAAAAATGGTTTATACTATATACTACGGCTAAACCGTCTTTGTTAAACGTGTCCCACCGTTGTTCAACGTCCGTGAGAACTCGCGACACGTACTTGACTACGTTATTGTGACTAATAGTTCCCATTGTAAGCACGCCGGCTATATCGTGCCCACTTGCATCGGTTATTAGGTTAAAGTTTTTTGTGAAGTCCGGGAATATAAGGATCGGATGCTCGCACAATTTATTTCGTAAAAATTCAAAAGCCCCCTAGATTTACTTTGTCCAGCTAAATTCAATATCGTTTTTTAACAAATGCGTCATCGCTTGCGCAACCTTAGCGAAATTTTGAATGAAACGTCTCTAATATCCTGCTAAACCCAAAAATTGTTTAATATTCTTTTTTGACCGCGGCACTGGGAATACTTTAACTGCCTCCACTTTTCGCGGAACCGGGCGCACGCCACTTTGCGATATTAAATGTCCAAAGTAAGTTACTTCCGGCTTAAAAAATTCGCATTTCTCTGGATGTAATTTTAATTTTGCGTCTCTTACTGGTGCGAACAAATTATTTAATCTATTAACATGTTCAATTAATATTTTTGAATACACAATTATATCATCGATGAAACAGAATAATTCTTTATTTAGCGTTTTTGCTAGTGCAATTGAGAGCATTCTAGAGAAGGTCGCGGGATTGTGCGTAACCCGAAACTCCCTCTATTAAAATGATAGAGTCCCTCACATATTGCGAACGCTGGCTTGTGTCGGTATTGGTCGTCTATCTCAATTTGATGATAGCCAGATTTAAGATCAAAAACTGAAAAATATTGGGCCGCGTCTAATTGGTCTAAAATTTCTGTTATATTGGGTAGTGAATATTGGTCGTCTAACCTTTTGCTATTAAGCTTACGATAATCTATTACCATACGATATTGCTTATTCCCCTGTAAGTCGTCCCTTTTTGGTACTAAAAAACACGGGCTAGAATAGGAAGAGGTTGAAGGTTCAATTATTCCGTTTTTAAGGAAATCGGCGACCTGACTCTAGATTTCTTCTTTATGCACGGGGGGCAATCGGTATTTATTGGTGGTTACTCGAATTTCATCGGTGGTAGGTATTGTGAGTTTAAGGTTAGAGGTAGTGGAAAGTTTTTCGTCCCCTAAATAAAATATGTCTCTAAAATTGTCTATAAGCCTTTCGACCTCGACTTTTTCCTCCCGTAATAAATGGTCAAGACGAAGCGTATCTTTTACTGCCTTCGCGCGCCCGGGGGTCTTTTGCCTCAGCTGCAAAACTCTGGTTTCCACTGCCAGGCCTTTTACTTTCTTACCCTTTAAAATACTTTTTACCTGCTTTAATATTTTTATTACACTTTCGACAGCTCCATGAAAATGTGTATCATTTATGCGTTGCCTATCCAAGTGAAAGCAAAAGTTATTTAACGTTTTTTCCAATTCTGTTTTAATTACATCAAAGTTTGCATGCATTGCAGTGAATCTTAGTATTGACGTAGTTATATTTTCAATTTCTTGTTTATGCTCCAATAAAATGCCGTTGTTTGTAGAGCTGTCGCTTAGTAGTTTTTGCAAAGCACAAATTCCATCAAATATGGCTCCTTCCTCGATCTCGTTTTCGTCGCTTTGCGAGTGTGGGATAAAGGAGTCTGGGCTGTTAAAATTAGGATTAGGGGTAATAGGATCAATATCCATCTTTATTCTATCAAGTTGAGGATGTAAATGAAAGCTCAAGAATTGTGATATTGAATTTTTAGTCTTAAAAATTTTTCTCAAGATTTTATTTGGCAAGTAAGGTTTTCTCTTAGTTCTATTTTTATTTACTTTAATTTTGCCAGGGAAAGAGGTATGTATTGGATTTTGGTCTCTTGGGGTATTTATTCGAGCACATTCTGAGTTATTTTTATTACTAAATATTCTGCTTTGTTTTTAAGTACGAAATTCTTTGGGTTAGAATTAAATAGGGAATTCTTTGGATTCTCTGCTTGGGAATCTGATTAAAAATTCTGTGGATTTTCAATTTGATAAAAATTCTGTGAATTTTTGATTTGATATGATTTTAATTGGAAATTCTGTGGATTTTCAATTTGCTGAAAATTCTGTGAATTTTCTATTTGATACGAGTTGAATTAAAAATTCTGTAGGTTTTCAATTCGCTGAAAATTCTGTGGATTTTCGATTAGCTTAGCATAAGAACTAGGGTAAAAACTCTTTGAATTCGCCTGCAAATTCTGCGAGGTTATACCTTGGTTGGAAATGTATTGAAAATTCTGTGGATTTTCAATTTATTTAGTAGAATTAGAATTGGATATTAGAATGGAAATAGCAAACTTTTATTTTGGCAATTGCTTGCTTTTAATAGATTGGGTCCTGCCCCCGAATCTAGTATTAATTTAATATTCCTGCCAGTCAAAGGGTTATTCAATGTGATAATGGGCGGGATGCCGTTAGTATTTAAATTTACTTCTCTTATTGAGTATTTCGTTGTTCGAATTGTGTCTGCGGACGCGAATTGTATTGGGTTTCCTGTCTCGCGTTATGCTGCTGCAGACCATGCGCGTTTTCCTGCTGTATTGCATTACTATTCCCATATTGTCTTTTTCTACACTCCTCTATTGAATACCCTTTATTTTTACAAAATCTGCAGATAATTGGCTCGGTATTAGTATTTGCAAATGTAGCCCTTTGTCTCTGGAGATATTGATTATCCGGCGGTCTATCTATCCTATATGGCGCTCGCGGCTGCCATTGTGTCGGCTATGTATTACGCCCCTCGGCGCGCGGCCCCGCCCAAGCGTCCTCACGTCGTCCGACGGGCGCCCGTGTGGCTTCCTGCCTCGTTGCTTGCTGGATATGCCAACACCTGAGTACCGTGTGCCCCCTTCAGTTGCATATTTGGCACGTTTCTACCTGATTACTATCAATAAATTTTACATTTGGTACCTGTTACTCTTTCTGCTTGCTATCCGCAATTATTTTCATATTGCTCGAGACTTCTTCTTGTTCATAGCATGCAAAGTCTCTTTCTATTTCGATTGCCTCCAACGTTGCGGCCTCTAAACGGCGAACCGCATCCATTCGCGTCTTGATAACCTATTGTAGTCCCCGTAAAAAAAACTTTACTAAATCCTGTTCCAAGCTAAAATGAAATTCGGCTGTAATTCGTTTTTCTCGCTTTGCGGCTGCTATTATTTCTTGTTCGACCGCGCGCACTCTATTTGAAAATTGTATCACGCTTTCGCTTCGTTCTTGTTTTAAATTAGCTAATTCTCCGTGCAATTGATGGTATGTTTGACGCGGCTTTGTGTGCTTCTCCGTACAGTCTCATTTTTGTGAGTTTCGCGAGGTCTGTTTCAGCCGCCGGCGACAAGATATTTCCTGCTTCTCTACACCCTTCCACGAATGCCGTTAAAGAGATATTTGATCCATTATATTTTGGTATAAGTTCCAAAGAGTCTTTTATTGAGCGAGGTCTAACCTGCCCGAGTGTTGAATTCATTGTTGAAAAATTTGATGCTAACATTCCGTAATGTTGTGTGTCCCTATGGTTACCTTCTCTAAGTGAATTTATTATTGCACTACGCGGCGTGCTGATACTGAAACTGTGTATCGTTGGTGTGTGCTATGCTCGACTGAGATTTTTTGTATTACTGTTTTATCTTGGTCTTCCAGCATAGAAAGGTACTCAGTACTATCGTTCATCAAATTCTCATTAAACGTTAAATTCGGAATTTTGAACTAAACGAGGGTCTATCGGTTGATTTACTAAATCTCCCAAGATTTTGACAAAAACTGACTCGTTACAAAAATTCTCTATCTCACTCTCGCTCAAGAAATTCGCTAACAATTCCGTAATCCCTCTAATATTTTGTTTGTCCATTTTAGTAAGCTAGATCGTGCCCCGAGTATGTACTAAAGTATTTCAATAAATCCGGTCGTGAACGATTCAGTATATTTGTGAAACTTGTTTGATCAATTTCTAATGCCCGATTTAATAAAATTCCCGCTACGCCGTCGTTTCGTATATCCTGCATTTTTACTTAGTTTCCTCTGCCCCTTTTTTTTTACACGTCTTTGTTCGCTCTAATCCTTATAAAGAGGGGCCCCAAAGTCTGTTACGTCCCGGTTGTCGTACAGCGCTTTAAAAATAAAAGGTAACGAGCCCTATTTTACGTACTTGCTGGCCAGGGCCACTCTACCTACGGACGGGCGGCGAACAAGCGTATACGCGTGATGACAGTCACAAAACAATTAGCGTGGATAAACGGAAGCATAAGCAATCAGTTATAAAAACATAATGGCTTCCTGTGGCTTACCTTTATGACGGCACCTGTAGGATTAACCCGCGGTCAGTGGGCGGTGGCGCTCGGCTCAGTGTGACGCTTCCTCTGCTTGACCCTCTCGTGCTGACTCGAGCGCAAGGGGATTAGGGAGTTGCGGAATGACTTTGCCGATAATGAATATTATAATGTACTGATACTTTTGTTGATTTGAACTAATTACTATTTTACACAATGCAAGTCTCAATCTGAGTTACGGGTACAATTATGATGCTCTTCAGATGGATTTACAGCTTGGTCTTCCGTCGGGCAGAGGTTCATCCTCTGGAGGAGACTAGATCAGGACAGATGCCCGCTTGGTTGCCTGGTCAGCTTATATAGGCTGATTTCTGTGAGATTATTTCTCTAATGTGTATATTGATATTCGTGTAGGCTTGGGTTAGGATATGCACGTGGAGGCGGAGGAAAGTAGTGCTGTATGTACGGAGGGTGTGTGGTTTTATTCTTTTTCCAGGAAATCGTAGGTTGGGTTTACTTCTTCTATTGTCCTTTTTGTGGCAGTTGGCCCAGTAATGGTTTTCCATCATGGCTGCGGCTCCTCGGGAGGTGCGCGGAGAGAGTCGTTGTTCACCCGTGTCGTGTATTGGCGCTGATGGTCGCGGTGACTTGGATGACTTGGTGGGGTGCGTGAGCGATCGATCAGTCATCTGGTTAGCCGGTGTGTTCTTGTTGGTCGGTATAGTAGCGTGCGTGTTTAGCGGCAGATGGTATTTGCGCGAGTGGCAACACTGTACTGCTGTGTACGGTAACATGTAATCTTGCGGCGTGCTGCACGTTTGTTTGTGGTGTTGCGGCTTGCCGACGGACAGGTGGCAGGATGCAACAATGTACATGTTTATCGTTAGATGTGTCTGCGGTTTGTATGCGGGTTTGTAGGTGCGGTGTCGATGGGTGAGTATATGTATACGTGGATGTATAGATACGCACGGGTGTATTTATGGGGGTGTAACATTGGTAAATTAGTATTTGGGTGAATAGGTGGGTAGATAGATTGTGTTACGGGAGAAGTGTCTGGGTAAGTACAAGGGTGAACGTGAATCGATAGGTGTGTAAGTGGGATCGCGGGTAGATAAATGGTGATGAAAAAGTTCGTAAAAGGATTAGTGGATGTCTTGGAGTGTGGGTGCTTGACTGCAAGTAAGAAAGGATGCCTGTGTGGATAACGGACGTGGTTGTAGGAGAGAATAAGTGGATGGATTGATAGTTTGGTACTTAGACGGATGAGTATGTGTTGCGAGATAGGTGAATGTGTGAGTGGATGTGTGGGTAGTTGAATGGCTGTGAAGGTGAATTCGTATGTGAGTGGGTAGATACATATGTATGAGTGGATGGGTATAAGGATATATGTGTGAGGGCGTGAGTAAATAGATGATTTAAAATATGCATGGGTAAATGGATAGGTGTTCAGGTGGGCTAAAGGTGGATAGATTAGCGCGTGTGAATGGATAAATAGGTATATGGGTAGATACCCCATTATCCAGATGTATTACAAATTGTTAGCAATTTGACATACACGTTTTCCTATCGATTTCCGTAAGTTTGACGTAAAACTGCGTCCGTATATGCTGGAAATTTTGTATCAAGTATTGAAGTAAATTATTAGGGCAAAATTACAGTAACTATTGCTCATGATGTGCAGGCGTATCATAGACATACATTGACATCATATTGTCGTCACATTTCTCGATTTTTGTGTTACACAAATTTCCATCAATATGCTGTTATTAATTTCTTCCCTTTCTCTCTTGCACTGTCGTATATATGAGTAATTTTATTGAATATTATGTGAATAATATTCAAAATAAAATAATATAATATATTACTAATATTGAAAACAAGTTGAAAGCAAATTGATGTACAAAACTTGCAGCAAAAGTTACACATCAAATGTAAGTAAATCTGCGTCCGTATATGGCAGCAATTTGGCGGCTAGCATGTGCAGTCAATTTTACGGCACATTGACATCAATCCTTGATATTCGTCATTTCTTGAGCGTAAGTTGGAAGCAAATTGCTAACAAACATTGCACAGCTACTATTGCCGCGATTTTGCCGCGGCAAGCCTGGTTAATGGGGTGAGTAGATGGATGGGTGTAAGTATGTACATAGGCGAATGAGTAGCTGGATAAGTGTTTTCTGGTGAATCACTAATGGGTGTACGGGTAGGTGTGTGTAAGTAGGTGCATGAGCGTATGAGAGCGGGTGGATGGGTGTGTAGGTTGTGTAGATGAATGAGAAAGATGGATGCGTAAACGAGTGAATGCCTGTGTGGGATGAATAAATATATGGGTAGGTAAATAAGTGAGTGTGGATCAATGGGAGTTAGTGTTCAGTGGATAAGTAAGTGTGTGTGTGGGCCTATAAGCTGCGTAAATAAGTTTATCTATGTGGATGAAAATATAGTATATTATACACCAACGGCGAGAAGGAGGCCTTTTGCTCCCGCGTGTGAATTTGCAGTACGAGCCGAATCCGAGTACTGAAATCACATAAGGGAGCAGAAGGCCTCTCCCCCATGGAATACGAGTATACTATACATTTTATAATACACGTCTGATTTTCGAGTTTTTGGGCTTAACAAGAGGAGCTATTGTATTTGCATTTGCGGAAGTTAAAACTCTTTTGCTTCCGCATTTGCGGCAGTTAAAATTCTTTTGCTGTCGCTAAATTATTTTTTGTTCGTCGGACGAAAATCGACGACTTTAGTCCCTCTGTTTAGGTCTAAAAACGCGAAAATCGTGCATGTGTTATAAAAAGTAATTTTTACCAAATTTGTAGATAGATTATGGAGAGAAAGTTATCTCGGAAAATGGTAGTTCTAGTAGTGATGATATTAATGGTAGTGATGATGAGGAGAAGGATGATGAGGAAGAATCAGCACTTGTGCTAATGCTTGAGACAAAGGACGAAGAAATAGAAGAAAGAAATGAACTTATTAGAGCTTTAAAAAATACAATTTCAAGTTTAGAGAAGCAATTGGATGAAAAATCAGAAAAGATTCAACATTTAGAAACAGATAAAGTTAAAATGGTCACCGAAATTACAGAGCTAAAGTCAGTTGACAAAGAGAATCTTGACATTGAGTATTTTCAAAATAGTATCGATGTTACATATAATGGTATAATTTTCACTAGTCATCTTTTGCACATTTTAAAAAGGCGAACAACATTTTTATTATCTATATCAATATTTTATTATTCTAGATTTACTTAACATAAGTACTATGTTGAAAAATATAATGGAAAACCTGCAACATTCTTCATAAAGTGAGAAAGCCATAAAAAGTACTACTAGCAGAAATAACAAGTCAATTTGTAATATTAAGCGATCCACTAAACATTTCAGACAGTCAGGTAATTAAAACATGGTTAATTTACACTGAGAGCCTCCCAAAATCGTTTATTAATAATATTCTTAATTCATAAATAAATACATATTGATATGACCATTACAACTATCATGATTTATTACGTGATTTATTCGGGAAGCCCGACCCGTACTCAAAAGTTAACCCAACCCGACGCGACCGTATTAATCCACCTGCACAACGTGCAAATTTTTGTGGCTTAACTATCTCCAAATACTTGCTCGGAATTATTGTGATATATTTATGTATATTTGTGTGTATGTATGTATGTACGCATGTGCGTATGTGCGTATGTGTATGTGTGTATGTATGAATTCTATTTATGTGTGTACGTATGTATTTATTGTAATTTAAGCGTAATATTTTGATATAAAATTTTTTTTTATCAACTGTCGTGCTTAGTTCTGTTGGTCTGCCTGTAACTACTCGTCTTCTTGAGCAAAGAAAAAAGAGTAGCATTAGAAATATTTCTTTTTTTTTCATTATCATTAATAATTTATTTTTTAATTAAATTTAGTTCCTTGATGATCCAGTAATAGAGACTGCAGAGACTAACAATGATTCTGTTGACGGAGAAATCGACACATCAGACGACATGAAGCCATATTTCGAAGTAAATTATCAATAGTAAAACTGATGTTATATTAAAATGTTCTAATAAGTTTTTTTATACAGATAGCTACAAAAAGTTTATTTTTTTCCAAAGAATATTCACTTGGATACCATGAAATATTCTGTATATTATATAATACGCAGAATGTTTGCATGGTGCCCAAGTTTTTTGCATAACCATTTCTTTAGAAAATTATTAAGGCAGTTTCGTATTTATTAATATAAATAAATAATGCATTTCTGATGATTATGTATTTTTAGAAGAACGAAAGATCCAAAACCCATAACGAGAATGAGGAACCCAGTTTTGATATTACTAAACAACACATGAAGAACGTTAAAACAGGTAAACTCGAAGATTTCGCCAACACCATAATTAGCACCTTATTCTCTGAAGAGGAACTTGCCAAAAGCAGTGTAACAGGCAGACCAAGTAATGTAATGATACATTTGGGTGTTGAAGCTAGACCAGACCTAGACATAGAACGCATTGCAGCTGCTAGAAGTAAGTAGAGTATAACTTTAAGCATAGCTGTTAATTTAGAGGTTAGTGGTAGAACACAAATAGGGTGTTAAATATCATTTAAATTAATTGTAAAAACCCATGTTCATAATTTTCTTCTTATATGTCTCGTTTTAGTAATGCAAATAATTTCTTGCATATATATGTAAACATTGACAAATATTATTTTTTTAACATATCCCGCGTACATAAAGTGCGTACTTTTTCCCCCGCCGAGCCGGGAACAAAGCGCTATATTAAATCCCTACTCCCACTCTAGTCCCCGTCGCGACTCGCATGTGCCCTCGCCTTCTGCTCGGGCACAAACAGCGCGTGGCGGCGGGAACTAGCGTGAGATTAGGCAATTAATATGTAACACTATTTTCCCTCTTCGACGCTGAACGAGTACGAACGTTTTGGTAGGTATGTTAAAAAATTCTATATTGAATGCGTGACTAAAGTGAGTCAGCAATTGCCAGCGTGTATGACGCACTCGGTCCGCTCGGGCGCCGAACTACACGCGGGCATGTAATGGCTCACTTTAGTCCCTAGGTGCATAATATACTATTTAATGGGTTGATAAGAGGCAAAAATAAATGATATATATATATATATATAACTGGTTTTAGAGCTTCGGATATTATTGATACATGTTATTTGAACCTTTAACCCTAATACCTCCTGAGATTTTTCGCACAAAAATGTACTCTCTGAATTTTAATAGAATAGTTAAAAATTGGCCACTTTATCAACACTGTTCCTAACAGTTCTTATGATAAAGTCGTATAGTAAGTGCTTCAGAAAGTCAAGATTAGCCTAGCAGAGACTTCCTTTATGTGTTATTGAACTACATGGTATCGTAGCATACAACTTGATATCGATATTTTGAGATTTGTAGGCAGAATTTTGAAGAACCAACCGAAACTTTTTACGTGTTGATTTATCGGTTAAACTATATTTACTTATTCGTAGTCTAAAGTCGCATTTTTACAGTTGAAGTCGGGTAAGCCTAATTTACATATATCGCAAGCTATTTACATATATTGATACCTAATAACGCATGATCGTAATCGCAGTTCTAATTAGATTTAAAGATTTGAAACTCTCTTATATAGCAATCGTACAGAAATCTCGCCAATTGCGAGATAACTTTACGAGACGCCTCCTAGCGGTAAAATATATAAACTAGAGCATTTTTTAAATGCAATGATAGGTTATAAATAAATAGTAACTTAGTTTTTTATCTTCTTATTTATTTTTAAAAAAACATTATATCCATGTTTTCGAATATAATACAAACCATCTGATAACATTGTCATATGAGAAGAGCGAGCACGTGTTTTCGCGACGACCGGAAATTTTGTCGCGCCAACAGCTAATTAGGACGGTCATTAGACGCGGTAATTAGCGGTCCCGGTGATTCTTTCTTTGTTTCCATACTATTTGCTAACTTACCTGCATATATTTACAACAAACTTGGTTAAATTTTACTATACTTATTACCAAAAAGTATATCCAGAGTTTTTACTATACTACATAGCATTTTTACTAGTGCTGTATATCATAAACTCATAAATATATAGTAAATTTTTATAGAAACATAGTAAATTCCCTACATATTTCGAGTTTGTCCCCGGCTTAGTAAAAAGTATAGTAATTTTTACTCAAACATTTCTCTCCGTGTGCTATCGCGCGTAAACACGACACTATATCTTATAATTAGAGGGAGCTAGCAGCGGATTACTACGTCTCTCAACATATATTGACACAATACATACTGCACTGCAAAAATAAAAGGCTACTTCTACTCGAGGGGTACAAGCAGTATCTGCCTGGCTCCCGACACGACGAAATATGCGCGCAGTAGGCGCGCAGAAGACTGAAAGTGAGGCTTTGTCTCTCCCACCTCTGCCGCGCTTTACCGCGCAGCATTGTGCATGTCTACCGCGCACCTATTTTGCTCTGACTCGGGTGGTCGAGTAGATACTGCTTGAGTCCTCAGCAGAAGCAGCCTTTTATTTTTTCAGTGTGTAAGAGTTACGGCACCCCAGAATAACGCATATATAGCGAGATCTCGTGTAGATAGCCACATTACATGCATGGCCACATTACTGGTACCCACATATATACATTTTAACGTAAATTAAACAAGTTTTAAAAAAATCCATTGTAAAAGTTGAACTTTCCCACTCTTTTTAGATAATAAAAGACACTAATCTTTAATTAATCAGGCAGTTTCGAAGTTAAAGGAACTTTTACCTCTATACAAACGAAAAAAAGTAAACTGAAGAAATGTTTAGAGAAATGTTTAAAGAAATACGCGCGATAGCACACGGAGAGAAATGTTTGAGTAAAAATTACTATACTTTTTACTAAACGGGGGACAAACTCGACATATGTAGGAAATTTACTATGTTTCTATGAAAATTTACTATATATTTATGAGTTTATTATATACAGCATTAGTAAAAATGCTATGTAGTATAGTAAAAACTCTGGATATACTTTTTGGTAATATGTATAATAAAATTTAAGCAGGTTTGTTGTAAATATATGCAGGTAAGTTAGCAAATAGTATAGAAACAAAGAAGGAATCACCGGCACCGCTAATTATCGCGTCTAATGACCGTCCTAATTAGCTGTTGGCGCGACAAAATTTCCGGTCGTCGCGAAAACACGTGCTCGCTCTTCTCATATGACAATGTTATCAGATGGTTTGTATTATATTCGAAAACATGGATATAATGTTTTTTTAAAAATAAATAAGAAGATAAAAAACTAAGTTACTATTTATTTATAACCTATCATTGATAAAAAAAGTACTTGCAAAGGCTTATTATATTTTGCGTGTATCGTTCTTGCATTTAAAAAATGCGCTAGTTTATATATTTTACCGCTAGGAGGCGTCTCGTAAAGTTAGCTCGCAATTGGCGAGATTTCTGTACGATTGCTATATAAGATAGTTTCAAATCTTTAAATCCAATTAGAACTGCGATTGCGATCATGCGTTATTAGGTATCGATATATGTAAATAGCTTGCGATATATGTCGTGACGTGTATTTCGCTTCCCAATGTTATTAAAACACGGGCAGTCAGTCAATAAATAATTATTGTTATTAATGGGGGGAATTGTTATTTATTTTTGTTGGGGGAATAAGGATAAGGAGTGTCGCGACCGAGGTAAGCCGCAGACCGGCACACACACACACACACACATCCACACAACGGCCCCAGCTGATCGCGCCGCATCGAAGACTGCTCGGAGCGAGCACCGACGTCGAGCCCGATACACACACACGCATGGCACCAACACCATCACACTGTACGCGCGACCCTCTCTCTCTCGCTTGCTCTTTCATCCTCGCCTCTCGACGATGATGAGCCACTGCCCGCGCACACACATAGACACACGTGCGCGTGACCGCCCTCTCTCCCGATGCACGCAGACGCGGGAGGAGAGAGGATTCACAGCAGCAGCGGCGGCTTCCATCTCGGCTGTAGCCACGAGAGAAAGAGAGAGAGAGAGATACCGACACGGCTGTCGACAGCATGGGGAGAGCTAGCAGCCGCCGCGCCGCGAGCCGCATGAAGCTGCCTATCATAGCGTAGGCCGAGGAGCGCACGTCGCCGCTGCCAACTGAGATGGTCCGGCGGCGACAAAACCGAAAGCGCCCAATATAGATATACACGCGCGGGCAACCCGTAGCAATTCATATTGCCCGCGCTTCGTGGGCAGGGCGGCAATCGCGGAGCGGACCAATGGTAATTAGCGACTCAAATCGCCGCAGACTTAGCCTTGATTTTCGCATTTAGGGAAAATCAAGGCCAATCACCGTAAAGAAAGGGGCGGAAGCAACAAGTGTGTAGGCTGAAGGTGGTCGAGAAGAAGAGCTAAAATTTTGGCAGAGATTTCCGCCTCTCCTGGGGGTTGCAGGACCTTGACGCAAGCCCTTATAGGATGGTGGAGAGGCTGAGCCCGTAGGTTTTGGGGGCTGACTCTGCCCCGGGGGGACGAGGGTCGTACAACCGATCCCGGCCGGCCTGTAACGGTAATCTCCCGACAAGGTGAGGGCGAATCCTGTCCCGGAATCTCTTCGGGTCAGGGCCCTAATCCAGCTGGTGCGGCGATAGGGACAAAATCCCAACACCCGCCCGGATGGTGCAGGGAATAAAGCTCAGTGGACCTCGGGGGACAAACAAGCAATCCCCCAACTTGGACTAGGTGAGGTCCAGTTGGGTATGTATCACCACCCAATCCAAGGTGTGAGATACCGTGCCCAGGGATGCATGGCACAGGGGGAGCTGTGTCACGAACGGTTCCTTCCGGATACCGGGCGAAATCCCGTCGTATAAGCCTTACCCGGCAGAGCGGCTCCTGACGGGCGGACCACTTATTTCCGCAACACTCGTGAGACCTTTATGGACAATAAAGATAAAAAAAAATTTTTAAATTTTGACGGGATGGAGGTAGATCGGGCTCAAGAACCGATGGCCGACATCTCGGAGAAAGCTCTCCAGGGAACTTCGGCAACGGAGGTCACTGGAGATAAACCCCACAAAGAGACGGGCTTGAACCGACATCTGAGTGGGGCCTAAAGGAGGAAACTCCTGAAGCAACAGGCGATGGACGAGGGTCGACCCTTGCCCGTTTTCGGAGCGAACAGGCGGCAGAGGAAGAGGGAAGAGAAGAGGGCTAACGCACTCGCTCAACCCACAACGTCTGCCGCAGGAGCCCCGGGGGGCAAGAGGATGGCATCTTCCAGCCTGGAGACGCCGGAGCAGGCTGGAAGAGCTTCGCGGCGGCGGCGTCGAGTCTTCCGAGGGTTACCCTCACTTGTGGGGATTACCTTGGAGGAGAGATGCCGGATGCAACGATAAAGAAAGTCAAGGAGTCGGTCGTTAACCGGGTCCTGATGATAGAAGAGGGGGACTTTGCACCCCGATTCAAGGAAACCTTTCCTAGAATGGCACCCTTGTTTTCGTCTGCGAAGACAAGGAAACAGCGTCCTGGCTAGAGAAAGAAGCAGAGAAGCTGGAACTCGGGGACCCGAACCGGAAAGCCAGAGTGGTAAGCGCGGAGGAGCTGAGGATCACCAAGGTGATGACTCGACTCCCCGAGGGGGTTAGAACTGCACCGGACTTCTTGAAGCTGGTCCGGCGACAAAATGGGGGAGTGGACACGTCCAGATGGGCGGTCCTGAAACAGACGCCGGAAGGCTATCTGATTCTGGGCCTAGATGAACCATCGGCCGCTACACTAAAGAGTCGGAGTTACAGACTCACGGTGGGCGTCGGTTCGGTGACTTTCAAGTTACTGAACCGCGACAGTACCGCCGAGGAGAAAGTGACGACGGCTCAAGAGAAAGTGCAGCTTCAGGGGGTACAGCAATAATGGCGGCCACCAAGATACACTTCTCTCAGATCAATTTGCACCATAGCAAAAGCGCCTCAGCAGTCTTAGCAAGGAGCATGGCTAAGGTGCATACAAACACAGCCCTAATATCATTAATACAAGAACCTTGGTTATGGAGGGGACGTATTAAGGGGCTAAATACAAGCGGGGAACTGTTTGTGGGAACAAATGATGGAGATGCACTCGCGTGCATCTGCATCAGGGGTATTAACGCTTTTTTGTTACAGGAACTCAGCTCTAGGGATTGCACGACCGTCAGAGTGGACATCAAAGATGAGGAAGGCCGAGGGAGAACAATCGTGATCACTTCAGCATACCTTCCACATGACGAGGAAATACCAACAACAGATATAAGAAAAGTAATAGAGTACTGCAGGAATAAAAACCTCGAATTGATTATCGGCTGCGACGCCAATGCTCACCATGAAGTATGAGGTAGTACAGATATCAACGAGAGGGGAGAAACTCTGCTAGAATATATTACTAGTACACAAATGGACATACTGAACCAGGGTGATGAGCCGACTTTTGTTACCAGTAACAGACGTGAGGTTCTAGATCTCACCCTGGCCAGTATGAAAATTAGAAACCACATACAAGGGTGGAGAGTGGAGGATGAACCATCTATGTCGGATCATAGGACCATTTCCTTCTGGATGAAGATGCAGAAAATATGGAGTGAGCCCAAGAGAAACCCTAAGGACACGCTTTGGGAGAACTATAAGGAAGAATTAAACGAACGTTTGGTACACCTTAAAGGGACATATGGAACGGAGTATGGACTGGAATGGACACTAGAACAAGTCCAGACAGCCATTATCAGAGCATATGAGAACAACTGCGCGCTAAAGCCGAAGGGACAACTAAACGGTGCTCCATGGTGGAACAAACACCTAGAGGCGCTGAGAAGGAAAGCCCGAAAGGTTTTTAACAGAGCAAAGAAAACAAGGAACCCAGAAGGATGGAAAGTGTATAAAGATACGCTAAATGACTTCAAAAGGGAACTAGACAAAGCCAAAAGGGAAAAATGGCTAGATTTCTGTTCAAGTACAGAAGGCTTAACAGAAACGGCTAAACTAGCCAAACTTCTAACCAAGGATAATAGTATTCGGTTACAAAGCCTTAAAGACAGGTCCGGGTACTGCACGGAAACAGAAGAGGAAACTATAGAACTACTTCTGCGAGCAAACTTCCCGGACTTCACCAAAGAAGAGAACGGGGAGGGACGAATACGTATACCCAGAAACACCAGGACACGAAGGAATGCGGATTGGGCGTTGGCGGCGCAGATCGTCACACCAGAGAGGGTTAAATGGGCAATCAACACCTTTGAACCATATAAAACACCGGGACCGGACGGCATCTTCCCCAAACTCTTACAGGAAGGGTGCGATGCTGTACTGAGACTGGTTACGGGGATTTTCAGAGGAAGTATTGCTATTGGACATATTCCGGGAAGCTGGAAGTGTACACGGGTTTCGTTTATACCGAAACCCGGAAAGAAGAGTTACACATCTGTGAAGGACTTCAGACCTATTAGCCTTACCTCCTTCATGCTGAAAACGCTGGAGAGACTGGTGGACAGGTATATGAGGGAAACAATCCTGGGAAGCTTACCGCTACACCAGGAACAACATGCATATTCAGTGGGTAAATCCACGGAAACGGCTTTACACTCTGTTGTAGGATATATTGAAAAGGCTAAAAGCGCAAAGGAAACAGTACTTGGCGCTTTTGTGGACACAGAAGGAGCCTTTAACAGCACCACTAGGAAAACGATTGACAGAGCCCTGGCAAAGCATGGCGTACCGGTGACCATCAGAAAATGGATAGCTGGAATGCTGAGCGGCAGGGACATTTACTGTGAATGGAAGGGAAAAACTGTAAAAGGAGAGGTCAACGATGGATGTCCGCAGGGGGGGGGGGGGGGGTCTTATCACCACTTTTGTGGTCATTCGTTGCTGACGAACTCCTACCTATACTCGACAGGGAAGGAATCTTCGCGGTCGGATATGCGGACGACTTTGCCATACTTATTAAGGGTAAGTATGAGGAAGTTTTACCAGATCTCTTACAAAGAGCACTGAGTAAGGTTAGAGAGTGGTGTCAGACAGTATCTCTGGGGGTAAATCCGGAAAAAACAGAGATCGTAGTCTTCACCACTAAATATAAAAGTAAAATCAATAGAAGAGTTAACTTCTACGGGAAAGAAATACCGTATGCAGAAGGAGTTAAGTATCTAGGGGTACATCTAGATAAGAAACTAACTTGGAAGCAGCATGTTAAACAGCAATGCGGAAAGGTGCTAAATATATTCATGCAGTGTAGGGCGGCTATTGGCACAGGATGGGGGCTAGAACCCCAAAAGGCCTTATGGATATATGAGGCGATACTGAAACCGAAGCTTACCTACGCGGCATTAATATGGTGGAAAGCGACCGGAAATACAACCACAAAAAAAGCCTGGACCATGTACAGGCGGTCATATTGAGGGGAATTTTCGGGTTGCGAAGGAGTACCCCCACAGCTGCTGTCAGGATGATGCTGGGCATGGATGGCCTTGACTTAAACATTAATGAGATGGCCGCCAGGTCGGCATACAGACTGATGTGCGGCGGAGGATGGTCGGAGAAAGGAAATGGACACACTACAATCCGGAGAGAAATGCTGAGCGAACCAATATTTAGAAAGCCTCAGGATAGAATTAATAAAACCTTTCAGTTTGGGCAACGTTACAAAACGAAAATACCGAATAGAGAGGAGTGGAACAACCAAAACCAAATCCTTGGACATGGAGACATCTGGTTTACAGATGGATCTAAAACGGACAAAGGTACGGGTTTTGGAATCTGCGGTCCCAAGCGGTGGGAGGACACAGCCTGCAGCCTAAAAAGACACAACACGGTACTACAAGCGGAACTAGCCGCCATAGAACTCTGTGCGAGAAACTTGGTGCAAAAAGGGGTCGGAGGCAAGGACATACAAATTTGCACCGACAGCCAAGCAGCTATCCTAGCGCTGGGAAAACCTTGCACCGCGTCAGCCTTGGTCAATGAAACAAAAAACACCCTAAATAGACTGACCAGAGCAAACAGGGTCTGCATTACCTGGATTCCTGGACACTCAGGAATAAAAGGGAACGAAAGGGCAGATCGGCTTGCAAGACAAGCAGTAAATGAAAGCGGACGGACAGAAAGGGAGGTAGGAATACCATACCAGGAAGGCTGTGGCGCGATCAAGAAAAAATTAGTAAAAGAAGGATGGAGCATATGGAAAAACTCCACAGGATATAGATGGTCCAAAGAACTAATGGGAGAATATATTACCAAGTGGGGAAAAGAAATCATCAGTTTGGATAAACGGAGGGCACGCATCGTACTGGGCCTATTAACTAGACATTGCGACCTGCGGTGTTATCTACACAAAACACAGGGAATAAGTAACCTGTGCAGATGGTGTAATGAAGAAGAAGAGACTACTAGCCACTTTCTCTGCAAATGTCCCAACTTAGCTGGACATCGACGAAGGTGGCTAGGAAACGGGATTTTGGATCCCGAGACTTTCAAGGAGGCAAACACGGAAAACCTTCTAGCTTACTGCAAAGCCGTGGGGTTTGTGGAGCCTCGTTAGGTCCAAGCCGGGGGGATAGGGATACAATGGTGAAAACTAAGTGTCCCTGAGTTTTTACCCTGGTAGCTTTAAATAAAAAAAAAAAAAAAAGTTACTATTTATTTATAACCTATCATTGATAAAAAAAGTACTTGCAAAGGCTTATTATATTTTGCGTGTATCGTTCTTGCATTTAAAAAATGCGCTAGTTTATATATTTTACCGCTAGGAGGCGTCTCGTAAAGTTAGCTCGCAATTGGCGAGATTTCTGTACGATTGCTATATAAGATAGTTTCAAATCTTTAAATCCAATTAGAACTGCGATTGCGATCATGCGTTATTAGGTATCGATATATGTAAATAGCTTGCGATATATGTCGTGACGTGTATTTCGCGTCCCAATGTTATTAAAACACGGGCAGTCAGTCAATAAATAATTATTGTTATTAATGGGGGGAATTGTTATTTATTTTTGTTGGGGGAATAAGGATAAGGAGTGTCGCGACCGAGGTAAGCCGCAGACCGGCACACACACGCACACATCCACACAACGGCCCCAGCTGATCGCGCCGCATCGAAGACTGCTCGGAGCGAGCACCGACGTCGAGCCCGATACACACACACGCATGGCACCAACACCATCACACTGTACGCGCGACCCTCTCTCTCTCGCTTGCTCTTTCTTCCTCGCCTCTCGACGATGATGAGCCACTGCCCGCGCACAGACATACACACACGTGCGCGTGACCGCCCTCTCTCCCGATGCACGCAGACGCGGGAGGAGAGAGGATTCACAGCAGCAGCGGCGGCTTCCATCTCGGCTGTAGCCACGAGAGAAAGAGAGAGAGAGAGATACCGACACGGCTGTCGACAGCATGGGGAGAGCTAGCAGCCGCCGCGCCGCGAGCCGCATGAAGCTGCCTATCATAGCGTAGGCCGAGGAGCGCACGTCGCCGCTGCCAACTGAGATGGTCCGGCGGCGACAAAACCGAAAGCGCCCAATATAGATATACACGCGCGGGCAACCTGTAGCAATTCATATTGCCCGCGCTTCGTGGGCAGGGCGGCAATCGCGGAGCGGACCAATGGTAATTAGCGACTCAAATCGCCGCAGACTTAGCCTTGATTTTCGCATTTAGGGAAAATCTAGGCCAATCACCGTAAAGAAAGGGGCGGAAGCAACAAGTGTGTGGGCTGAAGGTGGTCGAGAAGAAGAGCTAAAATTTTGGCAGAGATTTCCGCCCTCTCCGATTTCGATCATTGCCTGCCCGCCCGTTGTAGAAGATAGACGCACGTTGCGAGCACCTTACATATTGTAAAATCGGCGGACATTATTAGCGAGGATATTATCGGAGGAAACAATAGCGACCGGAGTATAAGGAGCACCGTTAGGCGTCCAGAATTAGCGACGGTGAGTGGACTATAATTGTCGAGCTTCCCTCGGCACTTGTAGGTAAAATTATAATTTAACAGATATCGCACATTGCCGCCATGTGCTCGGGGTTAATGGAATAGACTCGTGGTGGTGTGACACCGTTGTCTAGAATCAGTGCGCGTCGGGCCAGCTTGAAAATTACGAATATTAGTGTGGGGGGAATTTCGCGATTCGGGAAAACTCGGGGAACGCGGTGATTTGGTCGTCGCGGGAGACGCGTGCGAGGGCTAGCATAGCCATATTGTATAGCGACCGTTTAATTACGTGAAAATTGTAAATTTGGCGACCGTTATATATGGGGGACAATAATAAAGCCTAGGTAGTTGAAGAGTGAGATTTTTGTGCATTTATTATATAATTATTCATTCCTGATTTTCCACTTCACGGAACTTCCTCTGGGAAAGGGCTCGTGCAGAGTTAGCCGCGCTTTACCTGGCGCCCATTAATATAGATAAATTCGGTAAAGTGCAGAGCAAAAGTTTAATAAATAAACCAGAGTAACGAAAAACCACGTTACAATGTAAATTAGGCTTACCCGACCCGCGTAAAAATAGGAAATATGGGCAACATATGGCCAACATGTTGGATTCATGTATTGGATCCATGTTGCCAGTATATTGGGTTTATATTGGCATCATGTGGCATACGTGTAGCAATGAAATCAATCCAACATATTGCACTCGTGTCGCTAAAGCACACTCTCCAACATTCTCCCCACATGTTGGCAACACGTCACCAATATCTTACAATTATTATCTGCAATATGTGGGAAACGTATGTCCCACATATTGCCCACATGGAAATTACTTTTTTACTTTTTTTCTTTTTTCTTTTTTCTTTTACGTTAGAAATAATTGTTTAAGATTCATAAAATAAAATTTAAATACAAAAATTATTCTTTGTTTTATTGATAGTGTAATAATTATAATAATCGTATATTAGTCAAAAATATCAGTTTATTCATTCGATTTCTAACGTATTTACAGGTTCTACTAAATAGCATACATTACAGTTTTCAAACTTTATATAATGGCACACGTATTTCAAATTGTTTGTATTAATTACATCAATTACGCCTACGTCATTTTTACATTCATAAATAAAGTTCAATACTCTTCTCTGTCGGTGATTTACAGTAATGGATTACAATGTTCAAATTTCTTAATGATAGCAAAATGTGTACCAATACACTTACAAAGTTTTCTGCATTCACAATTGGTAACTCTTATAAAATTTTGAATGACACCGAAACTTTGAACAAAATTACCTGCATTGTACTTAAAAAAACAAGAATTATTTTTTTATCATGTTGATGGGCTTCTGATGTATATAACATTCGATTTTTATATATTTTTTTAAATGAAAATATATTTTTATCAGGCAAATCATGGTTATTTAATAAATTTTGTGTTTCGGTTTCACTTATTTTAGATACAGAGCCAATAATACTTGTTAGGTCATTAATTCGTGAAAGTTTTAATTTTTTTTGCGGCGATAAAATCATTTCACAATATTGAAGTGCATCACTATTTTCCTTTAGAAATTCGCGTTTTAAACTATGCACAGTAATATAAATTGTCAAATTAGAAGCTATTTGTATTTGGGCTGAATTACTTCCATGAACTAATGTTTTTAATTTACCGTTCAAATCTTCCAAAGGAAAACACGATGTAGTCCAAAGAGGTTCCAAACGACGTACCATTTCTGGTAAATGACGGAGACTATGTAAGTTACAAGACATATACCTTAAGCCATATAAATGTTCAAATCTAGATACGAACTCACGTAATAAAGATTCCGCAAGATCTATCATTTCATTAGAAATGTTTCGTTGACATAGTATATAAACTGCAAACACGAGTAATTTATAGTGTCTAATGTATTCCTCTGGCAAAATATCGTGTAAAACTAAAAGTGAATAATAAAAAAACCCATTTTTATATTCCGATGCTTTCCAGTAGTGAAAATGTGTTTTGATCGGCCTAGCACGTCTAGCAACATATGAAGGTGGCCTTATGTGGCACAATCTGTAATCGACTACTTCTACTAAATTAGAAATTGAAAAGTTTTCACTTGAATAATTAGAATCGAACCATAATTCACCTAATCTTTTCACAACGCCTTGAACAACGCAGTACATCACATCAACAGCGGTCGAAGTAATAAATTTAGGGCAAATCTTACATATCATCGACGGGCCTTTTACACCACAGACAGGTTTTCGAATTTGTGCTGTGAACTAGTGCTTGTGATGCATGTTCGAGGGTTTCTAATTCTATTCTTAAAGGAAAAGTCTCTTTATATGGATAAATTCTTGTTTTCATTACTGTGCGCCCATTCTGTTTGCAAACTTGACATCCAAATTTACCGTTATATTGATTCATATTCAAAGATAAAGCTTTTGCCGGAAGATCACACGTACCACATATAATTAACCCTCTAATAGATATAATACTATCTAAATCTTTCACATAAAATGTAACACCTTCATAAAGTTTTTTTATAGAATTTTTAAGCGGCTCTAAAAATATTAGGTATAGGTTTACTGTCGCCAAACCATAAACCGACGAGCAAAACATTTTCGATTTTAAATCGTTCCACATAAGGTAAATTCAGAATAACAAGAAAAAAGCCCCATACATTATACTTTGATGATTTAAAAATTTGGATTCCATCTGTGTACCACATGAAAGGTAGATTATATATGTTACTTAAAATATTTGTTCCTTGCGATAATTCTTTATAAATGGCTCCATCATAAATATCACTAAGATTATTATCATTTACGTTTCTCGGCAAAGTTGCTCTGTGAGTTATTTTTTTATGAAAATTTTCCCGGCGAAACAAATATTCCAATTGAGATATCAGTGAGATTTCAATAAAATATTTTTCCTTTTTATGCTCGTCGTTATGACAGTTAAAATTTTCCCTGATTTCTTCATTCTCTAAACATTCATTATTGTTTATATCGTGATCAGTGTTAGGCGTTAAAATAACGGAATCCGAGCAATAAAAATGTTTATTGATCGGTATTTGCAGATCGGAAAAGTATTGTTTAAATTTATAAATACTCGACGGACATTTGTTTGGTTGAATTAAAATTTTAGAAATGAATTTTAACAAATCGGAAACGCATACGTCTGTAAGCTTGTGACGTATTTTAAGCGCACTTATGCATAAAATTAAGTCCGACACGCTCATTGAAGCTCCGGGAAAAAGATTTTCTTCGAAGTTTGAAAGCGTTTCTGATTGGATTTCTTCAGTGTCACTGAAGTTGCTGCATATATCACTCCACTCGTCATCACGGTCATAATCTTCATTGTTGTATTCGGCGATATTATCTAATAAAATTAAAAATAATTTAAAACTCTTTGAATAATTAGTTTAGGTTATAATCCAATAAAAGGAGGATGCCCACAGATTTATAATAATTAAGCCCTTAAAGGGGGACGTATAAAACTAATACCATTGTTTAGAACTTGTCAAAACATGTATTTCATAAAAAGAAGTGCCTTCCTTAAAAATAAGTAGAAATTCCCGTGTGTGGTTCAACTTTTGCATTACTTTAAACGGGACAAATTTATAGATATTATTTTTTTCAGCTTTCGTCGCAATTAAGGGTATTAATTTTTTTTTTTGTAAAATTAATAAATTGTAAACACTACTAAGGAGTACTATACCAACTAGATAGTCAAAAATATTGCATTTTTTATTTCTTGTTATTCACGAAGTATACTTTATTACAAAGGTTGCAGAGATAAACTAATGTCAAATAACAATTATACAATTAAATTAAACAATTCTTCTCAAACCTGATTATCAATCAAAAGTTATATTAAGACGCTGATTTGTCATAATTTCCTATTAAGCCCATACTAATTAGCAAAGAATGAAAATATTGATTTCTCAACTTCTAAGTGTCCTATCTTTCTGAAAATTTATATGGATGTTTTTGAGACATGTTCAAACCTATATATATCATATAATATTAGTTATAATATAATATTATATAATTATATACTTATAAAATATATATAATAATCTGGTATAGAACTCCCTTAAGCATTTTAAAACAAGTTATGTAATTTTATAACTCAATCGATTTTAATCAATCATGTATGTTATAGTATATTGTAAAAAAATACAAGTTAAATAAAAGTTAAAAAAATAAAAAGTTAAATACAATTTACAATTAATATTATGTATTTAATTTACTACCGTAATCAAACTTCTTCATATTTGATGTATTATCTCGTTTTACGGCAGTAATCGGTGTTATCGGTACATGTAGAAGTATCCGTAAATTCAACATTGCATGTCGAAGGGGCTTCTGTGAGGTCATTATTTTTCATCTAAATAAATCAAAGATGCAATTTAATCATAAAAAGAAAAACATTAGTACTCAATAATATTATCTATCAAATATAGATAGATTGATATTTATAATTAAAAAATTAAATTTTACTTACTAGCTGTAAAGAACATGCCCCTTTTTCGGTTATTTCGCCATCAAGACTGCACACGTTTTCCAAAAATAGATTTTTAAACGCTTTTTTTGACATTGTGAAATGTCTTCAAAACATACTTTTTGTTTAGACATTTTTTGAGAGTAAAATTGAAAATTAATTATTCAACATTTTTGTTTACGATTTGTTGACAGATACGATGTAATGAAGTTTGACGATACATGTGACTGTTTAGATCGCTACGCGATATCGATTATTTATTTGTTGTTGCTAAGTTTATAGTAAAGGTTAGTTGACACCGCGGAAAAATGTTACTTTTCACTGTTAGATTGCAACCGTTATCTTGTTTCCCTCATATCCCAATAAAAACCCCATATTTTCCGAAAATATAAAATACCTCGAAAAATACTTCCTCTTCGCTCTTTCACAAAGGCGAATTACTTTGTTTTCGCACATCGTTAGAAAAAAATGGAATTGAAAATAGTATCTCTTTCTTAAAAAGGACGAAAAACAGGAAGTATATTGAATAGAAAGCAAAATGTTTGCGTTGGTGTTTTGGATGAAAAGTAAAACTATAAGCGTTATAGACGAAGATGCCTTGTGTCCTTCGAAAAATGAAGGAGAGGAGACGTATGCTCGATATAGCGACAACAAATTGTATAGAGCAAAAATCATAAAAAAAAGCGGTAAGTCAATATCAACGTATATTATAGTTATGTAAGAGATTCACGAATTAAATGTTAAACGTAATATTGCTAACACAGAGCTATTCTCTATAAAATCTCACCTATTAAAACATGCGTCATGTGTTGCTCATGTATACAATAAGAAAACTATAACGCAAAAAAATAAAATTTCATATCAAAATTGCTAATATATTTTTTAAAGTTTTCACAAAAATGTCTTTTAAACATAAAAAGTTTTCTGATCTCATAAAAAAAGTAATTTTTAGGGTTTAACCCAGGTCTGGCTCCTTAATAAAATGTTTTAATACAATGTTTTAATTTTACGGTGTTTGATATCGTAAATTTTATTACATCAAATCGGAAATTTTACGATATGAATATCGTAAAATCAAGGAGTTGCTTTTCAACATTTAATGATGTAGAAATACAACATTTTCACATAAAAATTAGCTATTTTTATGATATCAATAACGTAATATTTTACGATGTGAGTTTTCTCAGTATGTATGAACTTACGACACTAATAATATTTTTGCTATATTTTGTGGTTATTTATTCAATGTAAGAATTTATTAATTTCAGATGACGATGAATATTTAAATTATTTAAAAGTAACAAAAGATGGAGAACTTTTGATGAAAGAAAAAAACACAACCAGCGAACTAGCATTAAGTAAAAAATCAAATTTAAAAGAAATTGAAAAAGAAAAATCTAAAAAAAAGTTTGAGGCTACAATCGTGTCAAGTAAACGATTATTGAATTCTGCTTCAATTTATAAAGATCGCGATGATGATGATGATAGCTCGGTAACTGTCGAATCAGAATTGGATAAGGAGACAAACGACGAAGAACCATATGAAAAGATAGCTCGATTAGAGCAGGAGCTGCAACAGTTGAGAAAATCTACATCACAACCAACGGAAAATCGACGTATGAGAACAAACCATGAAACATCGGAACCTGTAATTGATTCAAATTTTTAAAATTATAATTAAATTCTTTTTTTGAGTATTATTCTGTATGAATTTTTATTTTTAGAGCTCTACAGACAAACGTAAGCATCATTCTGTGTCTGGGAATATCTCTGGAGCTTCCACTGCTTCTGGTTCGAGCAATTCAAATGCAACTCGTTATGCCCGTCCTGTCTCAGTAGAGACACTTGAAAATGACTCGAACGATGACCCGCTCGAAATATACAAACGACCAGGACAAGGGCGAGTACTTCTGTGCGAAGACTTTAATGTCTGGGTCGATAAAGGTCAATTGACATTTTTACAAAGGTATCAGCATGACCCCAAAGAAATTGACACGTCAACTTTTGAAGACTCTTGTTGGAGAAAATAATTTAAAGAATATGTGTGCTAGAGGAAGGTCAAAGAAAACATCTGCCATACCTAAGGATACCGTCAATGTGGTCGAATGTAATTAAAATATTATTAATTACATGATTATTTGTTGTTTCTACACTTACTTTATTATTGTCATATAATGAATGTAAAAATTTAAAAGCTTAATAACAGGTGTAGAAGTAGCATATGATGATTATTTATGTATCATATAAAATATTAATAATCTTTTATTGACTTTCAGATTATGTGAACAGAAAATGTAAAAATACCCTAAAACCTTCCGAATTTACCGATGTAATTAACAGAATGTGTTGAACGCTAAGAAATTCAAAACTGCAAGTGTTAAATAAATAATTTAATTATAGTTCAAGACGTTATATTTATATATATATATATATATATATATATATATATATATATAAATATTCAAAATTGATTATAAAATAATAATAATAAATGTTGTATTTTACTATTGCATAATTGTTTATTATTTATTCCTAAATAATTAATTATTTTTAAAGTAAAATTAAAATAGAAAAAAGAGAATTCGAGTGAATAAACTGATATTTTTTACTCATATTTTTAATTTTAATACTCAATTATTTTAATTATTATATTATCAATAAAACAAAGAATTATTTTTTAATTTGCATTTTATTTTATGAATACTAAATAATTAATTTTTTCTAATAAAAGAAAAATTAAAAAATAAAAATGAGTAAAAAATTAATTTCCATGTGGGCAATATGTGGGAAATACGTTTCCACCATATTGCAGATAATAATTGTAAGATATTGGTGACGTGTTGCCAACATGTGGGGAAAATGTTGGAGAGTGTGCTTTAGCGACACGAGTGCAATATGTTGGATTGATTTCATTGCTACACGTATGCCACATGATGCCAATATAAACCCAATATACTGGCAATATGGATCCAATACATGTATCCAACATGTTGTTCATATCTTGCCCATATTTCCTATTTTTACGCGGGCGACTTCAACTGTAATAATGCGACTTGAGACTACAAATAAGTAAATATAGTTTAACCGATAAATCAACACGTAAAAAGGTTTCTCCGAAACTCGATAACAAAGTCGGAGAAAAATGCACCAAAAATTCAAAATGAAAATAAAATTTTGAAAATTAAAAAAAAATTGTATCAATAAAATTTGATACACAGTATTGTAAAATTTGCTATTCAGTATAGCAAAATTTGGTGATTTCAAACTTTACTATACTGTATACTAAAATTTAATAAAATACGAGTTTGTCTCCACGTTACTATACGGTATAGTAATTTTTCGTGAAAATTATAGCAATATTCACAGATACATTTCTCTCCGTGTGTAATTTACAGATGGTGTTACGTGCATTGTCTCATAAAGAAACGGTTGGGATGTCTAAAATCAAAATTCTAAAAACATTCTTCAGTTTTATATCAATGGCTATCGCAACACGGAGCTGATTTGTAAATAAACAAAATGGCGTAATTTGGTGTACATTTTAATAAAAAATACAAGTGTATCGACTGCATTTTTTTGCTATAACATTGAAGAATAAATATATATATATACAATTATATTGACATATAAATCACACTGTTGCACTAAAATTATCAAAAAAAATTTTATTCTATACACTTAAATTTTTTATAAATAAAATGCTAAAAGTTATTTTTACCTCAAGTAGTATACATTACTTTTAAAAATTTTCTTAAAATTATTTTTTTTTCTGATAGTCTGAAGGTATGTAAAAGTCCCCTTAAGCATCAAATATGCAAAGTTTTATATATTATTATATATATTTTTCGTAATTAGAGTTTTTAACCTATTATAATTTTAATTATATTATAAGATTCTCTTGAGTTTTCTTTTTCATTTTTTTGAGCAGCAAAATGTCTAAAATTGCATACAAGGTAAACAAACGGAAAAAAATGTAAAAAAACACAAGATAATGACAGATAAATGAAATTTCTTTAAATGAAGAGAGTAAGAATAGTCATTCTTTTGTTTCTAACAAATGCTACAGTATATATTCTTAATAAAAATACTATTTTCTTATCGTAAATACTTTTTAACTATTATTTATTGAACATTTACACCATTAAAACTACGGAAACTAATAATGGGCTGTACTAAACAAATTTTGTTATAAATTGTAAAGAGGCCAATTTTAAACTTTGATTTATAAGTAATTCAGATTATTATTTGTGGAAAAAAATGTTTGTTCTTTTAAAGAAAACAATTAATCAAACAAGTTTCAATTTCAATTTTCAAATTTCACTGCCAAGGTAAAAAGTTACAGCTAAAATAGTCCTGGGGCAGTACTAGGTAAATCTCCCCTACACCCTGCAGTTGAATACAATCGTTCAGTAAATATAAAAAAACACGCAAAAAATGGTGTACAAATTATCCTGAAAAAAATGTTAAAAAATCATGTAGGAAATCCAGCAAAATCGGCTGCTAGAAATTGAAAACAAATCCTGCATGAAATAAATGAAAAATCCTGCAGGATTATTCTGAACTAGAATGAAAACTGAACCCTGCAGGATAATCCTGGAAAAAGATACCATATCTTGCAGGAAATCCTGAAAGATAACGCAAAAAACCTGTAGGCAATCCTGCAGCTATTTCCGCAGGATTATACTGGGCAACAATAAAAACGTGTCCTGTAGGATGTGAACGCGAAAAACCTGGGGAAAACTTACAGGATTATCCTGTGCAAGAATAAAAACTTTTTTCATATCTATTTTATTAGAATAAAGTAATTCATAAAAAGTTTCAATCCATTTTACCATTTCCCCTTGAGTAGATAGGCTGTAGGCATACTGGCTCACGCGGGTTCTGTATCACCCCCTGCCCTGCCAAAGTGATCCAGTATTCATCGTGTGTATAAGCCCTATCCCGGTTTGTCCCCTTCTCCAATTTTTGAGCATTCGTATTGTATGTTTTAAACCCCTCCAATGGATTTACCCCCTCTCAAAGTGATACAGAATCTGTAGTGTGTATAAGGCCTATGCCTGGTCCCTTCTCCAATTTTTGAGCATTCGTATTGTATGTTTTAAGCCCCTCCAATGGATTTACCCCCTCTCAAAGTGATACAGAATCTGTAGTGTGTATAAGGCCTATGCCTGGTCCCTTCTCCAATTTTTACCGGATTCGTATTGTGTGTGTTTTAAGCCCCGCCTCTGAACTGTCCCCTCTTAAAGTGATCTAGAATTCGTATCTGATTTTTTCTATCCCCACTCTGTAGGCCCGAATACGTAAGCGTTTTACTCCCACCCGAAGAGAGGGAAAAGAGCAGTCTCTTTGTAGTAGCCGAAAATGAATGAAAAGAAAGGGTCAGCCTTTCTTTCCTCTGCTTTTAAAAATAGATATAACGTTGCTCACTGACTTTGCTAGCAATACACGTCTTCGTCGCAGGTATGCGCTGTAGATGCGCGCAGATAGCAGGAAGATTGCATCAGTAAACGGCCTTCGAGAACTTACTGTGCGGAGGCATTCGGAAATTTATTTTTCTTCAGGCTGATACGCTGCTATTTTTTTTCCGCTAGAAACGAATTTATTACAGTAAGGCATGGCGCAAGTTTGAAGGTCCTCGCCCAGGTAGTAGTAAATTACTTTCCAGCAATAAATAACCTTTTGAGAAAGGCAAACTGCGCGCATACATTCGAAAAGTCTATTTTCGAGCCAAAACACTGTCAGTTTTTCTCCACAATACACGCTATACTACAGTAAGGTATAGCGCGTGTTAAAGGTCCTTGTGCAGGTAGTAGTAAATTGTCCCCAACAATACACGACCCTTAGAGAAAGGCTTACTGCGCGCACGCTTGCTTTTTTTTAGGCCTATACGCTGCCAGTTTTTCGGCGAGAAACGATTTATTACAGCAAGGCTTGGTACACGTTGAAGGACTTCGCGCAGGTGGCACTTTTCCCAACAACTTTGATTCCAGCTTCTAGAGATGCACTTTCTCGACATCAAGATTGTAGAAACTTTCACGAAAAAAAATGTGTAGGCGCGGATGTGACCGACAGGGAGGTGGTTCTTAAAAAAATTCTGGGAGGAAAATTTCTGCAAGGCAGGCGTTTTTCTAATTAAAGGAGAAGAATTTTTAACCAATCGCAGAATTTCTTGAAAAAGTGAAAGAAGGGGTAAGCTCTTCTGACGATATAAATTCTAGGGCGCAAACTAGTGTCAGTCAGTAAATTTTCAAATTTCAAAAAATATATCAACTTGAAATTTGAAAGAAAAATTCAAGATGGTTTCAAATAGCAAGACAAATTTGCAAATGATGCGGGATCGTATCCGGTGGCTCATTTCTAACGGACCCACATTGCTCATGATGCTTGACCATGTGTCGTGGGCAATGGATGCGATACATTCATGTAAGTAACATTTTATAGAATTTTATTAATAATAATTAAAATAATATTATATTAAATGTTTATTTATTTTTCAGTACCACCACTACCCCCTGTTGCTGCTATGCAACAGCTGTACGAGGGAATAATACCTCAAGAGAGCGCACCGGTTGCTCGCTCGCCGAGATCAAGGTCGAGCTCGAGATCCAGCTCGAGTTCCAGCTCGAGTTCCAGCTCGAGCTCTAGTTCCAGCTCTAGCTCGAGCTCAAGGGGCAGCTTAAAGGCGGCGAAAGGAAAAAGTATACACGATGTTGGTCGGATTCCAAAAATTTCATCGCCGAGCAGTAGCAGCGGCAACAGCAACAACGAGCGAAAGAGGAAAGCTGAAGGTAACTATTTTTTTATTCATTTTTTTATGTTAAAATTAAATAATAAATAATAATCTAATAATTTGTTTTTTTTTTTCTTTTCTTTTATAGATGAAGCTGAAAACCAGCCGAGGCCGAAAACGCCTTCCACGCCACCCCATTTGCATACGATGAAGTCACCTTCCAGGTCGACAAAGATTGGTAAGAAATACAAAAATTTAAAATTTCATTATATATTATATTTATATTATATTATATTTTAAAACTTTTTTTTGTTGCAATTTTTATTTTTTCAGATCAAGTGAAGGACGACAAAGCTTCGCTTCAAAGTAAGCAAGCGAAACGAGATTGGCTGCGAATGCACAGCCGAGTGCAGGATAAAACTCAAACGAAGATAGCAGCAACAGTAGCACCACCACCACCATCACTACCATCACCTCCACCACCACCACCACCGCGACCATCAATCGTAAAAACCTCGCATCGTAGAAGATGTGACATTCATCGATTAGTTATTATGTAATAATATATATATATATATATATATATATATATATATATATGTAAAAAATAATTATTTTATTATATATTAATTTTAATGTAATAAGTGTTTTTTTGAATATAATGAAAAAATATTTTTTCAACTTGTTTTCGTTTATTCCCCTTGTCATTTCCTCCGTTTTCCTTCGTTTTCCTTATAAGTAAGTAAATTTCAAAGCAATGTAAATCTCATAAGTAAGTAAATTTCAAAGCAATGTAAATCTTTATAAATACAACAAATGTTCTTTTTTCTTTTTTTTAATGAAAAATAGTGTTTTGCACATTGATATTGTCTATATGATGAACAATGCTTTATTCTAATTAATGTAAAATATCCGCAGTAACACCCACATGTACCCTATGTTTGCTATAGATTTTATCTATTATATTTTAATTCTATATTTGTGAAAGAATAATATCGTACAATGATTTTTCTTTTAATTTTTTTTTATTCAATCATCAAGCTTCTCTTTTTCTACAGAATATTTAATAAAAATTTATTTCCAATATACACATGAGTATGTATTCCTTTTAGAAATGATATCTACTTCATCTTGGCCAAATTTAGCATCCAAATAATCCAGTAGCCATGCTCGTATTGAGATAACGTTATTACAGCGCATATAGGTTTCCTTCTAATGCAGAGAAGTGATTAAAACATTCGTAATGATTATCGCTCGATAACGTTTCTAGTGATGGACATCCAAAGTCTTCAACGTTTGAAATTAATCTGTAAATAAAAACAAAAACGTAAGAAATACGAGCATAGAAAAGTGAAAGGAAAAGTATGAAAAATTATGAAAAAGTATGAAAAAGTATTAAAAAGTAATGAAAAAGTATGAAAAAGTATGAAAAAAGTATGAAAAAGTATGATAAAAGTATGAAAAAGTATGAAAAAGTATGAAAAAAGTATAAAAATAGTATGAAAAAGTATGAAATGTATGAAAAAAGTATGAAAGTAGAGTCATATTATATATCACTTACACATTTGGTATGAGATTTCTTAGCCATTGCACTTTCTGCTCTCCCGTAACGTATAATTTCTCAATCCCTTGCGAGCAAATTTGGAAAATTCGTTGAAGACGATGATAAGGAATATCTCCAGCGTCCCATGCAATTCCATGATGATACTCCACCCAGTGAGTCATACATTTTTCTTCTGCTGTCAGTTCTCCCAATTCATAGGAGGTTTAAAGAGGTTTGCAGTCGGTAAAGCAGTTTTCTTTAAATTGAGAAAACATACTTCTTTGAAAATGAAAGAATCCTCTGCTATTCTTTGGAATCCTTGAATGTCACAAATATAAACATTCTCTTCTTGAAATTGCAGTACGGCATTTCTGAACATCAAGTCGTAGTCACGTGTTCTAGCCATCTTACAGCTCTGTAGTTGATAGTTCAGTACGAAGTGAACTCGGAGAATGAATAGGAAAATTCTCTCATCCTGATTTTATAATAAGAAACTCCGCCTCATGCTCTTTTAGGATTGGTCGTTCAAAAAAGAAAGTATATTCTTGATTGGAGGGATGAAAAGCCGCTTTTGGGTTGGTTCGAGCGGAAGAAAATTCATCCCTCCCTTAAAAAATCTCCCTCCTCTTCCCAAAAAGAACTATTTTAGTTGGTTCAAATGAAATAAAATTCATCCCTACCTAAGAAAATCTCCCTCTTCTTCATTTTATCCTTGGTCAGTTATTTGAATTTTCTACCTCTACTTACGTCGACATTGCATACAAAAAGGGAAGCAGTTTCTTGGATAAGCACAGTTCATCTATCGCGGTCAACGAGTTTTAGTATTGACTATCGTAAACATTTGTGAAGTCCTATTCTAGTGGTATTCTAGTGCTACTACAGTGAGAAAAAAGCAAATATGGCATCCATCGATCTTTTTGAACGCCTTGTTCAGCTTCTTCGTGATACTTTACAAAGTATAAATGATTTAAGTAATAACGATATTCATTATTGGTTGGACATGTGTAATTCAACCATAAAAGAATTAAATAAAAAAATTGCAAAATCTAAACTTACAGAGGAGAGAAACAGAAAACTTGCATGACTCATCTTTCGTGTGTGCAAGTTGAATTTGAACAACATCTTCAACAAGGAGGTAATCTACAATCTGAGAAAACAGAAGCTAGTGCAGAGTGGCGAGACGTGCAGTCGGCATTCCAAAATCGAATCAAGACTGGCATAGTTGTAAATATAAAACACATGGACATTCTGAGTTTCTTAAGTGATGCACAAAAGCTCTTCAAAGTTAAGGCACAAGAATGCTTAGAAGAATACAATGCTGTGAAAATAAATTCAGATTTTATCTCGGAATTTTCTATGCAGAAAAATGAAGAGGAAACGACCGATATTAAATATTTCACGAGTGAAAGTGCTACAGTATACATGTCAACAAATTTAGAGGAATGGTTTAAAGACTATATCAAAGAGCCCATTCTTACACAACTAGAAGAATTTCAGGAAAAGGATTCCGGCTGGACATTGAAGAGTATTAAAAGTTTGTGTGTAAATATGAAAAAATATTCTCCATTCAAGGGCAGTTCTTATATTCCTCTCCCAAAGTTTATAGAAAACAAAAAAGCATGTGTCAATGTTCATAACAATGACAAGCAGTGTTTCAAATATGCTATTCCTTCAGCATTATATCCCAGCAAATATAATTCCAACAGAGTTAATCAATATCGTGTGCATGAGAACGAGTTAATCTTTAGTGATATACAGTTCCCAGTAAAACTGAAAGATATTTCAAAATTCGAAAAATTGAATAATATTTCAGTAAATGTATACATGCTCAGAAAGTATGGTTCAAAATTTGAAGTTTCGCCTTGTCACGTTACGTCAGAAAAGAAGGCTGAACAAGAAAATCAAGCAGAAGAGGAAGATCAACATGTAAATCTACCAGAAGAGGAAGATCAACATGTAAATCTAGCAGAAGAGGAAGATCAACATGTAAATCTACCAGAAGAGGAAGATCAACATGTAAATCTACCAGAAAATAATAATCAACCAGAAAAGAAGCGTAGACATGTAAATCTACTTATCATTCAAGATTTTTACATTGATGAGCATAAAGAAAATAATTTTGCTGATGGTGATGAAAGTATGCCTAAATACCATTACGTTTGGATCAAAAGCATGTCGCGTCTTCTGGGTTCTCAACTGTCTAAAGCTAATAGAAAATCATACCACTGTGAAAGGTATTTACAAGTTTTCTATAATGAAAAAAGATTGGAAATTCATGAAAATCAATCCGTGATGAAGAACTTGCAGTGCGAGACCATTGTCATTTTACATGACGGTATGTTATTAGTTTAGTTATATTTAAAATTAATTTTTGGTGATTCCCAAAGAAAAAAAAATGAATTCTTTTTTCTCTTCAGTTTCAGAGGTGTAGCTCACATTTCATGTAATTTGAATTATAAGAACTCAAGATTCATTCCCGTTGTTTTTCATAACCTCAATTATGATACCCACTTCATTTTGAAAGAGATCGCTACTTCTACATTGATGAAAGGACGAGTTAGTCTAATACCTCATAATAAGGAGAAATATATTTCGTTCACGAAATACATAGATGAGTGCGACATCAGCTTTAGATTCATAGATTCTTGGCGTTTTCTACCATCATCATTGGAAAAGCTCGCATCATATCTACAAAACGTGCCTATAGCGGTGAAAGAGTTTCGATCAGATGGATTCACAGATGAAATGATAGATCTTCTCAGACGGAAAGGTATATTTCCATATGATTATGTAGACGCATTTGATAAGCTATCGTCTACAAAATTGCCAGAAAAGAATGAGTTTTATAATAAACTAACAGATTCCCATATTGCTGAAGAAGACTACAAGCATGCTGTTCGAGTCTGGGATAAGTTCAATATAAAAACATTGGGAGAGTATTCAGATCTTTACTTAAAAACAGATGTTCTACTATTGGCTGACGTTTTCGAAAGTTTTCGAGAGACATCTCTTAAAGCTTATGATTTATGTCCTGCTCACTTTTACACGACTCCAGGGTTAACATTTTCAGCAGCTCTTAAAATGACAAAGGTGGAATTAGAGCTTCTTACAGATATTGACATGCTAATGTTTATTGAAGCAGGTATTCGGGGAGGAATAAGCCAGTGTTGTAATCGATATGCTAAGGCAAACAATCCATACATGGGTTCTTCATACGATGAGAAACAGAAAACAAAGACACTCTTATATTTTGATATGAATAATCTGTATGGGTGGGCGATGGTACAGCATTTACCGATTGGAAAATTCAAATGGATTGACTTTGAGGCGAATCCAAGCTTCTTCAATACACCACCAAATTCAGATATAGGTTACATTGCTGAAGTAGACTTGGAGTATCCTGAGGAAATACATGATGAACATCGAGACTTCCCTTTCTGCGCAGAGCACCGTGCACCACCTGGCTCAAAGCAGAACAAACTTCTCACTACTCTGAACGATAAGAAAAAGTATGTGATTCACTATCGAACACTTAAACAGGCGCTGGATAATGGACTTCGTTTGAAAAAGGTGCATAGAATTCTGAGTTTCGAGCAGAATCTGGCTTAAACCTTATGTCGAATTAAATACTGAGAAGAGAAAGCAAGCGAAGAATGAGTTTGAAAAACTCTTCTATAAATTATTAATTAACGCTGTCTATGGAAAGTGTATCGAGCGAGAGCGGTCTCGTGTTGATGTACGATTAGTAAATAAATTCGCAGGCAGATATGGAACAGAAGCACGCATAGCTCAACCACATTTTCACAGCTGTGCAATCTTTGATGAAAATTTAGTTTCTATTCAGCTAAAGAGAACAAGTATCACAATCAAGAAACCGATATACGTTGGTCTTTGTATCCTTGATTTGTCCAAGACATTAGTTTATGATTTCTATTACTCGTATATGAAACAGCGAGTAGGAGAAAAATGTAAACTTCTTTATACAGATACTGATAGTTTGATATATGAAGTTGAGGACATTGATATGTATAAAATAATGAAAGAAGACATTCACAGATTTGATACTTCTGATTATGATGAGAATAATCAGTTTAACATTCCACGTGTCAATAAAAAAGTCCAAGGATTAATGAAAGACGAATGCTTTGGCAAGATCATGATGGAATTTATAGGTTTACGAAGCAAAATGTACAGTATTTTAGTTGATGGAGGAGAGACAGTGAAAAAAGCCAAAGGTATAAAATCCAGCGTTGTGAAGAAGACAATAACTTTCGAGGATTATAGAAGATGTGTTCAGGATCTTATTATTGTAAAACGTGATCAATGCAACATTCGTACAAAATTGCACATAGTGCATACTGAAAGACAGAATATAATTGCTGTGAATATAATTGTTGCTCCTCACGATGATAAGAGATTCTTATTGCCTCAGAGTACAGATACTTTACCTTGGGGTCATTTTCGAATCATGGATGAGCAGATGCCGCAAGCTGCACTTCGAATAGAGGAGGATGCTGAAAAACAAGAAATAGTGGTAGGGATGGAAGTGGAGAGGGGGTATGAAGTATCCAATGAAAGTGGGGCAACGCGAGAGGGGATGGATGTTGCAGAAGATGAAAGAGAGAGGGAAATACGAGGTGAGGGTGATGCAGCCAATGAAAATGGTGACAGGCGAGAGGGGATGACACTTTATGGCAATGAAGGTGAACAAATCAGAATTGAATATGATGTGTTAGAGGAGTTTATGCATGACTGGGATCCATCAATGGAGGGGATACGCTCTGAGGGAGGAGAGAGAAGGGATATATTACAGGAGGCAATGGAAGGGACAGAAATTGTAGTGGGGAATGAACTATATCAACAGACAGACCACGACGAGGAGCACAGTCGACCAATCGAAGAGTTCGAGAATTATCATCCTTGCGGGAAGAAACCAAGACTCAACTAAATTTCTAAGTTAGTTCTCACCAATTTTCTTTTTTTTTTTGCTCTAACAAATCTTTTCTCTATTAGAAGTTCTTATTTTTTTACTTTTTCCAGAATGGATCTATCTACACTTAATAAGATTGCTGAACGCGACTTCTTGCCGAGGAATAAAGTAACAGACTTGGAAAAAGATCATCAATACATGGTGACAGCACTTAAGGAGGTGAAGACGAGATTCGGTACAAAGGTCGTATCCGAACTCGACGAAAGTTTTCAAATCTTTTTACTAGAGAAGATTTCATCAGCCATCCTAAGAGATCAAGAGTTTTTTGACAGACTCTCCAATACTGCAAATAAAATGAATTTATTTGTGACATATCAGGGTGGATCTTCCTTTAAGTTTGAATGAAATACGCAGCTTGCTTTGATTATAATACTTATTTTATTCAGATTAAAACTTGTACATAATAATACATAAATAAGTACAATAACATAATATGATTGCTTTCTTATTTACTAGTACCTACATTATTGCGTTTACATTAATATTTTTGGTTAAATCTTGGCTAAATCAAATAATTTTTTTATCTATCCATCTATTATGCTCATTACTAAAGCCTAACCATTTAACATATGCACGATTTCCACTTTTCTTTAAAACTTTTTCTACTAGATAAATTTCTGGATACATAGTTTTCTGAATTTCCTTTTCATAAAAGCCGCCAAAGATGGGTTTATCATAATAATCTTTGACATGATAACTTACCGGATTGGTTTTTACAACTCGTGATATTGTGAAAATTTCAGTAGACCAATTTGGTGTATAACCTTTTTCAAAAACATGTTTTATCTTACTTATCCGCACTTTATCTCCTACTTTAAATTTCGGTTTTTTCACAGGTAACTTTTCATTTGGAAAATGCTTCTTGACCTCTCTTTCATTTGCCTGCGTAACATTTTTAGGCTCAATTCCTATTGTCCGATGTTTTCTTAAATTGTAAGCTTTCACCAACTCAGGCAGGATATCCCACCATTTATAGCTCCCTTGTTTGCTGAACTCTATCCACATTGCACTTTTTAATGTTCTATTAAAACGCTCACATATGCTTGCATGAAGATTACTATGTGAAGAGTATAGGTTTATCTTGTACTTCTTCATGAGTTTCTGAAAGTTTGAATTGTAAAATTCTTTTCCTTGGTCAGTTTGTAGATTTGTCGGTACGCGTTCTTGTTTCAGTATTGACTCCATAGCTAGAGTAACATCATTACCACTCTTTGACTTTTTTTTTGATAATATGTTTAAGGTTTAAGAAAAACTTTTATTGAGTCAGAATTTTTTTTTTTTAAAGTATTCTTTTAATTTTGTCTCAAGATTATCTAATCGAATTTTAAGATGGGAAAGAACATTATTGATTGTATTTAATTCAGTATTTATGGGAATCTCTAAGTCAACTTTCGTTACAGCCATTATGTTAGTTAGATTTCTAACTTCTTTACTTATAGTTGTCAGAAGCACTTCCAAGGTGACTGCATCATTAGGCTGACTTGGATAAGCAAGGTTACATAACCTTTTATTTTGTAAATCAAAATTACCATCTAAAGTAAGATTATAACCAATGCCTGGTGGACCGCGACTCACTTCTTGCGTGCCCTCAAGTTTTCTTCCGAACACGTCGAGACTCATGATGCTACTGATCTTATAAAAAAAGATGCATTTCAATATATATGTCCAGCTTCACGTAGTTCCTCAATGATCGATTGTATTTCATTGTCGTGATTGTTATTTCCAGCAGATCGTTCCGCAACTAATAATCGCAGTCGCTCGATAAGCTCGTTTGGATCATCCCAGTAGATTAGATCTATAGAAGAATTTTTCTTTGCTATTTTATATTTAGGTATGAGGCCTCTTCCGGTGGTGGATTTATTTTTACGATCGCTGCGGAACATGGGTCCTATGATATTCATATATTTTCTACTCTTCGAAGTGCGTATACTCTCATCTTTGCTGTATCTTTTCCGATGAGCATTTGATGCTTCCAGGATGCTGCGATAATTTTTTCGATCTGTTGAACTTATAAGATTGTCATCTGGTTGTTTCTTGAAGAGTAATTCCATTAGACCCCCACTTTTAGGATAACTTTTATCTCTCACTTTTACCATTTTATCATGAAATTGAATTTCTGAATCGCCAATCATATACACTCCATTGACGTTCCGTACTTCGTATACGTTATCGATTTTGCTGCGGCTTTCATTTAACAATGATAAAAAGTCACTTGATTAATTTCCTTCAAGCGCAGATTTGAATGTTGAATTCATCATTGTGCCATCCATCGAAGAAAAATCTGCATCATCATCATCATATGCGGAACCCGACTCATTTATATCGTTTACTATATAACTTGATCGATCGAATCTCAATTTCTTCCTCGGTTGCTGTCTGTATTCAAAATGTGATTAGAAGGTGGCAAGCTTTTGACTTTCGAATCGACGAGCTTCTCGAGTGGTGTAATGACTGGTTTCAATGTATCACCAATAACTTTTTCAAAATCTTCTCTCTCCTTTTTCAATAAAGAGTATTTTTGTTTAATAGCCTCACGTGCTCGCAAGAGCTCGCTGAGAATATTCTTTTCTTTCTTGAAGTCTGACATGCTAACGAGATGCTGTCTACAATTGAACTGTAAGTTTCGGATTCATAACTTCTTTTTTATTGCAAAACAGTCAAATCCTTTTCTGCATCTACCATCATCCATCACTCTATCTTTGTCGATAACAACAAATCCATACTTATCATTCTTCCAGCATTTAGAACAAAGATTTCGAAAAATGCTCTGACGTTGTCCTGCTTCTCACAAGCCACATCATCAAAAATCATAATTTAATTTGGTCGGGCTTCATCTGGAGATACTACAGATTCATGCTCAATAAAAGGTAGATATGATACACCTTTTATCGGTTCCAAAACTTTTTCGAGAAATTGATACTTTGGCTGATTCAAGGATTTAGAGTATACATACAAATTTTCAAATCTAAGACCATTGGGATGTGTAATTAGAGCCAATAAACTATTTGTTTTTCCACAGTTAGATGGCCCGCAGAATACTGCTCGTATAGTATCAGGTAGTAATTCTCCATGACGCTTCCTTCTCTTCTGTTTTCCGAAATCAACGTTTGTGACGGGGAGTTTGACGTTCTGCTCGCTAAAATCCATGTTCACGTGTCAAAGTCTAGTTTGATATTGAACTGTAGAAATATAAACGCATGTTTTATATTTTGATCTTTAGTTATAAAACAACACTCGAAGAGAGATGATCGTACATAAATCTCGGAAACAACCAAAAGGTTATGGATTGCTTGATAAAGTGATCAATAACTTGCCGATTGAAATGCATCTTCCTGGATATCAATACTGTGGTCCCGGAACGAAATTGTAAAAACGATTGAAAAGAGGTGATCCTGGAATTAATCCGCTTGATCAGGCATGCAAAGAACATGACATAGTGTACTCTGATAAAAATGGAGATCGTAAAGCAGCTGACATGAAGCTCGCTGATAAAGCTTGGCAACGTGTTAAAGCCAAGGATGCCAGTCTTGGTGAAAAAGCATATGCTTTTGCTGTTACAAATGCTATGAAATTAAAAGGAATAACTGGAATGGGTCTAAAAGTTAGTAAGTTAGTGACGGCTGCTAAAAAATCAATGTCACCAAGTAAATGTTCCCTCAAGGTTATTCAATCCGCCTTGAAAGGTGCACGTCAAGCTGTTAAGAAAGTTGGTGGTAAGAGGAAAGTTATCATTCCACGTATTCTTCCAATTCCATCAAAAAATTGGTGGAGTTCTTCCGTTTCTCATACCGCTGTTCGCAGGACTAAGTGCAACCGGTGCTCTGGCAGGGGGAGCTGCAGGAATAGCTAAAGAAGTAAATGATGCTAAAGCTGCACAGAAAAACCATGAAGAAAGTAAGAGACATAATAAGGCAATGGAAGCTATTGCTTTAGGCGAAGGTCTCTATCTTAAACCATATAAAACTGGAATGGGATTATTTATGAAACCTCATGTTGGTCATGGTCAAGTTACTAAAAAAAAAGAAACTTCGATTTAACTTTGCCAAATCGTCCACTGACTGATTATGATCTTCTCGAATATGCTCGTATGTTGCAAATTCCACATTTCCAAGATGTTTTTATGAGAAATAATCAGCCTTCCGATGGTTCATGGAGTAATGAATCTGCTATTGTTAACTTGGATGACATGAAAAATAAAGGCACTCACTGGGTGTGTTATCGAAAACATGGTTCCAAAGTAATTTACTTTGACAGTTTTGATGATCTGAAACCTCCCATAGAGCTCATGTTATATTTCAACGTGAAAGAAGTAAAATATAACTATAAAAGATATCGAAATTTTGACTTATTCATTTGTGGTCATCTTTGTCGTCAATTTTTAACCGGAAGACTATAAAAGAGAAGACTGCAAACGAATGGGAATCATTCTCTTCCAATCAGTCATGGAAGACAGTTTCACTTTGAGTCTTTCAGGAAAATCTTCTGTTCTAGAAGCACAATATTTTCCTTCAATTGAACTAGCTCAGCATAAAAATTTTGTTTTGGGTTTAGTTGAACATTTAACATTCAACTCGATTCCCAATGTGGACTATTCGAATAATAAACTTCATGTGAATGGAAATATTATCACTATCCCTACTGGCAGTTACGAGATTAATGCTATTAATAAATTTTTACAAGAAACTTTAAAATCTAAAGGAATTGAATTTTCTTTGAGAGCTAACAACAATTCTCTCAGAAGTGAAATTAATTGCAGTCATCCGTTAGATCTCACTCCTCACGATTCAATAGGTCGTCTTCTTGGTTTCACTCCTCGCATTCTAAAGGAAAAAACTCATCACAGTTCTGATTTACCTGTGAAAATATTGAAAATCAACGCACTCAGAGTGGAGTGCAATATTACCGCAGGTGCTTACATCAACAACAAAAAAGTTCATATAATCCATGAGTTCTTTCCCAGAGTTCCACCAGGATATAAAATCTTGGAAGTTCCATCTCATGTCATATATCTACCACTTAGTGTCAAGTGCATAGATCAACTTCAAATTAAAATCGTAGATCAAGATGGAAATTTACTGAATTTCCGCGGAGAAGAAATTATTATTAGACTCCACATCAAATCTGTATAATGTGCATCGTTTACAATTCTAGAGTGCATATAAGTCAACCAACATGTCAATCGGTCATCAGTCGACCGAAGAAACTCAAATCGTTAACACGGAAGAGCATTCAGTTCCTCAGAAGCCTAGGTCTAAAAGTTCGTGGAGAAAATTCACGTGTATAATTCTCTGCGGCTTCCAGAAAAATGGACGAAATTCTAAGCATTCAATCAGGTGTCGTATTCGATGAGTCTATTGCTCATTACGAGGTTCACGCACATCAACCTTACTCGACACTAAGCTTTGATGATAGTGATGAAATTCGTATTTCTATCCAACATCAAGATCTATGTCTCTTACCATCGCGCAGTTCTATCCATGTATGTGGAAAACTGCAAAAACCAGATGGAACAGCACTAAATAAAACTAAATTCGTGAACAATGGCATTTGCCATTTGTTTGATGAAATTCGTTACGAAATTAATGCTGTGGAGATAGATAAAAGTAAAAATGTTGGTTTAAGCAGTCTCATGAAAGGATGGACATCATTCAATCCGAATCAGACTCTCATATTAGAAAATGCAGGCTGGCTTGACGTTAGAGAAGAAAGCAAAACTTTGGTAGATGCACACGGCAACTTTGACGTTTCCATTCCTCTGAGTATGATCTTGGGCTTTGCAGAAGACTATAAAAAAATTATAGTTAATGTGAAGCATGAACTCACTCTCACAAGATCAAGAAATTACTTGAATGCAATAATTCAAGAAGGTACTGTAGCAAATAGTGTAACTACATATGAAGACTACCAGGTAAAAATAACGAAGATAGAGTGGTTAATGCCATATGTTATTGCATCTGATAAACAAAAGATCCAGCTGCTGAATTTCATTGGCAAAGATAATCCTATCTCTATGTGCTATCGATCTTGGGAGTTATTTGAATATCCTTTACTTCCGAGCACGAATAAACATGTCTGGACAGTGAAAACTTCAAATCAGTTAGAAAAACCTCGTTTTGTCATTCTCGGACTACAAACCAAGAAAAAAATTTTGACAACTGATAATGCCAGTCGATTTGACCATTGTGAGATTAGTAATGTGAGACTTTTCTTGAATTCTCAATATTATCCATATAACAATATGAATCTCGACATATCTAAGAATCAGTTCGCTGTTCTCTATGGTATGTATGCCAATTTTCAAATCACCTACTATGGAAGAGACCCACAGCCACTGCTGACAAAGTCTGAATTTATCAACCTTGAACCACTCATAGTTATTGACTGTTCACGGCAAAACGAATCTATAAAGAGCGCTCCTATCGATGTACGTCTAGAGTTTGAGTGTAAAAAAGAGTTTCCAGCTAATACTTCAGTTTATTGCATGATCTTATACGATTGCATCGTTCAGTACAATCCCATCAGTGGGGATATCAAGAAGCTTGTCTAAACAGCATATTATCCAACACACTTTCGTTTCAACACTAATTCCAAGATGGAGTATGCAGTAGACATGATTGGTTTCAAGCAAATGGGAGATGATTATGTTTTAAAAGAAATAGCTATCATTCCTCTCAATGAAAGTGGTGATCCTATCGTTCGTCTATTCAAGAAACCCTTTTCATGGAAAAGACTCTCTGACAAATTGCAAAGGGAAAACATTTGGCTGGAACATCATTATCATGGAATAGCCTGGTACACGGATGGGCTTGACTACTCACAAATTGGATCATTACTCCGTGACTCTTTACACGATGCTACCAAAATTTTTGTCATGGGTGAATTTAAACAGAAATGGCTGCAACGGTTTAATTTTTCTGCAGTTCATAACATTCAGCAATACGGCTATCCGTCAAAAACCTATATAGTCAAGTACGTTACAGTATATACAAAATCCCACCTACAAGACTGCCTGCGCACTTCACACCGTCAAACTCATAAAATTATTCTATCACTCCTGTAAACATTTGCAAAGAAAATATAGAAAAAAAAAGTAGAAAATACTATAGGCATTCTGGTTTACGTGAGAGAAAGGGAAGCTCTCCCACTCTCTCGATTTCGGATTCTGGATCATTCTGGGTAATTTAGAATCCGAACGGGTTCTGGATCACTTTGAGAGGGCAGGGGGGTGATACAGAACCCGCGTGAGCCAGTATGCCTATAGCCTATCTACTCCCTTGATTTTATACCACAATAGAGTCAATAGGGAACTTGCATGAAAAAATCTATTAGGTCCGTCAGATAGATTATCGAAAAATGATCGATACGTATTTTTTTAATTAAATGATTATCAACAAAGATACAGCAGGTTAGAATGTCGTGTGACCTCTGAAAGGGAACTTGCATGAAAAAATCTATTAGGTCCGTCAGATAGATTATCGAAAAATAATCGATACGTATTTTTTTAATTAAATGATTATCAACAAAGATACAGCAGGTTAGAATGTATATATATGGGGACTGATGAGGTCACACGACATTCTGACCTGCTGTATCTTTGTTGATAATCATTTAATTAAAAAAATACGTATCGATTATTTTTCGATAATCTATCTGACGGACCTAATAGATTTTTTCATGTAAGTTCCCTATTGACTCTATTGTGGTATAAAATCAAGGGAGTAGATATATATATATATATATATATATATATATATATATATATATATATATATATATATATACATATATATATATATATACATATTTAAAAAGAATAATTTAAAAGAAAAATAGTTTGTTTACTAAACAATAATATTAAAAAAAATGACAACGAAACTGTAAGCCGTAAAACTCTGATAACAGAATAGGTTATTATCACATAACGTTTTTCGAACGCTTTTAAAACGTTAGAATTAAAACCTCTAAACGTTAAAAAGCCAAGTTATAAATATGTCTGAAAAACGTTAGTAAAACGTCTCAATGTTCGGAGATTCATTCCACATAAGTCGTTGTAAAAACGTTTATAAAATGTTTGAAAATGGTTTGAAAATTGTTTGAAAATGGTTTGAAAATGGTTTGAAAACTCTAGCATAGAAAACTTGTCTGTGGTGTAAGAGGCCCTTCGATGATATGTAAGATTTGCCCTAAATTTATTACTTCGACCGCTGTTGATGTGATGCACTGCGTTTTTCAAGGCGTTGTGAAAAGATTAGGTCAATTATGGTTCGATTCTAAATATTCAAGTGAAAACTTTTCAATTTCTAATTTAGGAGAAGTAGTCGATTACAGATTGTGCCACATAAGGCCACCTTCATATGTTGCTAGACGTGCTAGGCCGATCAAAACACATTTTCACTACTGGAAAGCATTGGAATATAAAAATGGGTTTTTTTATTATTCACTTTTAGTTTTACACGATATTTTGCCAGAGGAATACATTAGCCACTATAAATTACTCGTGTTTGAAGTTTTTATACTATGTCAACAAAACATTTCTAATGAAATGATAGATCTTGCTGACTCTTTATTACGTGAGTTCGCATCTAGATTTGAACATTTATATGGCTTAAGGTATATGTCTTGTAACTTACATAGTCTCCGTCATTTACCAGAAATGGTACGTCGTTTCGGACCTCTTTGGACTACATCGTGTCTTCCTTTGGAAGATTTGAACAGTAAATTAAAAACATTAGTTCATGGAAGTAATTCAGCCCAAATGCAAATAGCTTCTAATTTGACAATGTATATTACTATGCATAGTTTAAAACGCGAATTTCTAAAGGAAAATAGTGATGCACTTCAATATTGTGAAATGATTTTATCGCCACAAAAAAAAATTGAAACTTTCACGAATCAATGACTTAACAAGTATTGTTGGCTCTGTATCTAAAATAAATGAAACCGAAACACAAAATTTATTAAATAACCATGATTTGCCAGATAAAAATATATTTTCATTTTAAAAAATATATAAAAATCGAATATTATATACATCAGAAGCCCATCAACATGATAAAAAAACCAATCCTTGTTTTTTTAAGTACAATGGAGGTAATTTTGTTCAAAGTTTCGGTGTCATTCAAAATTTTATAAGAGTTACCAATTGTGAATGCAGAAAACTTTGTAAGTGTATTGGTACACATTTTGCTATCATTAAGAAATTTGAACATTGTAATCCATTTACTGTAAATCACCGACAGAGAAGAGTGTTGAACTTTATTTATGAATGTAAAAATGACGTAGGCGTAATTGATGTAATTAAAACCTCTAAACGTTAAAAAGTAAAGTTATAAATATGTCTGAAAAACGTTAGTAAAACGTCTCAATGTTCGGAGATTCATTCCACATAAGTCGTTGTAAAAACGTTTGAAAATGGTTTGAAAATTGTTTGAAAATGGTTTGAAAATGGTTTGAAAACTCTAGCATAGAATATATCGAAAAGAATTGTTTAAATAGAATTTAATCCTATAAATATTATCAAATTTGGAAGTATACATCAAATTATATTTAAACGATTTTTTTCGATATATTCTATGCTAGTATTAGTTCAAATTATTTTCAACCCTGTTTCAAATGTTTCAGAAACGGTTCTACAACGTCTTAGGTGGAATGAATCTGCGGACATTGAGACGTTTTACCAACGTTTTTCAGACGTATTTAAAACTTTGATTTTCAACGATTGAAGGTTTGAACTCTAACGTTTTTAAAACGTTCAAAAAACGTTATAAGTTATCAGGGAAGTTTTAGTACAAATCATAAGAGGTCAAATTACCGTTGGAATTTTTTGTTTTTTATCGTGTCGTTTCTCCAATAAATACAGTATTGGCAATGGTAATATCTTGTATCATGTGGGAGAAAGATTTTGAGGTTTTACAACCGTAAAATTATTAGATATTATCGAGTATTTATAATAAAAAAAACAGAATGATTGCTATTATAGGAAAGATTATTATTGGCTTATAACAAAAATAGTATATTGTGTACCGTGGGCAAGAAATAGGCTTCTGCAGCCCGCGTGAGTTTGCTGTACGAGTCGGAGGCGAGCAAGCACGATCCGAAGGCGGGTCCGTTTTGCGAGCCGAAGACGAGTACTGCAAACACACAAGGGCGAAAAAAGCCTCTCGGCCATGGTGCACACCGTATTTTTTGTGATACATGTTTTGATTTTTGCAGTTTTACGTGTCTATCAAGCGAAACTAGATGTGGCCGTTTTTCGACATGATGCAACTGTCGTCCTATTCACACGCACCCATATATACATACACAGAATATACACACATGGAGATATACATACACAGAATGTACACACATGGAGATATGCATACACAGAATATACACACATGGAGATACACATACACAGAATATACACACATGGAGATATACATACACAGAATATACACACATGGAGATATACATACACAGAATATACACACATGGAGATATGCATACACAGAATATACACACATGGAGATATGCATACACAGAATATACACACATGGAGATATACATATATACATACACATATGAAATAATTATTATCGTATATTAAAGTTTTTCAGGTAAATAAAAGATAAGATAATTGAATTGATTTTAATTTAATAATTAAAATCTTTTTCCCCACACCTGCACCGAAAGTACCACTTTTCCTCCCGGGCGCCTGGAAAAATAGTATACGCACCATGGGAGGTAAAATGGCGACCCCATAGCACGTGTTTGACATTTTACACGTGCTATGGACTCGCCAATTCTTTACCTCCCTAGATGCGTAATATACTATACCGTACGCTGTAACACGCACGCACGCACGCGCGCTGTAGTGAGCACAAAAGTGTTTACCGCCCGATCGAGTGGGCGGGCGGTAAAGAACATTTTTGTCGCCGGTCGATAATCGGCCACTTCTTGTCCGCTTGAAATGCACGAAAAAGCGCGAAAATCGTACATGTGTTACAAAAGATTCTTTTTTCGAGTTTAACTCATGTTGGCTCCCTTAAGGTGGGTCTACACTGATTTTTTCAAAATCGTTAAACACCCGGAATTTAATTATTTCAAAATTTGAATATGTATTAGTAACCGCAAAAAGAAATAACATATACCAATTTTGAGCCATTTTTACTTTCCTAATCCCAATTCATTGAATGAAATGCACCTTTTTGCAGTCAAAACAAATGTTAATTCAAAAAGTTCCTTGCGTATTTAAGTTTGACAATATCAATCAAATAAATTCTCACTTTCTTAAGAACCCGTAACGAACAAAAGTAAGTATTTTTTGTTTTAATTTTCTATTATAAATAGCTTGAAAAAAATATACCTTCACTTTAAATAAATATATGATAAAAATACCATGTTATTGTATACACATTTAATCGGCAAACAATTTTTTGTGCGCACTTCTTGAAAGAAAATACTAACTTCTTTAAATAATTCTTATAGGGATATTTGCTGTGAGTTACAGATAGATTTATCGACTCTAAATGCCCCAGCAACTTTTTGAAATTAGATAAATAAATTTATAGAAAAACGCATTTAAATATTTAGTTCTACATAATAAGCAATGTTAATTATTCTCTTTGAATGGTTATAACTTTGTTTGATTATGAAACATTTTTTTTCTACAAGGTCCCAAAATGTTCTCACAAATGTAGAGTTTCTAAAAGTGTCATCAAATTTTTTTCGATTTTCTGTTCCAAAATCATGTAGAACCCACGTTAAGAGAACATTGTAGCAAAGTAATGTCGTATGATTGGAGAATTCGCATTGGCTATATTGCCAAATATTGTGCACGGGTTTCAAAATATTTAAAACTATTGCTGTGAGGTTATTTTCTATTATTTAAAAACTCTCTTGCTCATACGCAATATTAACGAAGCTGTCGAATACTTAAAAACAATCTTGGTGCAATATTACGAAAAGTTTAGGTTCTAGGGTGGATGTCCGTACTACTGACACCCCACCTAACTACTGACACCTAAATCTATTTCATTATAAATAAAATATAAACTCTATTAAATAATATCCGAAAAAAATATATAAGCAATCCGTAACTGTTATTAGTATAATGAATAAACAAATATGACATCTTTCGATTTCAGAAACTTTTAAAAAATAATAATAAAATTCCAGGTACGAAAACGTTTAAAATTATGTCTGTGTTCAGAGTGAACATGAAAATATTGCGAAATAGAGAAGACTATTATTTATATATTAGAGCGATATATGTAATAAAAAATAGTTTAATAGGTAATATTTATATACCAGATATATCTACTAGATAAAAATGGAGACTTATAAAAGACATTTTATTTAATTATTGGATGGCAGCGTTAGGTACAAGCGTTTTAGACATTTTCGTATTACTGACATGTCAGTAGTTAGGCAAGAAAACGGTGCATTTGCCCAACTACTGCCACTGCCGCGCGAGTAAGTGAGTACAATCTAGCCTCCTTGGCTTCAACGGCGACGTTCATTTTGCATGATCTTTAACGCTTTCAGGGGAAAGATTTCAAATATTTGTGACAATACATTTAAACTAATCATTTAGATACCTATACGTAAAAACTTAAGTCCTAAGTATACTTTAAGAATGTTATTTAATTAATATATATAAAATTAAATATATGTATGAAAGTAAATGGGTGTCAATAGTCGGGGTGTCAGTAGTTGGTTCCGGCATATTTTCAGGGTGTCAGTAATAGCTCATGAGAATATTATTATTATTAATTTCATGAATTTATAATTAATAATAATCTTTATTGAAATTGCAACCTCGTTTTTATTATCTTCATGTTATATATTATTATAAATAAATAGAAAATATATATTTTTGTTTAGCAAATAGTATAAATTATGCAATAATGCAACAATCGATCCTTGGGGGTGTCAGTAGTCGGGACATCCACCCTACATGGATAATTATTATATGTCAACTTTTTTTCCCGAGTGGCCATATTCCCATAGCACAACTGAGTTTGTAATAATCATGGATTACTGATAATATAGAAAACTCATTGTTAAGAAACATAAAATGTCAAAATTAAAAAGAATTTGTACTTTGTAGTTCAATAACGTATTTTTGAAATTTCACAATACGGCAATCAATAGTAAAAACCAAAAGAAAGTCTTTAAAATTCGCTAATTTAAAAAAATATATTCTGAGCTGAAATCATTACTATAATATGATTAAATATTAGAAATTTTTTTTTTTTAAATTTAATATAACATAACCTAAAAATGGATGCTTTTGCTATATCCAAGCAAAATAATTGAACAGTATGAGTATCTCCTATGAATTACTGTAGCTGATTGATACTAAAGCATTATCGTACAAGATTAATATTTACACTCAACGTAAGTAATATTCGATAAACTTTTTCATAAGTTTTGCTGTTAGGCTCAAATATTTTGGGTAACAAAAAAGTCAATGTTTGAAGATTCATTCATTCATCTAAGTGATGAAACAGAATAATAACTAACTATTACATAAATTAATGAACCTTTAAAACATGTGAACATATGTTTTGGAGCTACAACTAATTATCTCGCTCAAAAATATAAAAGCTGCGAGCTATTAGTAAAGGAGTAGGAGCAACGACCACTACACTGCCATTACAGTAAGCGGCGATCACAGGCAACATCAAGTGAGTATACAGACACGTGATGTAGCTAAGGTAGTCTACGTCGAGCCATCAACATGAATATATCGTTTTAAATAAAGAAATTAAATATTCAATGAAATGGTTAATTTTTGTTGAAACAAATATAAATACATGTAAATCAGCAGCATATCTAGTGAGGTCACAACGTTTAATTTATCTTATATTCGAAAATAATTGAAACCAAAATTTAACCTGTTCAAGACCGATGTGAAAACTAAATTGTGTGACTTTGTAATTAAACTTGTAACTGCATGTACCTTGCCTGCGCGGGAAAACTTTCGAAGTTAAAGAACACTCTGCACTACATGTATAGTCGATACACTAAAATCTGGATTTTGTAAGTACCGATTTTTCTTAATAATGTTCAATTCACTACTTTACATCCTTTTTAAATATATTGCAGTGTGTTAAAAGTAAATATAAGTAAAATATAAAACACGAAAATGATGGTTACAAAACAGGTCTCTCTCTCTCTCTCTCTCTCTCTCTCTCTCTCTCTCTCTCTCTCTCTCTTTCTCTCTCCCTCTCTCTCTCTCTCTCTCTCTCTCTCTGTCTACCTGTTTATCTCTCTCGCTTCCCTCCCGCTCTCATTCACTCTCAGTATACACGGTAGGAATGGTGGACGATTTTGACACCCAAAACTAAATTTTATCAGTTTTAGGTGTATGCGTAATCGTTGATAATTGTATGCGTGTGGTGTATGTGAAATTATAATTAATATAATAAAAATGAAGTACTTTGCTTCTACAATTCTACAAGAATTAGGGAATTGCGCGTCTGTGTACGTATGTGTATGTGAATGTGTGTGTGAGAGAGAGAGAGAGAGAGAGAGAGAAAGAAAGAGAGAGAGAGAAAGATAGTGAGAGAGAGAAAGAGAGAGAGAGAGAGAGAGAGAGAGAGAGGTCAATGTGGGTTACAAAGTTGCCGCTAACGTGCCTGACTGTCTCAACTATGCTTACGTACCACGTCTGTGGGATATATTAGGGCTGATACACAACGCCATCAAATTTTATCGCATTGCATGATAGATGATGACGAATCATAAACTTGTACTCATCACTTTAATTTAACCAGTAATATTTTACTATATTTAAATTCATAAACAGTTATTCGTTAAAATGAACTTAATTTTATGTAATGTATCCTGCGTATATGCTACGTTCGTATTTTATATCAGTCAGGTAGCATCGTAATTATTCTTGTCATGTAGGTCACATTCCCCAACGAATCCTCGTTCTGTCAATGTAGGTTCTATATTCCTAGTTCTTCGCTTTCTTTAGCCTCGTCGAACTCGTAAACTCAAAACTTGTGCAGGATTCTACGCATCTTTTAAATCGAAATTCCATGACTTTTCCCAGTTTTCGAATACAAAAAAAACGTAACTGTTTCAGTCTATTTCTGAGATCGTATTATAGAATATATTTTAATAAAAAATATGTCTAGTTTTACAATCAGTTTGAACGTTATCGCTATTGTAATCAAAACATACATTTCAAAATAGTTATTTAAATGTTTATTAAAGTCTTTGAACTATTTTAAGCACTTAAAAAAAACCGCTGCCAATTCATTGATACTTAGCTTCCTCAAACTAAATTAATTGTTCTAATATAAAATTCTTTGTTCTAATAAATTAATTTTAAATTGCTATATCTCTCTCTAATTAATAATTCAAAAAGGTCTGCTTATTTTTTATCATTGATGGTTTGTCCAAAGATATTTTTTTACTAAAATTACACAACGGTAGGTAATAATCCTTATAACAGCAATTTTCTTCTTTGTATATACGTAATGTATTAAAATTATTTAAATATTTCAGATGTTAGTACGTAGATTCACTGAATTTCTAATTATCTAAAATTTTCGGTTGTAAAAGATAGGTAATTTTATGCTCTTTTTAATGTATTTACGCTAACATAGTGGGTCTCGACTAAAATTAAAAAAAAAGACTTGTGGATCGCGGTTTTTCTAGATAACATTTCTGTTATGCCTAAGGATTATATTTAAAGACCAAAATTTAAAAAAAGTTAGGAAAGAAGTGGAAATAAACTAGATTAATTTTTTTTTTATTAAGTTAAATGATGTATTTGAAAAATAATACATACTCAATTGCGATTTTTGGGTATAATTTCAATCTTTTGACAATATTAATAATTTCGTAAACTTTTTACATTTTTAAACGCTCGTAAAACATACGAAAAATCGGAAATATTGTGTTTTTCTTTAAAATTGGGTCTTTCCTCTTATGTAGGTCATGAAAAAAGTAAGTTGAAGGTATTCGTGTGAAAACTAATTGAATTATCTATAAATCTAAATAAAGGAGAATATGATATCCTTAATATAACATCCAATTCGAACATGCCAAATTAGAATCTTACTGTGTAAACCTTGGTCAAGATCACGCACGGGTGCCAAGTTGAATATGGTGGGTTTGCGCAATATGCCTATGTTGGTAATGCCGGTCGGTGACCCAGGGATACGCGCGCATACGGATATCGCACATGCCGACGAAGACGTAACGCGCATGTCTGTTGCATGTATAATGTGCATCACGAACCTGTCATATTGAACTTGGCACTCGGATGCCATCTGAGCCAAGTTTTACACCGTAGCATCCTGATACACCGACCATCCCAGAGCGGGTTTCATCCAGATACAAGTTTTCCCTACTCCACAGGCGTAACCCTGGATATCGACAAATGAGGGATGTGATTAGGTAGGATAATATAAAGGTATGAAAAAAATAACTATGAGACATTTGCTATGCCAAAAGGCTGCAGATAATACAAAAATAATTTACCTTGTCGATTACAGAAAATCGTAAAATAGAAAATTCATTTTAAAATCAAAAAGGGTCGATGAATCTTTAAATTTCTTTTTAGTATCAAATCTTCATTAAAAATTGAAAAAAAATAGCTGAGTTTGGTAAAAAATGACCGCGCCATTCTCTAGATATAAGCGATAAAAAAAAATCTAAAAATTATTTAAAATTTCTCTCGTATAAGAAAGTACAACAAGAAAAATCCAGTTACAGAGGCGTGCCTCATCATTTATTTGTCGTCATTTTTCGAACCACTTATCGGCTGATTTTTTGTAGAATTGGTTTAATTTGCTTTTGATTTGTAAGAGATAAGCCTGGAGTAAAGAATGACCCCACGTGACCATAACCTTGATCCGCGTCGTAACCTTGATTATGGCCGTCCGACGGTTAATATATGATTTAATTAATCATGAAATGTACTTGGCTGAAATTAGTGCAAAGTAGACCCATTAGCCAGATGTATTGCAAATTATTAGCAATTTGACATACACGTTTTGCTATCGAATTCCGTAAGTTTGACGTAAAACTGCGTCCGTATATGCTGGAAATTTTGTATCAAGTATTGAAGTTAATTATGAGGGCAAAGTGAAGGCTAAATTACAGCAACTATTGCTCATGATGTGCAGGCGTATCATAGGCATACATTCACATCATATTGTCGTCACATTTCTCGATTTTTGTGTTACACAAATTTCCATCAAGATGCTGTTATTAATTTCTTCCCTTTCTCTCTTGCACTGTCGCATATATGAGTAATTTTATTGAATATTACGTGAATAATATTGAAAATAAAATAATATAATATATTAATAATATTGAAAACAAGTTGAAAGGAAATTGATGTACAAAACTTGCAGTAACAGTTACACATCAAATGTAAGTAAATCGGCGTCCGTATATGGCAGCAATTTGGTGGCTAGCATGTGCCGTCAATTTTACGGCACATTGACATCAATCCTTGATATTCGTCATTTCTTGAGCGTATGTTGGAAGCAAATTGCTAACAAACATTGCACAGCAACTATTGCCGCGATTTTACCGCGGCAAGCCTGGTTAATGGGAAGCATATATTTATAACATGCTAATTAAAATTTCTGTTAGTAATAGATATAGTGTAGGTATAGTTAGAGCTTTAGCACGAAAAAATGAAATGAAACAAATATTAAGAACACGGCATGCATAGATAGCCAGTAGTAGCTAGGAGACGAGCTTTATTACCTCTGTGTATAGACTGAGGCGACCCCTACAATTCAGTACTGCTCACGGGCGATTCGGTAGTTACTCAACATACACACACACACACACATATACGCATACACACACCCATTTACCCCATTAGCCGGGCTTGCCGTGGTAAAATCGCGGCAATAGTTGCTGTGCAATGTTTGTTAGCAATTTGCTTCCAACTTGCGCTCAAGAAATGACGAATATCAAGGATTAATGTCAATGTACCATAAAATTGACTGCATTTGCTTGCCATCAAATTGCTGCTATAAACGGACGCAGATTTACTTATATTTGATGTATAACTGTTGCTGCAAGTTTTGTACATCAATTTGCTTTCAACTTGTTTTCAATATTATTAATATATTATATTATTTTATTTTCAATATTATTCACATAATATTCAATAAAATTAATCATATATGCGACAGTGCGAGAGAGAGAGAGGGAGGAAATTAATAACAGAATATTGATGGAAATTTGTGTAACATAAAAATCGAGAAATGTGACGACAATATGATGGCAATTTATGCCTATGATACGCCTGCACATCATGAGCAATAGTTGTTGTAATTTTGCCTTCAGTTTGCCCTCATAATTTACTTCATTACTTGATACAAAATTTCCAGCATATACGGACACACTTTTACATCAAACTTAAGGAAATCGATAGCAAAACGTGTATGTCAAATTGCTAACAATTTACAATACATTTGGCTAATGTATAATTAATAATTGGCCTACCACGGAAGTCAAAAACGACCAAACACGCATTTAACTCACGGATTTTCTAAATGAAATACTGATTGGCCCACGTTTTTCTAGAAACAGAAAAAAAAATCAGTTGTACATTTTTCCTTCAATGCTCTTAATTTCTATAATATGTTTTTTCAGTGCGTTTTAATAAGAAAAACTATTGGAAATCTTCCTTCAAGAGAAACCAAACGTCATATCAAAAATCTAAAGCTTTATCAATTTATCTGCTTACTACATGTTTATTAATTATTGTTGCATAATTTAATATATTAGAACAGATTTTTAGTCATCGAAGTGAAGATAAAAACGTTAATAAAAAATTACAATTATATTTATTATAATGAAAAATATATAATAATTTAAACTTTACGTAATAATTTTTTCTAAGTAAAAAAATTAATGTTTATTACATTGCTTGTTATAAATTTGTGATTCTCAAAAAATTTCTTAGGATAGGATTCTTCGATCAAGTACAGAGAATCCTATCCTAAGAAATTTATATATATATATATATATATCACATATATAGTAATACTTTCAAGGCTCCCTTTATTGCTATATTCCGTCACCTCATGCACTGCAATCGTTTCTTTTATCCTTTCCAAGCGAATGCTCACAGCGAATAAAGGAAAGTAGGTACAATACAGAACTTGCAAAGGTCTCAAATCCCAGCATCCACGAGTAATCATTAAGAAGGCCGAACACTGGTTTAGCATTTTATCCCATATTTGTTTTACAAGAAAATGTGCTAAGATTTTATGTACCGAAAAACCAAGCACATAGAATAAGTTGAGCTCCACTGTACGAGTTGCTCACTACTGTATATGTACCAAGCGCACGGATATTACCTGAGTGGGGAAACGGCCGTAAGGTGTGCGCGAATTTATATTGTAAGCATATTTTCGCGCACCACCGAGTCGAGCCGCCCAATCGAGCCGCCTAATCAAGCCGCCGAATTGCGCCGAGCAAGGAGTGAGCAGAGCAGCAGCTTAAGGTGGCTCGAGCGACTTTTCAAAAATACTAAATCACATTAAAAATATGCGGGAAATATACTTTAAATGTTAAACTTTTTATTGCTTTCCAAAAATCATAAGCTCATCGACTAAATTATAAAGAAAAAAGAGTTGTAAAATGAGTCTGTACAACACGTAGCTTATGGCGTTTCTGTCATTATCTGTGAGTAATTATTCTGTAGTAATGTTGTAAAATACTAAATCATAACAAAAAAACAGGTGGTTATACACTGGTTTATGAGGATTACAATGGCATAAAAATAATTGTGAGTAGTCGATCAAAATAGAGAAATAATAATGATGAAAGTGTATAAACTAACGATTTACTACACTCTGTAGTACTTTCTGCGCATGTCTATTATAAGCGGCAACATCGCATTTCAAAAAATGAACATGAAATGGCGGGAAATTTAAACCGACTAAACTTTAAATTGTATGACTTTTATTTTATTTGTGACTACTTTATTAATACTATTCAGAATACATTATTTATTTAGGGGTAAAAGCAACTTGTAATAAACAAGAAAATCAGTGTAAAAATCATATAAGTACATTTCATTATTTTATAATTGTGGAGTGTCGGAATAAAATCGGATAATTGCAATTTTAAATGTCAATCTACTTAATATTGTTTATTATGGAGTAAGTGCATCTTAAAGTGTTGTTTTTATGGTAAAATATTAAGTTTAAGTATCCAATAATGTAAAATATATAAAGACAACAATAAATTATAATAGATAAATACAATTATTACCGAAACGTGAATTATCCGGTTATGTTCTACCACTCCTCAATTAAAACACTTTTCATACATTTATAAATTTATAATTAATCGCATGATTTTATCATACTTAAATTTTAAGCTCGATATAAAAAAACTTCTAAAATTACATTAATATCATTTGATCGTATCAGATTTTCTTTTCAAAAGATGTTATATAAAAACAGATGTAAAAAAAGGCTATGTAAAAATTCAATCAAAAACATGTATTTATATATGAATATATTGACATAGCATCTTTTTGACACTGGCTTTTTACATAACATTTTTGTCAAAGTGATATTTTACATAATAACTTTTTAAAAATGTTTTAATACATAAAACTCGTAAATTTGTAATTTACTTTTTGTCGCATGCACATTATGAGGCATGTTTATTTGAAACAACTACAGAAATCACAAAGTAAACGTCATGGGCGCACATGTTCTACCGGATCAGCTGACCCTTGCGACGTTGCCACACTTACCGAGTCAGTAGCGGTCGAAAAAATTGTTACACCCACAGATAAAAGAAAAAGTAAAAAAAATCGAGTTTGTTTACTCATTTATGTCATAGTTTTTACATTAACATACTAGGAAGTAGTAATTCATGTTTTTTTCTGAAATTATGACTATTAAATAGCTTGCGAATGCAATGCTCCTTACGGTGCCCTCGCTTGATACGGCACCTAACACTCGAGCCACCTTAAGCGACGAAGGGCACTCTACAATCAACTTCCAATCAATATATACACACAAATTTACAGCTATATTACAGAAACGCCACTAGCCGAGTAAGAGAGCAGCGTACGAGTCAATGTGTCCATCTGTTATATGTAGTAATATAATACACAACTTAACATGGGTATTATGGTAATCAATATTATATATGTCCTCCTGTGTATTCTAAGCACATTTTAAAAAGGAGACATATATAATAATAATTGTTATATTTTTCTAACTAATCCTAACCAAATAACCCTGCCCTGCTGGAAACGCCCGATTGAGAATAATTAGAACGAATTAAAATTCAATCGGTTTTAATGCATTGTAATCTGTTGAATCCGAGACTAAATTTCAATCCGAAAAAGCTTTATCCGTTTTAATCGCTTTTAATCCAAATTGAATTTTAATCTTATCGAATATCATTTTTCCGTATTAACTTTAATTGGGTTGAATCCGTATAAATGCTACTTTCAACTTAATCGGTTTGAATACAAAAGGTTTGTACAGCATTTTAATCTGATTCAAATCGTTTAAATTATTATATTACGTCAATAAATTGAATCCGTTTTAATGAACTAAATCCGGATTTATGTGTATCGTTTTGAATAATAATTCAATGATGAATTTCATCAATCCTTTTTAATGAGAGATAATTGGACTTATTCTGAATCCGCTTTAATCTGCATTTGACGGGTTAGGCAAATAAATCCTTTTTAAGTAATAATATTGTAACACAATTGAATCGTTTTCAATTACACTTGTATACATCAACAATCAAATCCGTTTTAATGGGGTTAAAAGAGACTTCTTGGTAATCCGTTTTGATCTTCATTTGACGAATTAACAATTCAAGTTGTTTTAAGCAGTGATGCTGAAATATGATTAAATTCTTTTTAATACATTTATATATATGTTAGAAATCAAATACGGTTGAATGCTTTTAAATAGCTTTCTTAATTTTTCAAATTAGCAGATTAATCCGTTTTAAGTAATAATATTAAAATATGGTTGAATTTTTTTACATGATACAAATATGTCAATTACAGAGGTGTTTTGTCAATCCTGCTTAAGCTTTATTTGAGTAATTAACATATTAATGCTTCTTAAACGATAATAATAAAATAATCATTCAATTCTCCAAATCCATTATAATTCAAGTCAAGAGTTCTCATCTTTTGAAAAGATTTTCATTATAGATTCAAGCTCTACCGATTTGATAAAAAATTAATCGTTTGGAAAGGAATATTTTAATACATACCAGTCACAATAATTTAAATAAATAGTATACGTATAAAAACCTTGAATATATTTTTATCGAAATACACTTTTATAGGTTTAAAATTGAATCCAGAAATCTGTCATGTCACGTTTCAAGTTTTTAAGTCAAGTTTTTTTTAAATCCTTATACTTAAAAAAATCGCTTGATTTTTTGGCATTCTAAAAATATATGGTAAGTGAAATGATTGAAAATTACACCTTCAAATTTTTATTAACATTTTTAATTTTTATTATTATAAATATAACACAATTTTTACAGAGTTTACTTAAGTACATTTTACAATAGGTTTGAAAAGATTAGCAAGAATGACTAAATATTTACATGAATATATTTATGATATTCATTGAGTCTCTAAATCATTTGGTAATTTACATAAATATCTAGCATTGTGAACATTTACAAGGACTATTTTAGAACTTACATCCGTAATTGGAACTAGTATACAATTGTCAAAATCTTCAGATTGAATTTTTTTCATGTGCGTTACTTCAAAAGGATTGCTTGGGAATGTACTTATTTTTGAAAGTTTTAAATAACATTTCTTTCGTATACTTATAATCTCTACTATTTGGCCAAAATCACCACATTTCAACTGTACCATTGTATCATTAGTACGTTTTACTCTTGTATATTTCATACTGTGAAATACCTTTTCTTTAAATATACATTTTTTGTAGACTTTGCAAAATTTCGTTTCAATTTCTTTAAATAGGCTTTTCCCTATAAAAACTACATCATATTCTCCATAATCAAAGTATGTAGACAAATTTCTATTTGTAAATAAATTAGTGCAATAATCTTTAATATCTGATGACGAATAATTAACGTTTTCGGTTTTAAAAAGCCATTTTTGTAAATGTTTTCGCGTTATTTGTAAATCCATTCCATTTGGACCATTCATTAATTGTTTTAATTGATAAATATTACTTTCAAAAGGAAATGTTGAACTTGACCATAGAGGACCAGTTTTTCTTACAGAATCAACAATGTGCAATACAGTGTGAACGTTACAAGTCACATTTTCTCTACCGTAATACAGTTCGTATAAACCAACAAATTCTAATAAATCATGTTCACATTGCAGTAAATCAATTTCGCTAATTTCAGTTTTTAATAAAGTATGTAAACTTTTTACAAATAATGCATAATGCTCTAAAGCTGTATCATCGAGTATACCTTCTAAACACGACAAACTGTAAGCTAATACCCACGATTTAATTTCACAAGCTTTCCATTTAGCTCGATCTTTCAGTGATCGTGGAAGCCTATGAATATCTTGCGTTGGTTTGATAGACATTAAACGGTTATCGATCCTCTTGATGTCATCTTTATGTAACTTAAAAATCGACTTTGATTTTGAAGATGTCCACTGTTTGTAAATCTGTTGGTCTACACCAGCGAGAAAACCATGTAAATAGTCGTAATTAAATGACCAGACCATATCTATGAGCGGGATATTTGATAAACAAATATCACCTTTTACTCCCCTTTCTGTGCGTCTGTCAGTACAATTTTCCACGTCTTTCAAATGACTAACATGACTTCTTATCAGTGCATCAATTTCTTGTAACGGATATCTAACTCCAAATACAACGTGAATATAGATGCCATGGTGATAGTACCAGTTACAACCAAAGTACGCATTAAATTGTAATCTGTTCTCTATAATTGGTCGACAAACAGAATCCACACTAAATGCCAGGGGACAAAAACGAACAATAATCTTTTTGCCGTCTTTACTGACCTCAATTCCTTCTCTGTACAGATGATCTACTTGTTCATTGAATTTAAAAAAATATAAATTATCTAAATCACTATTCGGTTCTTCAGTGCAAGTTAACATGCCAGCAAGAAGAGGGTATTTGAATCTGATTTTAGGAGGCAAAAAATTGGGTATTATTTGAAGAGGCCAGAATCCACGTTTGCCACTTTTAGTTAACGGTGCTCCATCAGTACTAACATTGTAAGTAAAATAAAATGTACTTCCACTGTTGATGTTTTTGTATAATTCACTGTCATAAATATCTTTCATTGCTCCGAAATTACTGTCTTCAATATTATTGAATTCAAATCCATCCATAAAATTAAAAATTTCATTTTTTATTTTTGGGCAGTTGAATAGCAATTTTAATTGATATGTTAAATCTATAGCCATAAAATAATGTTTTGATAATAATGCTAAATCAGTATCTTTAAGACATTGTGAACAAGTTTTTTTAGATTTTGCAAAGTTATTTTTTGTGTTAGAATATAAAATTTCCTGTTTGCAATTTTCACAGTAATAGTGATATACAACTTTATCATCTGGAGGATCAAACGCTTGTTGAAACCTATATTTAGAAATATTTACATTCTTGAATTTAGGCCCTGCAAGTAGTTTTATCATCTCAATTAGTTCCGATCTGCCAATGTCTGATACTTTAAATCGAATAGAAAATGCCATAACTAATGTCATAATATCTGCAACTGTTAATTGCGATGTTTCAAACATTATAGTATCATCGAAATTTGTATCAATGTTATCATTATTTGCGTTCTCATCACTAGAATTACTGTCGCTTTCATAATAATCATCTAAGTCTGAACCAGTTGAGTTGCTGCTGCTAATATTAAATAAAAAAATATTTTATATATTAATTTTGTATTTAATGAGCACGTAGCAGAGAGTGGCACACAATAGGTTTAGGATTAATGTATGTATTACTGCAGGGTTTTCATGTAGGCAAACTTTAAAGTATTATAAATCGGCGTAAATATATATGACGAATGTTCATTTTCCGTTTCTTAAATGAAAGACGGCCATTAAATATTTAATGAAGAGCACTTCAGAAAGTCAAAAACATAAAATTTAATTGAAAAAGAAGTGTTTAAAATAAAGATACTGCGACCAGACGGAAATATTCTTGTATGAATAACTGTATATAACTAGTTATGAAAGAAAGTAATAGATAGAAACTATTTAAAACTATTTATAATAGTTTATAAAGGTCGGAATTGAGACTTTTATAATAGTTATTATGGAATATGAACTGCAATTATTAGTCAATAAAAATTTTTAACAGTTATAAATTTTTTTGAATTTTTTCGATGCGTGAAGTATAGGCACATAAAAAAATTTATATCTGTTATTATCATTTTTTGAATACTTGGAATTTGGGTACATGAAAAATTTTATTTATAGCTCAGAATTTGAAAGAAGATATTAAAATTATAAATAGTTATACGAAGTAAATTATAATTCAAAACACTTATAAATAGTTATAAATTTTTTTGCACGATGTAATATTTCCTTGTTTGCGGTAAAAAGGAAAAGTTAAAAAAAAATGTATAACTGTTTATAATTATTTATAACAGTTTATAGATATTATACATAGTCTCAATTCCGACCTTTATAAATTTTTATAAACAGTTATAAATACTTTCTATTTTTTATGTGTTAAAACGATTTCCGTCTGGGCGGAAATACCAATTACTACGTGTGTATTACTGCGGATATACCGCATGTATCTAATTAGTCTAAGAACTTCAGCCTCAAAATTTTGATATTTAAGGAGGGTTTTTCGCTAGATATAGGGCATAGAACAAATAATTATGTGAGAGTTTATAAAGGTCCCATAATAAAACTAATTAAATGTACTTAATAATACTCCATAACTACATGGAAAAGAAATTTTCCAAAAAAATCGTGACGTCACAAGTGTAAATATTGTTAATTTAAAAAATATTTATAGTTACACCCTAATTTTATTTTTATTTTTTAACCAATTTTAATATTTCGGGGCTTATTTTTTTCCTTAAATATTACTCTACAAAGTTAACGAAGAAAATTATAAAATAATATATCTATAATAAGAGAAAACTAATTATTTATAAGTAAACGCGTTAAATTTTCTAAACAATTTGCTTTCTCTAATTACAGATATATTATTTTATAAATTTTAAGGAAATAAATAAGCACCAAAACATTAAAATTGGTTAAGAAATAAAAAAATATTTAGGGTTTAACTATAAATATTTTTTAATTGACAATATTAATTACATTCGTGATCGTCACGATTTTCTTGGAACAAGCTTTTTTCATGTAGTTATGAACTATTATTGCATTTATTTTAATGTATTTATTAGTACATTTAATTATTTTTATCATAAGCCTTTATAAACTCTCATATAATTTTTTGTATTATACCTTATATCTAGCGAAAGACCCTCCATAAAATGTATGGTGCGTAACTATATACGAAGCATATATTAATAATGTATTTTCACGAATAATTTATAATATTTTCTTAGAATTTGTTGAAAAAACTAATAAATATTATACAGAACAAGTATACATATTATGTAAAATAAGAAGAACAGCAGCTACAACAATCCTATTTCAAAAATATAGTGATGTAATCCCATTCAACACTTTACATTTATGGGGAAGTTATAAATTATTCATATGTTTTATGCTAAAATATAATATAATATGCAGTATAAAGTATAATTACCCATATTATAAGGTAATTTTCAATAAACTTAACTTAATTTAATTATGATTACAGCACAATTACCCTCTTAAGGGGATGGCTCAGTCAAAAGTTTACTGGTTTTACTTAAAAAATAAAATATGTACACAATTGATATTGAAAATAAAATTTATACCTAATTGATTGGCTATCATATTCACTGATTTTCTTTTCATCGTTATGTATATTCCTATCTACTCCATGATCACAATCATCATTTATGCATTCATTTATGTGTTCATCTAAAAAATACAATATCTAATTACAATACTTGCTTAGTAACAAAAATAAATTTGACCCAGTAATTTGATTGATAAAAATACAAAGAAAGAACATATTTAAAACTAGTTTTAATCTCATTAAATGATTGAGAAAGCAGGGGAGACCGGTGTAGAGCGAACCTTACAGTAAAGTGAGTTTTCTATATATTTCGACATAAATAATAAAACAATTGTATTAATCTCACTTATCAATTAAAAGTATCCAGTACACAAAACTATGATGTTATTTAATAAAAATATTTAACAATAGTATATTGTGTACCAAGGACGAAAAGTGGGTCTTTTTCACTGAATGTGAACTTTGCAATACGAGTCGTAGACAAAAGAGCACGAGCCAAAGGCGATTACGTATTGCGAGCCGGATTCCGAAGACGAGTAATGCAAACATACGAGGTAAAAACTGACCACTCGCCCGTGATGGACACGACATTTTTTGTAACACATGTCTTGATTACGCTTTTTTTCTTATTGTGCCCATAGAGTGAAACTAAAGTGTGCCGTTTTTTATATGGCGCAAACACAGGCCTGTTAGATTAGAAAATTATAAACATTTGTATGACCAATTTTACACAAATCAGGCTACTAGAGTGTTTAGCCCCTCCCCCTCCCCTTCTTCCAAACATGATGGTACCCCACATTTAGGGGGGCCTAAACACTTTTTGGCTAAAGTTTTGTCTTGTTAGCTAAACAGCTTTAAGGAAGAAAAAAAGCCAGAAGGTTTGGTATATGCGGTTAAAAAATGCCTTCTTTTGTCAACTAATCAAGAATAAGCACACAAAAAATTTTTTTTGCACGCTTATTTTGCCGGCCGAAAAATGGTCACTTTAGGCCTACTAAATCGTGCGCGACCAAAAGAAATTTTGAGCAACTCCAAACGATAATTTTGCAAGATTAGGTTTTTGAATAAGTAACTTTTATGTTTTATTATTTACTAAGATTTTTTTTATTCTAAATATACTTAACTATTAATAGATGTAAAATTATCATTCGAGACCAACTATAACTAGTGTAAAGTAAAAAATTTCATCTGTGAGTATGCGTATGATGAATATATCTTGTAAAGCTTGAAATATATACTTTGATTAACGGATTAACTTTTGGGACATCAACGAAATGTAGAGTCCATTCTACGAATTCGCTGCTACCCATTCAGGAAGAAAAAAAAACGGATTAACTTTCATTCAAAAAGCTCCCTTTATTACAAAATTTGAATGAAGTGATCGAGCTTTTAGCATTCTTTGTTTGTAGGTGAATATTTTTTATTTTAAAAAATTGTTTTTGAATTACTAATGTAGTGAGCACATAAAGTGTAAAAAAAGTACAAAAAATGAGCTTTTTGAACGAAAGTTAAAGTGAAAAGGAACTATAACTATATATATATATATATATATATATATATATATATATATATATATATATATATATATATATATATATATATATATATATATATATCGGCTTTTTTCATATATCTCATCCTCATGTTATATTTTTTATAATTTACTTACTTATGTCTCCATCGTTAACGGTATCCTGTTCATCATTTTGAAAACTAGCGCAGTTCTGATTTTCTAAGATTTCATCGCATTCATTTCGATTACTCAGATTTTTAATATCATTTGCTGCATTTGAAGACGAAGAATGAATATCTGAAAATATAACCATTCATTATTATTGTATATCGATGTTATTAAAATTTAAATATACAATTTTATTTCTACCCGACTGGTAGAAAATTAACTATTTTTATTGCTCAACATGTTAATCAAATGGAGGTCTTTTGGATTTATAAATATATTCATTTTTTTGTACATAATTATTAAATAATTCTAATGTTTTGTATTTTTTTTTAATTTTATAAATATAAAAACATAGTTAATTTAACTTACTTGAGACTAAATTTTGTTGGCTCATTCCAAAACTATCCCATTTCAATCTAGTCCGTTCACATAGATTATTTCTGTAATCCGTTTCGTAATTTTTTAACAATCCTGTATTATACCGTCTGATTTTTTTTGGTGGATTTTCACGATTGTCACTATCAGATTCAGACGATGAGTCATTCATTACTGCTATTACGATAATATAGCTTGAATAATCGTAATACTAATAATTAGTGTTGCGATTAACAGTTAATGTTTATTCACTGTATAAATCACTTTATAAATTATATATCTTCACGGATATATTATTCACAGAAATATGCATAAAAAACACGGGTTGTTTTAGGTTACTTATGATGATATAGGAGAAACAACTTTGTGCACACAAAGTATATATTATGTACATCAGTAGTATACAATAATAACACTACACCTGCAGTGATGTTAAAATCAAGAGGGCGCGTTTATGCTTTTTTTTCTCCTACATGCGTAGGTATGCCAGTCAGTCAGTTTGCGCGTTTATACTTATATAATATTATTATACTGCACTACACCAGTGAAGAAACGGAAATGCGCCTAAACATGCATTTCCCCAAAAAAGTTTATCTCGAGGGTAATATATACATATATATGATGTGGATATACCGTCTTAAGATGATCTCGCCATTTTGAAAAAAAAATTGGCAGCACGTTTTATCTGGATATTAACGGCGTGTCGCACTTCGTAAAGAATATATTAAACGAGTTCATTATATTTATTTTTTCAACAGTCTATCGGTGATGTAGCTTATATTATATAATAGCTGATAATCGCGCGTGCAACGTACGTAAGATTCCAAAATAATTAGAAAATTATTAAGTAGTGCACAGGGATTAACAGTGATTAGTAATAACTCGGTTAGAATATTGGACAGTGATTGATTAGTTATATTTTCAAAACAGTCCAGCTTTGTATATATCTGCAGAGCATTATTGTTTTTCTTTTATAACCTAACAAAGAAAATGGATAAGAATAATGACGTAGCCTATGTAACATTTTTAACTGGTCCAATGCGTGACAAAAAAATTATTATTGGAACCAAAAGAATAAAGCATTTCAATAAATCCACTCATCAAACAAACAAGAAATACAAGGTGGAATATAGTAAACATTTATGTGATGTCAGTGTTTTATTACTATCAGGTATGTATATATAACGTACTGTTTATTGGAATTAACAAACTACTGATATTATGTGTTTCGTAATTATTCATTGTAATACATTATTCTTTTCACCTTTATGATGTTATTTTTAATCTAAGCTGAAAATTCAGCCATTAGCAAGTTCAATGTGGTTGATATACAAGCCAATTTTTTTAATTCTTTACAATATTAATTCAAATTTCAAACTTTTAATAATAAATCGGTATTTCTACCTCTCTCCACGATTATAAAGAATACAATAATTGGTTGCATAAACAGTTTCATTAATTTTTTAAATTACAGTGACTCCAAATACAAACAAATTTGTGTTAATTTGTGACAATAGAAAAAAAATACTAATTTTCTTCTTTTTCTAAAAATTAGAAAATATGGTGAAATTATTCACTTTCAATTGCACACTTAATTAAATATATTTTTCAGATTCAAAGAAAAATATGAATAATCTGATAACCTCTAAGAACCGGATATCAAGTGTGCCTAACCGGCTTCTCATGTCAGCCTCTGACTTAAGTACTGAAGAAGAAGCACCTACAAAATCTTGTCTGCAATCAAAAGATTCTAAGAAAGTTATTCCAAAGGTATGATTAATAATAATAATTTGAAATAAAGACACCTTTAGTTAGTTCTTTTGTCGACGATATCCAAAAGAACAGCTTTTGTGAAATATTTTTTAATACAATTACGCATTCAAATTTAAATCAATGTAAAGTATACGTATTTTGAGATAAAGTCATATATTTTATATTATAATACTTGAGTATTCTTAATTGATATTTGTGTGTCTATAAAGTTTTCATTTAGTAGCTGATTTAACTTTAACCTAGAATGTTTTTTTGCATTTTTAGATGTTTCTGTCGTATTCCATTACTAATATATTTTTTAAACAGTCTCTACATTAATATTTTCTTAAGGCCGTTCACCTTAGTTATCTAACTGAATTTCTTTAAAATCTCTTGAAACTTTTATCGTATGTAAATTTGGATGTGTTTTATACGTTGTTGAAATTTCGACCCCTTTGCGGTATCTAAAATCAAGAAATTTAGCTTCAAAGTTTCAGCTTTTAACATGGGAGTCCTATTATCTTGAGCTCTCTCAAAATGGACATTTTTATTTATTGTAAATTAGGTTTTCTTTACATCGTTTTGAAAAACTAGTAATAATGTTTAATAAGCGTAGAAGTAATACACAAAAAGCTGAGCATACCAAGCGGTACTTTTTCTAAAGATATATCTTATCTAAAGTTGTGCTCCAATGATATTAGTATATCTATATCGTGGTACAACATATGCAAAAGTTAATGCCGTACTTCAGGTATTGGTGCTTTTTCATAAATTTCATATTCTTTACTTATATATTAATACTTTACATTATAAACTGAAGGGTTTTCATTATAAATATTGCCATTTAATAATGGCATTTAATAATTTCTAACCTTACTGTCAACTGGTGAACACCCTTTAGCAAATGAAGTCTAGAATATTTTTTCATTATTTTGCGCACTTTTTAGTACACATATGTTATGCAAAAGTAAACTCTTGTACAATTATATTATTTTTAATGTATATTAGGAAGATCAAAGCTAATTCATAAACTGTTACTGAAACCAAATGTATTAATTAGATAATAAATAATAAGAGCAGAAACTTTTTAGCACAAGTATTTATTATGATATAAATTTGATAAATATTATGCACTATTTGCAAGATTGTCAGTTTTTACCAAACAATGAAAAAGTTATTACACTGTTTTACTAATTAGAATTTTAAAAGTATGAAACGTATAAATTATCTTTGTCTTCCCCTTTTAGCATTATGCATTAAATTATGAACAGCATATACAAATTTCATAATATATTGAAAATATTTTGTATATAAATGTATAAATATCAATGTTTATTACGTACTATATGTAATTGTAGAATCCACAATTGGAAACAATACTGGCAGCTAAACTGGCAAAAAAGGCAAAGAATTTAGCTGATGCTATAGCCTCCTCGGAAAGCAATAATAAATCTATGGTTTGTATACCTGCTATAATAATTATAGTACATATAATGTAGAATGGTATTTTAAAAATATTAATAATGATCTGCATAGATAAGAGTGGGGTTGTGAAAGTCATTTAAAGAAAACTTATTGCTATAAAATAATCATTCTCATTGTATTGTTTCCCGTAAAAAATAATATTACATAAGTATAAGTACAAAAAAATATATGATTTAAAGTATAAATAATTTGCTTACATAATAAGACTAACCTCTTAATAGTCTAGTAACTCTCTTGATGTAAAGCTTTCATATTTAGAAATATTTCAATAAAAATATATTTTTTACTTAATTGTTTATCCGTTGCATGCTGTATTTTCTGAAAATAAATAAGTATAACACAAAGTAATATATTCTTTTCAACATTTAGATTACTTATGAAGCAAAAATACTCATCTGGTTAAAAAAATTGTTTTTTATAATTCACTTTTATAATAATTATTCTGCACTATATCAAGTTAAAATGTTATGTTTATAAAAGTAAACACTCAAACTGACTGTCAGAGACTGATCAGCGGATTGTCAGTACTTCAGTATGGGTATAGGTAGTGTTGGACACGACACAGCGCGGCGACCGATTCAAAAGCGCGCGAAATTTAAAAAATGCTGATATTAAAAAATGATAATTAAAGCCTATATATTTTTATATACCTTAATTGGTACCTAAAACTTTATTTTTAAATACTAGATACCTTGTAAATTAATAATACATCATGAAAAGAAAAATAATGTTTTCGCAATCTTTAAATAATATGTTATTATTTATGCCCCTTAAATCTATATTTCTGATGGTTGCAATTTAATTTTATTTCAAATTTACTATAATTTGTAAACATTGCATCTATTAACATTTTATTATCTATAATAAAAAAGTTTTTTCGATTCTTTGTAACCTATGCACTTGATATTTCATGAATGACTACAATGACCCCACTCTCTCGTATTTAATTCTTTAACATAGAAGTTTTATATCTTTATAGCACTATGTGGCCTAAATCCGCACTTAAGTCACACCTCTTCGTGACTTAAGTAGGCCATTATTGCACCGTCCTTATCGCCCTCGCTACGCTCAGGCGCTAATATACGCCGTGCTGTAAAGGACTACTTAGGTCACACGTATCGTAATGTACTATTTTAAGTGAGCTACTCAGTTTTAAAATCTTAATATATATTTAGTTTGGGGGTTAACAGAGAACGTTCATCAATTCCTAAACTCATATCTCTAGTAAAAGTATTGTTTTAAATATATTGCAATCAATCACAAACTATTTTTAAAATTTCCACGATAGGAGATTTTCGTGAAAAAATCCATTAGGTCCGTCGGATAAAATATCGAAAAATAATTGATACGTATTTTTTCTTTTTTCAATTAAATGATTATTGCCAAAGATACAGCAGGTTGAAATGTCGCGTGACGTCACAAAATGCCCATATAGTATATCTATATAGTGGGAGTTTGAGACGTCACGCGACATTTCAACCTGCTGTATCTTTATTAATAATCATTTATCAACCTAATGGATTTTTTCATGCAAGTTCCCTATTGTAAACAACCTATATAGGTTACAAAGTTTTCCTCTTCTTGGTTTTCAACTTATAGACCCGTGAGCATTGTCCTCAGCAGACAATAATGAGCTAACAGAAATGAGCTAATTTTGTATTAAATAAATGATTTTTAGCGGCTATTTGAAGGTTATATAACTATGGTATGTATTATATTACAGTATTATTACACTATAGATAACTTTATCATCAATTAATATAACTCTGTGGCTTCGAGACATGACGGCTTAAGTCCATTTTTCGTGTTTTCGAGAAATTCGTATGTATTCTTATGTATTCACTGTTGCAAAATACTACAGTGCCTAATATAAAGCTTGAAAGTCTGCGCATCTAGTTGGCCATCAAATACAAACATAATCATACATTTGAATATAACAATTTCTTTTTCGGTTCTTTGCAAGATAGCACAATGCAATTAAGTTGTTATGCCTCAAACGCTTGCCATATGAATTCAAGTGATTATGCTATCTCTCTATATTATTAAAAAAGTTGTGCCACCGCCGTCGCCGATTCAGAAATTAGCCCCCCCTCATTGAGCTCCCCCCCCCTCACTAAGCCTTATATATATAATAGATTAGGATCACCCTGTATATATCCGAACTACGGTTACTCAGTACATATCCTATTATCAAATTACAGACAACATGTATATGTTCTAATTAGGAGCACTCTGTATATTGCTGGGCACCAAGAGAAAATACTTATCTTACGCGTTACATCTTGTACGTTACAATTAGAAAAGTTATATCTTCTTTGAGGTCATTTCTTACAATAACTTTGAAGTCACACAATTATTATATTATAGTTTAAATTATAACTTTGAATAATTTTTAGTATTGGTGCAACGATTTATATAAAATCATCATTGTTATGATGGTGAAACTGCGGTTTCAAATTATTTTATAATAGTTTGTTCGTATCTAATAGAGCCTCCTGATGGTATAATACGTAACTAAGTCTTTATAAATTCACAAGTCATTTTTGTATAATAAACGGGGATTGGCGCACGAAGCGCGCAGGGGGACGTAGTCTTCCTACTATATAATAAAATTATGTTATTTTATGGTGTTTACTTAATTAACTATTTAAGAACATAATAAATTTTGATTTTCCATATATAAATATAAAAAGATATCAGGCTTAAGTCGTTATGTTTAATATAATTTTGATATTGTGACTTACGTTGTTATGCCACGAACAAATGGACTTAAGTCTGTATGCCTGGAACAATCCGCAAAAAAGTGGACTTAAATTGTTATGCCGTGAACAAAACCAAGAAAATGAACTTAAGTCATTATGCACATAGCTGGTATCAACAATAGATTATGTTTTATTACTTTCTGCAAGTATTTCGTGAAAGAGGGTCAAATAAACGTACGAATTCCATGAAAAACTCAATTTTCGAAAAAATGGACTTGAGTAGTTATGCATTGGAGCCACAGAACTATAATTATATTATATATTTATTTTTTTCTTTTATTTTTGGAACCTAAATATGGTGGCTAAAATCAAATTTTCCTAAAAACTTACTTAAAGTTTTCACGAAATAGATTATCTAGAGAAACATCGTACAATTTTGTATACATTTTGAATAAAACGTTGTATAAATGGTGAGCATTTGAAAAAAAGTCTTTTGCGGAAATTTACAAAAATTGTAAACGAAACTCTGTATAAATTGTTATAAAGGATTTAAGACTGGCTTGCTCACTAATTTTTAAAAATAGTAGAACATTATGCAACAAGAAAATAAAGTCTACTTTATTCTCGTGTTGCATATAGAACTTTATTTCCGACTTACCTATGCTACTTTATTGATTTGAAGAGTAGGACCCACGGAAAGAGAAATAAATAGTTCAAAATTGAAAAAAAAGAGATGAAAGCCACATGAACTGAACTTGACTTACAAACGTGAGAATAAAGTAAAAGAGAAAATAATACGTCGCTTTCGTCCCGCTTTTCAGGTCAAAGCAAAGTGGCATTTAAAGTTAAGCCGAGAATAAAATAAACATTTTCATACATTTTACATAATTATTGTTTTTATTGTTAAGATCACAGATGATAGTGCAAAACCAAAAGACTGCGAGGTGCTGCCAAACAGTACTAATAAAAAGGTATTATGAAAATAAAGCACGAGTTTGAATCGAAAAATCATACTTTAATACTTACTATGTTTATATTATGCAAAACAAATATCTCACGATACTGTGTCAAAATTATATTAAGGTGATGTGAAAGGGTGGCAACACGAAATGCTTATGAACATGGAAAATATTTAACCGCTTGAGGGCCGAACAGAATGATTATCCGAATTCTCAACACTGATTGCAGTACGCAAAATTTGTGTCTTTTAAAATTTAAATATTTTCTTATATAGCATTTTGTTTTAACAGATATATAATCTTAAAAGTGCATTATATTTTGTTTATATTTAAAGTAGAAATGTAGGCAAATGTGTACTATTAGTTTACTAATAAAGAGAAATATAATGGACAAAGTGAAGTAGCGCAATAATAGGGAACCACACCGCAGCAGTTGGCACATTTACCCTATTATCTGGTTAAATTTTTAAGAGACTCAGTTATGATTAGTATTTCAGAAAATGGTTTGAAAAGTACCCTTTCACCTCCCCTTGACCAAGATAATATACATTTATGATGTTTGTATATTTACCAATAAATCAACGGGCGCGGTAGCGCCACGATGGCACATATGAGTATGTATACGATCATATACGAAGCCTCAGGTCCGCACCTCGGACCTTTATACTTTGAAATCATGTATATTATACTTAGATAAATTAAAAATTATTCCATGAGATATTTGTTTTCATGTGTTCATATATAATATGTGTTCGTTAGTGGAATGTATGAATATGGAATTGATAAATCTAATAAAAAATTATGTTAGATAGAATGGTTGAAAAATGAGTTAATCTCTAAATTTATAATATTTACAGTCTGATGATGAATTACTGCTTGAGTCTGATAAGAATAAAAAATTGGAGGTACTGCGTAGTATAAATTGAAATTTGTGAATAAGGGGTTATACCTACTTCGGAGGCACAAAAAAGTAAAACTTTGAAAATTTCTTTTTTCTCTATGCAAAAATATAAATCATTTTGTTTGGAACATTTTTATTATTTAAAATAGTAACATTTAAAGAATATTCAGTAAATAAGTCATTGTGTGTAAATATTTATTTATACATAAGTTACAACTTATGTTAGAGATAAAGTTTGTAAAAAGGAATTTTAATGAATTTTGCGAGAAAAAAATTGATAATCAAAAATCTATTTTTAAATAAAAAGAGTTATAATTGTAAAAATAATTTTTTGAAAAAAGAAATTGGACATTATTTTCACTTTTTTAACAAACACACTATGTAGAGTTTTAGAATACTTCGATATAATCTGATGCACGTAGAACATCATGAATACTAAAAAACATAATTAAAACAAATATACATTTTTATAATAACTATATTTTAAAAAGTTTTAAACAAATTTCAGTATAGCCTTACCTTAAAGTTAATATTTTAATTTCAACCAAAAAATGGCCTATTTTTGATTACAAAATGTAAAGTATGCATTTAAATAAAAGTCATTAACTTAGAACTAGCTTTTTTATACAGAAATTAAGGACACCCTATTACAAAAAGATTGGTACAAAACTTTTTGAGCTACCTTAGCTTACTTGACTAAAAACTTTCTTTCGAAAAAGGCAGATTTAAAGATTCAAAAACCAATTACACATTTGTAAAAATGTTTCAAATAAGTGCCTGTAAGTTCACCATGAACTTTAATCAATTGTCTTGAAACTTTGAGAGAAAAAGTCGATTTTTTAAATTTATGTCTAGGTATAACTCCTTAAAGTATTAATATAATTACAAAATATTAATGTTTTTATTATATTTATACTTTGTGTAGAAACATTTTCAGAAAGTAGTGGATGAACTTATCAGTGAACCTGTATTTCCTTGTGATGTAGTGGATTTAGTTGAAAGTGTAGAGCCACCGAAAATAAAAAGGAGAAAGCTCGAGAAATCACAGAGCATTGATAAACTGACAGCCGCAAACGCCATTGCACACATAGACGTAAGTCCTACATTTATTAGGAGGAATACCTCAGTATAGATGCCTATATGTAGCTTTTATAGCTATATATTTGGGATAATTATTGTATAAAACTAAATTGATTTAATAATTTAATCTAATAATTTAATAAAAAAACATGGGTTGTGTGTACATACTGGCAGAGGGCATTTAGTCATATTGAGATAAATATTTGTTTTCTTATTGGAATTAGGAAGTTTCATTCTGAAAATATTTAAATATTTTTGCTATTTAATACAAAAAATTGAATACAACATTTATGACAATATACAGTCGATTGAAGTGTCGTTGTTTTCTGGCTAATAAAGAAAAATAAATTTTAATAAAATGGTGACTAAAAAGCAGCAAATATTTAAAAATATCAGTTATTTGATCCAAACTGAGATATTTTTTTTAAACGAGAGTTTTTAAAAAGTTAGATAATTTTCCATCAGGGTTGCTTAAAATTTTCTAATATCTTAATATGATGTTTTTAAAGCTCTTCTGCATCAGCCTAGTGATGTTGCGTTATACTTCTCTTGAGTGAGGTCCTCCAGTAACTTTAAAAAAATCTGTGCATTTTGTCCGATAAGATAAAAATATCGTTTATTTTTATTGTCATAATTAAAGAACACAAAATGCATATTTTAGCGATATTTTAACAATAACCTAATATTTGAGCAATGAAAATATTAAAAGTACACAGTTTAGTACTAATAACTGATAAAATATTTAACTTCAGTATACTCTAAAGAAAATATCGTGTTTCGTTTATATAGACTTACAAAATATTGTTGTATTTAAAAGACGTTTAGTCAAGTATTAGAGCTTCAAAAAATAATAAGCAAAAAACCTTACTGCCTAGTCCTCTTAACTCGTGTATGAAATAAATTTAGAATATTTAACCAAAGTTAAATAAATCAAATAATATGATTATTATTTTATGAATGTTATGGCAGGAAAAGAATGTCTCTGAAAAATCGCTTACAAAAACTACTGCTAAAGTCGATGATTCTAAAATTATGATACAAATTAAAAAATTGAAAGATAAAATTAACGAATTAGAAGATAACAATAAGAAATTACTTAAGAGAAAGTCTGAGTTAAAACAAAAAATAGAAGATAAAGATGCTGAATTGGAGAGATTAAAAAAACAAAATATAAAATTGGAGAATGCTTTAGTCGAAAGAACTGAAGAGCAGAATAGTAAGTAACAGTAACGCATTACGACTTATTTATTACCATTAAGAAAAAAAAATTTTTAAACGTTAAATTGTTTGTAATATATTTATTGTATATAACTACTATTAACTGATTGCGTATTTGATATTAATTTTCTAGTTCCATTTTGATAAAACTGGTAACTCTGAAAAGTTTGTTAAGAATATAAGCACACATACATCAAAATGGATATTACACACGCATACACACACGCACGCACACACACATATTCACTGGCTCATAAATAGGCCTACACCATTTACACTCATACACATTCACATGCACACCTGTCTATACAGATATACATTCTAAATGGAATGCACCGACAACGGCGACCATTTTCAACAAAAACCGACAACATAAACGATTTATTACTAGGACAAATGAAAAGAGGGCGAACACTAACCAGATTATTTCAACTTACATTAAAATTAATTTGTGTTTTTTCATCATAGTCCATTGTTGTCTTAACATTCATGAGGTAATTTATTATTTAAACTCAATTTTCAGCCGTTAACGTAGCATTTAAAATACGATATTCCATTTAGACTAATGAAAAATAATACAGTTTTTCTCAAATTTCTCACAATTAAGAAAAGTAGAGTTATCTTGTTTTGTTCGCCCACTCTTCAAATTAGTTGAGAAATAATTCTTAACCCAGTCTATATTTTACTTGTTAGTTCTAACCACGTTTAGCATTTATAAATGAAAAATAAAAAATTATACACATTCAGACATGCTGAGAAACATTACACATTCAAAGGACAGAGTTGATTATGGAGAAAATTTTGTACCCATTGGAACTCGTCGGAAAAGTGACAACATTGCAAGGGTAATTACAGTTTTTTATTAAACAATTATTAAGGTGTCTCCATACTGTTTCTGCATCTAATAAAAGCTTTAAATAGACGCCGAAAGGACTTCGAATAAACACGAAGTGTAAAAAATTACGGCAAACTAGAGAAAAATTTTTTTATTGCGCTGTTTTACTCGACTAGTGAAAGTATAAGAAAGATCCTTTAAATGCACGATTTTCGCGTTTTTTCATACCTGTATAGCGGGCGTAAAACGTGGTCGTTTTCCAACTGTGGGTGAAAAGACTTTTTTTTACCTTGTGTGATTTCAGTACTGAAACTAGACACGGGCAAAAAGAAATCTATTTTTCACCCATAGTGCACAATATACCGTAACAGCTGACCCAGTTATTGATCATTTTCTTACATAAAATGTAACCTTAAACTTGTTGTTGCAAAAATATTTTGCAGACATCAGAAATAATTATTTACTATTTAGAAATGTGTGTTCAAAGTCCAATAAGTTTAAGTGACATTTGTTTTTACGAAGCCTAAATCAGGAATTTCTATCAATAAGTGGGTCCGTGACGGTCTGTACTTATTGTAAAAAATATTTTTATAGATACATGTAGGACGAGGCGAATGGATAACTGAGAGATCATATAATACGGTCATAAATAAAGCCCAGTATCCTCGTGCATGCGCTGGGAGCATAATTACAAGTGTGTTTGATGAGGAAGTTTTAGCTACAAGTACTATAAGTGGTTCTGATAGTAACAAAAAAGGACCAAATAAGAAGAAGGTTAATAAACTTGATGAAAAACTAGTTGGTGCATGTGAAGGTAAATAGAAATAATTTTACGTTAATATATCCTATATATCAGATCTTTCATTTTGTCTCGTTCGATGGTGACTTTATATTTAAAATCTGCGATACTGAAAATCCTTTGAACATATTGCTATCCACTATGCTCTGCATTTAATCAAAATAGGCTTTCAAGTCTTTAAATTCCCCATTTCGGTACTCTTCATTATACCCAGGTTTCGGTAATCGGAAGGTTAAAATGTTATTACATGTAAATATGTAAAACAAATTTGAGTTTTTTTAAAACGGCCGAAGATGGCAAAATTATTATTTTTTTCTTATTGTATTTATAAGCAATCAAAGCAAAATATTTATACAAAAAGACACATTTAAAAATAGGATAAGTATAGCATACTGAGGCTAAATTGTATGTGTGGTTAAATTGAATACAGTTAGGTTTAGGTAAAATAATACAAAGAAAAAAATTTTTGAATAAAGACGAATATATGGTTATGCCCTAATTTCTACTCACGTAGTATTTTTTATGTTCTAGATATTACACTTATATAATAATCATATAAAATGTAATATTCAATAGCTCGAGCATTTCCGAGTTTTGTGCTACCCCAAAATAAATTCATATCCGTAATAAGGTGAACAAAATTATGTGAGTAGAAATGGGGACATGAGGAGAAATTGCGACATTCACCTTACACCTAACAGTTAATAAATTTCATAACTTATCTTTGTCCGAAATCAAATTTTCAAAGTCTTGGAAATATAAAATAAAAAAACTGAATTTTTCTTGGATGTTTTTTACGATGATTTAAACTTTTAACTAGTCTTCATAATTGCTTATTATTATTATTTTTAGATTTATATGTATCAGTGCTTAAAGAGTATTATAATGAGAAAATAGAAACTAATAAAAATACAAATAGTAAGAACGAGAAGAAGAAGAAGAATAATAAAACAAAAAGTAGCTTGTATACTGAATTGGCTTTATTCAAGTTTTACGGAGCAAAAAAAATAGCAGAAATTAAAAGACGCAAAGAACTTCAAAATGGCCCAGCGCCCAAGAAGAAATTTACTGAAAAAAATCAAAACGTTATTGAGACTGATGAAACTAATGAAAAAACTAGCGAGGAAGGTCAAATTAGCAATGCTGATAATGATGAATTACAGAAAAATAGTAACGATGGTGAAAGCCCTGAAGATAAAGATAACGTCGATGAATTATTTGATTGGACGCCTACACATTCAGACGCTACTGAAGAGGCTAGCGATGAAGACGAGGATTAAGATGACAACTCTCTCAATTTTTTCTAGTTATTACCAATGAGTGGGTGAATTTTAGTTAGTCGAGTAACTTTATACCAAATTTTTAACTATTTTTTAACGCATTTTGATTAAACTTTGGGAGGTGTTTTTAGCACCAAAAATGTGATTTTAGTTATTTTACTCCGAACATTCGTTATTTTAATAAAAAAAAAAGATATCTTTTATTATTAGTAGGGTCATTTTTTCTAGTGATAATACATGCATAGTTATTATCACAAGAAGAGGTAAACTTTTTCACTAAAATAATGTATATTCGGGTAAAATAGCTAATATCTCAAATACGAGGGCCCATTACAATCAACTGCAAGTGCCAATCCAAATTCCGAAGGGTTTATGGTCTCTCCGTGAGTATATTTTTAAAATGCTGAAACTTTTCAGTGACTGGGTTAAGATTACTCCACATGGCTCAAAGCATATAATAATTATAAAGTTGTTGGTAATTGAATTTTGGGTGGGGTCTCGCACACGTTACTGCAGTAGCTAAAGGTTCATTTATTTCGTTAAATGCGACTGGAGCTTTATTGTAAGACAAAGTACAAATTAATGGTAATATAAATAATAAGAAAACATTGTGATTTGCTTATGTCAAAAATCCCTGGTAGAAATTAATCCAATTCTGAACCAGTAATCGCTATAAATTAATGTCCGATTACTGGCTCCGAATAAGACTGATATCTAGCAGGGAGATATTACTAAAATGACTGAAGTTCATGTAAGAAACTTTATATGTAAAGAGAGTATTATAAAGTATTTAAATAAACTATAACTTTGATTGATAATGGATTTGGTAATAAGATGATTCTTTAACCCGTATCGCGCAGCTTTCCCTGTAGAGAACGCATCCCTATAGGGATTCGCGCAAAATATCTATAATCGTGTAAAATAGTTTCTAAATCATTTTATGGAAACTTTTATACAGAGAAAATCTACTCTATTGTAGTATATAAGAAAATGTAACTATCTGCCATAAAATTAAAAATAGGGATGCCATATTGGCAAAGTAATACATTTAGGGAATGTAATGCGTGTGCCCTGTCGATTTACTCATATAAAATCAAAAAATCTTGAATATTTTATCGATGGATACTTGCATAATATGCATAAATCTTTAATAGAAACCGATTTATAATTAAGATCAATAAGTTAGATAAAACAAGAATAAATCAAGAGAAGGTACTATTGAAAATTATCATTTTAGCCATTTTTGTCTTTTATCATTGGATCTATACAATATTAAAGATTATAAATCATCAAAGAAACGTAAAAAAAGTTTCAACAAAAAATATAAAACATTGTAAAAATGGATTTTTTAGAATGTGTTAAATAAAAATAAATCATACTTTTCGGTTACAATTCTATTTTTTCTTGAAATTTTGTTACATGTTTCTTAGGTGATTTTAATAAACTTCTCGGGTAGGCTGGGAATAATATTTTGTAGATCCAAGTATAAAAAATAAAAATAGATAATACACCAATTTTCAATAGTGTCACCCCTTAAGAAATATTCAAATATTTGCAACGATTGAAACCAATTAAAAAAATATATCACGCAAAACCAGATTCTTGACTCAATAAAGACTAAAAATGATTAAATTAATTAAAGTTTAGCATTGAAACCGATAGGAAGAACTAAGACGCATACATTCAAGTAGTATTGAATACAATTAAAATATTTGCAACGATTAAAAACGATTAAAAGTTTCACGTGAATCCGGATTCTTGGTTCGTCTTTTACGCATTGAAAATTATTAAATATATTTTAGGAATTAAATAAGATTAATTCCGATAAAATTGTATTATTTTCTGGGGAATCGGTTTGAATCATTCTCAATTAACCTTTTTATTTTTTAATCGATTCCATTGCGTAAATGACGGAATTAGAATCCGGATCTGAGCGGATTCGTTTTTTAAATACTTTTTAATCGGGCGTTTTCATAATAAAGACTAAAAATGATTAAATTAATTAAAGTTTAGCATTGAAACCGATTGGAATTACTAAGACGCATACATTAAAATAGTATTGAATACAATTAGAATATTTGCAACGATTAAAAACGATTAAAAGTTTCACGTGAATCCGGATTCTTGGTTCGTCTTTTACGCATTGAAAATTATTAAATATATTTTAGGAATTAAATAAGATTAAATCCGATATAATTGTATTATTTTATGGGGAATCGGTTTGAATCATTTTCAATTCACCTTTTTATTTTTTAATCGTTTCCATTGCGTAAATGACGGAACAAGAATCCGGATCTGAGCGGATTCGTTTTTTTTAATACTTTTTAATCGGGCGTTTTCAGCAGGGTGGCCGTAGGATAGTTCTTTATGAACGAAACTACAAAATCGACTATATGTCGATTTTTGCCAAAATCTTTTATATATTTATATCATAAGAGAGGTCGTGGGAATAAGCTGCAAAGCCAAACCACGGGCCGGCGAAAGCTGGCCTAGCCTCGTCTAACATATAAAATACCGATGTAACAAACCGGAAAAGAGTGCAACCGCACCCCATACATACTATGCCTGTGGCTAATTTGTATGGTTGGTTTAATCGGTCACCCGGGCGCGTCTCGCTTAAAAATTGCATAATATAATACTAAAATCGAGTCGCGCGTAAATTTCGGTTTAATAAAATCTAAATACTATGTGTCTCTATATTAAGTGTATACTTGTGCGAAGTGATGTATATATAGAGTAAGATCAGGGTTGAAAGTCACCATATATGTCGGGTATGTACCTATATTCTGCGTCACGAGCAATTTTTCATAAACTCACGCGAATTTTTTTTCACAAGAGATTCAGTACGTAATTTAAAGAAATATTATTCAAGTGACATAATAATTATTCATATATCGTGAAACATAAAAACAGAGTTTAAATTAGTACGTTTTAACAAAGTAAAATCATTTATTACATGAACATTCTTTCAGCAAAGGTTAATATCAAGAAGAATATAAACTAAGATTGATTTTGATTTTCTTTCATTAATTTTACGTTAATGTGATTATTATTTATATCAATTAAATTCACAAATATATATATATTAAGAAGAACGAAGAAAAGATGTTATTAGATTCTTTAATTTGTAATTTGTAAACCAGAAACATCCTCGACTACTTATTGATAACGCTGTAAGTGGACTTATATTTTATTTGAATAATAAATAAAATAAATAAAGGCGCCTAGCCACTATTATATCTTGTCACAACATAAATTCTGTGTTACTTTATTCAATAATATAAACAAACCTTGGGTACATTATTTTTACTTTCCCACAAACCAATTGTCCTTAGGTCTCTTAACAATAATTAAAATGTATTAATAATGGTAAATATACAAATATTTATGATAATTAGGAGAGATAGTCAAAAAGAATGTTTGGAAGTATGTTACCATTAATAATAATAAAAAGAAAAACTTACAAACTCTGTTTTACCAGCATTATAGAAATATAGATAATATAATATATTTTTTTTTAAATATACCGATTATTTATAAATCATGCAGGATTTATTTTTATAATATCCAAATACGATACAATATAATACAATATACTACACGGAGTTATCATTGTAACTATTACTTGTAAAATATAAGTAAACTTTCTTTAAAGCATTTTAAAGTTCCGCAGTGGCAGAGTAGTTACAACGCTGGAGTCTCCCGCAGCAGGATACTGGTTCGATCCCCAGTCACATCAGTTTTTTAATTCTCTTATTTTTTCAGATATTTTAATAAAATAGTTTTAATCATAAAAGTTGTCACGTGTTTGTAATGCATATTATCTAATAATGTTAAATGATAATAATAAATCACTGTACTACAAATCGTACAAGAAATATTTCTAAAAGGTTTTATCAATATTTCGTGGAATATTGTAGTTATGTGAATAGAGCTTTCGGGTTGTGTCACCACAACACTTCCATAATATTTTAGAAACATATTTCATGAAATATTTCACGCAACATTCACGAAGTCTCTCATAAACCTTTCAAATATTTAAAAAATATTAAATCTGAATAACAAACATTCTACAAATATTTCATGAAATATTTCAGAAATATTTCATGCTGTGTGGGAAGGCTAACCTACTATGAAATGTTTCTGTAACATTCTGAAAAGGTTTCACTACTAACTTTTAGAGAAACATACCCAAAATGTTTCATGGAATATTTTTGCAAGTACTTGGAACGGACATAACAACATTTCGAAAAGCTTTCGTTGAAATATTTCTGAAAGGTTTCAAACCTTGCATGAAACCTTGCTTAGACGTAGCTATAACATTGTGTGCTGTGTGGCAATATACTCTTTCAAGTGACCTATTTGAAATTCTGACTTTGATAACTTTATTGTTTTATAACTTGATTTTATCAGAAAATTACGATATACAACAAATACAGATTGTATCAATTTGAACTAAAAATACAAAAATTGTTTTTTTCTACAATATAATATATGCCCTGGAATCAAAATATTTTCTTGTTGGATATAATTATAACTGAAAAGTGAGTACACTTAGCAGAATTACATTTTTATGTAATTACAAGGTTATTTTTGTTTTTATAGTTTTGATTTTAAACTACTGGTACTGATAGAATCTGTATTCGTTGTGCACCGTAATTTTCTGATAAAGTAACATTATAAAAACAAAAGTAAACCCGAATGGAAATTAAAACCGTAAGTTTGTGATACACTTAAGTACGTAACTGTTACAATGTCGTACATTTACGTACGTACGTTCGCGTACGTTTTGGTTGAGTTTCGAACATTTTTTACAGCATTGTACAGAAACGTGCGCGAACGTACGCGAACATACGCGAACGTACGCGGATGTACGTTGATGTACAGCATCGTACAGAAACCTACACTTAGAGTACATTTGCAAAGAAAGATTGATATCAGACTGTACGGCAACGTACGCAAACGTACTGCAGAAACCTACAGTTACAGTTTTTACAGTTCTTTTTTACGGAAATATTACAAAATCAATTGTTAAATAATCAGAAGGAGAATAAGAGAGAATATGTTTCTTATTCCATATATATATAGTTTCCATACATTTTCTTATTCTTATTCGTTATTTCATTTAGCGTGTCAGAGTCCATATGATTATTGTAGTTCATTTCTCAACCTACAGTTAAACTTACACTTGTAAACTTTTGCACAATAATCTGTTCAAATCAAGTCTACATAGCAGTTTCTCTATCAAGATCAAAGAAGACTGAATCTAAATTGATTGAAGACAGTGATTACCGTTAATATCAAGACAGCCTGCTTTTTCAAGACAGTATAAATTAGTGATATTATTCCTGAGATAATCTGTACGGAAAAAAAATAATAACCTAACCATCATATGTTGTACGTTACTGTATATCCTATAGGTTACAATTATAGTTAATTGTGTAATTAGATTTCGGTTTTCATCTTTCAATTTAATAAACCTCTAACAGATTTGTTAAGAAGATGTCTGTGAATTTCTTGCAGAGACGCTATACACGGAATTTGTTTTGGAAAGTTTCGACAATCGCTACATCCAACATGCCTCGAAGAAGTCCATACCAATTATATTACGACAAAAAATTTACAAGAAAAGTCTTACGAAGCACAGTTGCTCAATCATGTTGCACGCAAAATGTTTCCGTAACATTTCCGATGTAATGTTGGAGGTGTTATATGTCAGAAATGTTTCAGAAAGGTTTCACGAGTAATAGAAAAATGAGCTTTCATCCCTAACATTTCTGTAATATCTCACATGATATCTTACGTTTGCAAGATTTCAGAAATGCTTCCCTCACGTATATGTTATAACGTTTCCATCCTGTTGTACGTGAAACGTTTCTGAAAAATTACCAATAAAATATTGCATGTGTTAGATATCAGAAATATTTCAGAAAGGTTTCACGAATAATAGAAAAATGAGGTTTCATCCCTAACATTTCTATAATATCTCACATGAGATCATACGTTTGCAAGGTTTCAGAAATATTTCCCTAACGTATCAGTTATAATGTTTCACTCCCGTTGCACGTGAAAAGTTTCTGAAATATTACCAACAAAATGTTACAAGTGTTATATGTCAGAAATATTTCAGAAAGGTTTCATAAATAATATAAAAATGAGCTTTCACCCCTAACATTTCTGTGATATCCCACATGGGATGTTTCGATAGCAAGGTTTCAGAAATATTTCCCTGACGTACCAGTTATAACATTTCAATTCCATTGCACGTAAAATGTTTCCGCAACATTCCCTACGTAATGTTGCAAGTGTTATACGTCAGAAATGTTCCAAAAAGGTTTCACGAGTAATAAAAAAATGATCAGCTAAATATAGTAAAGAACTCTGTTTTACCGACACTCTACTTTGAATTATAATGTAAAAATATGTTATAGATTTTAGGATAATGTAATTTTCAGCCATCTTTGTGGGTGTTTATTTTTACGAAATACTCGTATAAAAGTATTTTCAGTACCAGTAATTGTAGATTATAAGTCAGATTTTTTTTATCGATTTCAAAGTTCTTTTGTAGCGGAACGGTTAGAGCGTTGGAGTTTCACGCAGAGGTCTTCGGATCAATTCCCAGTCCCGTCAAAATTTTTTAATTGATTTATTTTTTCAGGTACATCTATTAAATAATTTTAAGCAAAATATTTGTTTCAGATTAATAAATACCTAGGTATATAAATAATATATAAAAAATTATATTCTAAAATTATCGTAGAAATTCATAAATAAATGTCAATAAATGAGTAAATTGGATTAAAACCGATTAAAAATCTAATAAGTAGAACGATAATCAAGATTAAAGATTAAGATTAGCGCCAAAAGAAAATGCATTTTTTTATCGATTTTAATATCATATTTTTAACATGATTGTAAAGTAATATTACTGAGGTGTTATTGAAACCTTTCAGTAATGTTACAGTAACATTACTTAAAACCTTTCAGTAATGTTAAAGTAACATTACTAAAATGTTACTGAAAGCTTTCGATAACATTAAAGTAACATACCAGATATGTTGCTGATACATTTCGGTATTATTACATTAAAGTAATCACGATATCTAAAAATTACAGAAAGATTACACAAATGTCACAGTAATGTTTCTATAATCTATATGAAATGTTACATTTGACATTTTAGCGGACATTTAATGTTTCTGAAACATTACAGAAAGGTCCATGAAACATTGTATAAATATTTCTGAAAGGTGTAATGTTTCAAGAGAAATATTACCGAAAGCTTTTAGAAACATTACGTGCCGTATGGGTAGCGTCACTGATAATGCTATTGTAAATTATTCTTTAAATTACTGAACAAAACTACTTAGCTATAATCTTGGTTGAGCAATCCAATTTCATTGTATAGTATCAATTTACAGTATTAATGCATGACTCATGTTTACAATTTATGTATATAATCTTGGTTTGTTTTGATTTTTGTTGTTATTTGGAAAGTGGGACTGATTCTAATAATAAAAACTAAAGTGAAGAATAAACAGTGATGTGTGCATAAAAAAAGTAGTAGATAGGCTGTAGGCATACTGGCTCACGCGGGTTCTGTATCATGCCAAAGTGATACAGAATCGGTCGTGTGTATAAGGCCTATCCCGGTTTGTCCCCTTCTCCAATTTTTGAGCATTCGTATTGTATTTTTTAAGCCCCTCCCCTGGATTTACCCCCTCTCAAAGTGATACAGAATCGGTCGTGTGTATAAGGCCTATGCCTGGTCCCTTCTCCAATTTTTGAGCATTCGTATTGTATGTTTTAAGCCCCTCCAATGGATTTACCCCCTCTCAAAGTGATACAGAATTTGTAGTGTGTATAAGGCCTATGCCTGGTCCCTTCTCCAATTTTTACCGGATTCGTATTGTGTGTGTTTTAAGCCCCGCCTCTGAACTGTCCCCTCTTAATGTGATCTAGAATTCGTGTCTGATTTTTTCTATCCCCACTCTGTAGGCCCGAATACGTAAGCGTTTTACTCCCACCCGAAGAGAGGGAAGAGCTCTTTGCTCCTCTTTTCGAAGAAACAGATGGCAAGCGTAGGAAATGGAAAGTAGCCGAAAAGAATGAAAAGAAAGGGTCAGCCTTTCTTTCCTCTGCTTTTAAAAATAGATGGAACGTTGCTCACTGACTTTGCTAGCAATACACGTCATCGTCGCAGGTATGCGCTGTAGATGCGCGCAGATAGCAGGAAGATTGCATCAGTAAACGGCCTTCGAGAACTTACTGTGCGGAGGCGCAAGTTTGAAGGTCCTCGCGCAGGTAGTAGTAAATTACATTCCAGCAATAAATAACCTTTTGAGAAAGGCATACTGCGCGCATACATTCGAAAAGTCTACTTTCGAGCCAAAACACTGTCAGTTTTTCTCCGCAATACACGCTATACTACAGTATGTCATAGCGTGTGTTAAAGGTCCTTGTGCAGGTAGTAGTAAATTGTCCCCAACAATACACGACCCTTGGAGAAAGGCTTACTGCGCGCACGCTTGCTTTTTTTTTAGGCCTATACGCTGTCAGCTTATCGGCGAGAAAAGATTTATTACAGCAAGGCTTGGTACAGGTTGAAGAACTTCGCGCAGGTGGCACTTTTCCCAGCAATAAACAACCTTTTGAGAAAGGCATACTGCGCGCATGGGTTCGAAAAGTCAATTTTCGAGCTAAAACACTGACAGTTTTTCGGCGAGAAACGATTTATTACAGTAAGGCATAGCGCGTGTTGAAGGTCATTGTGCAGGTAGTAGTAAATTGTCCCCAACAATACACGACCCTTGGAGAAAGGCTTACTGCGCGCACGCTTGCTTTTTTTAGGCCTATACGCTGTCAGCTTTTCGGCGAGAAAAGATTTATTACAGCAAGGCTTGGTACAGGTTGAAGGACTTCGCGCAGGTGGCACTTTTCCCAGTAATAAGCAACCTTTTGAGAAAGGCATACTGCGCGCATGGATTCGAAAAGTCAATTTTCGAGCTAAAACACTGACAGTTTTTCGGCGAGAAACGATTTATTACAGTAAGGCATAGCGCATGTTGAAGGTCCTTGCGCGGGTAGTAGTAAATTGTCTCCAACAATACACGACCCTTGGAGAAAGGCTTACTGCGCGCACGCTTGCTTTTTTTTTTTTTTTTTTTAGGCCTATACGCTGCCAGTTTTTCGGCGAGAAACGATTTATTACAGCAAGGCTTGGTACATGTTGAAGGACTTCGCGCAGGTCGCACTTTTCCCAACAACTTTGACGCCAGCTTCTAGAGATGCACTTTCTCGTCATCAAGATTGTAGAAACTTTCACGAAAAAAATGTGTAGGCGTGGATGTGACCGACAGGGAGGTGGTTCTTAAAAAATTCTGGGAGGAAAATTTCTGCAAGGCAGGCGTTTTTCTAATTAAGGGAGGAGAATTTTTAACCAATCGCAGAATTTCTTGAATAAGTGAAAGAAGGGGTAAGCTCTTCTGACGATATAAATTCTAGGGCGCAAACTAGGGTCAGTCAGTAAACTTTCAAATTTCAAAAAATTATACGAACTTGAAATTTGAAAAAAAAATTCGAGATGGCAAATAGCAAGACGAATTTGCAAATGATGCGGGATCGTATCCGATGGCTTATTTCTAACGGGCCCACATTGCTCATGATGCTTGACCATGTGTCGTGGGCAATGGATGCGATACATTCATGTAAGTATCATTTTATAGAATTTTATTAATAATAATTAAAATAATATCATGTTAAATGTTTATTTATTTTTCAGTACCACCACTACCCCCTGTTGCTGCTATGCAACAGTTATACGAGGGAATATTACCTCAAGAGAGCGCACCGGTTGCTCGCTCGCCGAGATCAAGGTCGAGCTCGAGATCCAGCTCGAGTTCCAGCTCGAGTTCCAGCTCGAGCTCTAGTTCCAGCTCTAGCTCGAGCTCAAGGGGCAGCTTAAAGGCTGCGAAAGGAAAAAATATACAAGATGTTGGTCGGATTCCAAAAATTTCATCGCCGAGCAGCAGCAGCGGCAACAGCAACAACGAGCGAAAGAGGAAAGCTGAAGGTAACTATTTTTTTATTAATTTTTTTTTTATGTAAAACTTAAATAAGGTAAAGTGCCCAGTACTTGGACAAAACGAAAATTGTGACCAGTACTTGGAACGTGAAAAAAATTGTAATTACTGATAAAGATGATAAAAATATGTATTCGTTGGCATTCATTCGGATAGTTTATGATGTGTAGTATATAATTTAACCAAAATTATCTTAATTTACGTCTTAAATTTGTTATAAATGTAAATATAACATTTTAAGGTTATGTCGAGAACTGTAATATGCCGAATGTATTGTCCAAGTTTACGCCCACTGCTTTTTCTGAACCCAGGAGTTGGACACATTTAATTCATATGTCCAACTACTGGGTCCTAACTATGTCCAAGTACTGGGACCAGCTTGGCATATGATGTCCAACTACTGTGACGTATAGTTGAATTTTTAAACTTACTTTAGTAGTATAAAAAAGTATGTAAGCGTATTTTTTCTTGTACTAATAATAGTAAAACATGCCGAATTAACGATTAGATTAAAGATTTGGGAAAAATATTGAGTTTCGGCTCTATAAACACTGATTCCGTATTTTCGTTTTAAAAAGTGTCCAAGTACTACCTACTTTATCTTAATAAATAATAATCTAATAATTTGTTTTTTTTCTTTTCTTTTATAGATGAAGCTGAAAACCAGCCAAGGCCGAAAACGCCTTCCACGCCACCCCATTTGCATACGATGAAGTCACCTTCCAGGTCGACAAAGATTGGTAAGAAATACAAAAATTTTAAATTTCATTTTATTTTAATATTTATATTATATTATATTTTAAAACTATTTTTTTTTTGCCATTTTTATTTTTTCAGATCTAGTGAAGGACGACAAAGCTTCGCTTCAAAGTAAGCAAGCGAAACGAGATTGGCTGCGAATGCACAGCCGAGTGCAGGACAAAACGAAGATAGCAGCAACAGTAGCATCACCATCACTACCATCACCTCCACCACCACCACCACCGCGACCATCAATAGTAAAACCTCGCATCGTAGAAGATGTGACATTCATAGAATAGATATTATGTAATAATATATATATATATATATATATATATATATATATATATATATATATATATATATATATATATATATATATATATGTAAAAAATAATTATTTTATTATATATTAATTTTTAATGTAATAAGTGTTTTTTTGAATATAATGAAAAAATATTTTTTCAACTTGTTTTCGTTTATTCCCCTTGTCATTTCCTCCATTTTCCTTTTCCCGATATTGTCTATATGATGAACAATGCTTTATTCTAATTAATATAAAATATCCGCAGTAACACCCACATGTACCCTATGTTTGCTATAGATTTATCTATTATATTTTAATTTTATATTTGTGAAAAAATAATATTGTAAAATGATTTTACTTTCAATTTTTTTTTATTCAATCATCAAGCTTCTCTTTTTTTACAGAATATTTAATAACAATTTATTTCCAATATACACATGAGTATGTATTCCTTTTAGAAATGATATCTACTTCATCTTGGCCAAATTTAGCATCCAAATAATCTAGTAGCCATGCTCGTATTGAGATAACATTATGTACAGCGCATATAGGTTTCCTTCTAATGCAGAGAATGTGATTAAAACATACGTAATGCTTATCGCTCGATAACGTTTCTAGTGATGGACATCCAAAGTCTTCAACGTTTGAAATTAATCTGTAAATAAAAACAAAAACGTAAGAAATACGAGCATAGAAAAGTAAAAGTATGAAAAAGTATGAAAAAGTATGAAAAAGTATGAAAAAGTATGAAAAAGTATGAAAAAGTATGAAAAAGTATGAAAAAAGTATGAAAAAGTATGATAAAAGTATGAAAAAGTATGAAAAAGTATGAAAAAGTAATGAAAAAGTATGAAAAAGTATGAAAAAAGTATGAAAAAGTATGATAAAAATATGAAAAAGTATGAAAAAGTATGAAAAAAGTATAAAAATAGTATGAAAAAGTATGAAAGTAGAGTCATATTATATATCACTTACACATTTGGTATGAGATTTCTTAGCCATTGCACTTTCTGTTCTCCCTTAACGTATAATTTCTCAATCCCTTGCGAGCAAATTTGGAAAATTCGTTGAAGACGATGATAAGGAATATCACCAGCGTCCCATGCAATTCCATGATGATACTTCTCCACCCAGTGAGTCATACATTTTTCTTCTGCTGTCAGTTCTTCCAATTTCATAGGAGGTTTAAAGAGGTATGCAGTCGGTAAAGCAGTTTTCTTTAAATTGAGAAAACTTACTTCTTTGAAAATGAAAGAATCCTCTGCTATTCTTTGGAAACCTTGAATGTCACAAATATAAACATTCTCTTCTTGAAATTGCAGTATGGCATTTCTGAACATCAAGTCGTAGTCACGTGTTCTAGCCATCTTACAGCTCTGTAGTTGATAGTTCAGTACGAAGTGAACTCGGAGAATGAATAGGAAAATTCTCTCATCCTGATTTTATAACAAGAAACTCCGCCTCAGGCTCTTTTAGGATTGGTCGTTCAAAAAAGAAAGTATATTCTTGATTGGAGGGATGAAAAGCCGCTTTTTGGTTGGTTCAAACGGAAGAAAATTCATCCCTCCCTTAAAAAATCTCCTTCCTCTTCCCAAAAAGAACTATTTTAGTTGGTTCAAATGAAAGAAAATTCATCCCTACCTAAGAAAATCTCCCTCTTCTTCATTTTATCCTTGGTCAGTTATTTGAATTTTCTACCTCTACTTACGTCGACATTGCATACAAAAAGGGAAGCAGTTTCTTGGATAAGCACAGTTCATCTATCGCGGTCAACGAGTTTTAGTCTTGACTATCGTGCACATTTGTGAAGTCCTATTCTAGTGTCTATTTTAGTGCTATTACAGTGAGAAAAAAGCAAATATGGCATCCATCGATCTTTTTGAACGCCTTGTTCAGCTTCTTCGTGATACTTTACAAAGTGTAAATGATTTAAGTAATAACGATATTCATTATTGGTTGGACATGTGTAATTCAACCATAAAAGAATTAAATGAAAAAATTGCAAAATCTAAACTTACAAGAGGAGAGAAACAGAAATGTCAAACTTGCATGACTCATCTTTCGTGCGTGCAAGTTGAATTTGAACAACATCTTCAACGAGGAGGTAATCTACAATCTGAGAAAACAGAAGCTAGTGTAGAGTGGCGAGATGTGCAGTCGGCATTCCAAAATCGAATCAAGACTGGCGTAGTTGTAAATATAAAACACATAGACATTGTGAGTTTCTTAAGTGATGCACAAAAGCTCTTCAAAGTTAAGGCACAAGAATGCTTAGAAGAATACAATGCTGTGAAAATAAATTCAGATTTTATCTCGGAATTTTCTATGCAGAAAAATGGAGAGGAAACGACCGATATTAAATATTTCACGAGTGAAAGTGCTACAGTATACATGTCAACAAATTTAGAGGAATGGTTTAAAGACTATATCAAAGAGCCCATTCTTACACAACTAGAAGAATTTCAGGAAAAGGATTCCGGCTGGACATTGAAGAGTATTAAAAGTTTGTGTATAAATATGAAAAAATATTCTCCATTCAAGGGCAGTTCTTATATTCCTCTCCCAAAGTTTATAGAAAACAAAAAAGCATGTGTTAATGTTCATAACAATGACAATCAGTGTTTCAAATATGCTATTCTTTCAGCATTATATCCCAGCAAATATAATTCCAACAGAGTTAATCAATATCGTGTACATGAGAACGAGTTGATCTTTAGTGATATACAGTTCCCAGTAAAACTGAAAGATATTTCAAAATTCGAAAAATTGAATAATATTTCAGTAAATGTATACATGCTCAGAAAGTATGGTTCAAAATTTGAAGTATCGCCTTGTCACGTTACGTCAGAAAAGAAGGCTGAACAAGAAAATCAAGCAGAAGAGGAAGATCAACATGTAAATCTACCAGAAAATAATAATCAACCAGAAAAGAAGAGTAGACATGTAAATCTACTTATCATTCAAGATTTTTACATTGATGAGCATGAAGAAAATAATTTTGCTGATGGTGATGAAAGTATGCCTAAATACCATTACGTTTGGATCAAAAGCATGTCTCGTCTTCTGGGTTCTCAACTGTCTAAAGCTAATAGAAAATCATACCACTGTGAAAGGTGTTTACAAGTTTTCTATAATGAAAAAAGATTGGAAATTCATGAAAATCATTGTAAAAATATGAATAATTGCCGAATCAATCTGCCAGACTCAAAGAACAACATTCTCAAATTCGAAGATTACAAAAAGAGAGAAAAAGTTCCTTTCGTTATTTATGCTGATTTTGAATGTTTATTGAAGCCTACTGAGAATGAGAATGCTTTTCAACTACATGAAGCATACAGCATAGGATACTACACAAAATGCAGCTTTGATGACAGATTATCTGTCTATAAATCTTACAGACAAAAATTTGGAGATCAAGAGACACCTGCAGAATGGTTTGTTCGAGAACTAAAATCAATAAGTGAGAAGATAGATCATCTGTACAAGAATCCTAAACCAATGAAACTCACAGCTCTAGAAGAATTATCTTTCCAGAGGTCAACTGTTTGTCATATATGTCGAAAATCAATCCGTGATGAAGAACTTGCAGTGCGAGACCATTGTCATTTTACAGGACGGTATGTTATTAGTTTAGTTATATTTAAAATTAATTTTTGGTGATTCCCAAAGAAAAAAAAAAAATGAATTCTTTTTTCTCTTCAGTTTCAGAGGTGCAGCTCACAATTCATGTAATTTGAATTATAAGAACTCAAGATTCATTCCCGTTGTTTTTCATAACCTCAATTATGATACTCACTTCATTTTGAAAGAGATCGCTACTTCTACATTGATGAAAGGACGAGTTAGTCTAATACCTCATAATAAGGAGAAATATATTTCGTTCACGAAATACATAGATGACTGCGACATCAGCTTTAGATTCATAGATTCTTGGCGTTTTCTACCATCATCATTGGAAAAACTCGCATCATATCTACAAAACGTGCCTATAGCGGTGAAAGAGTTTCGATCAGATGGATTCACAGATGAAATGATAGATCTTCTCAGACGGAAAGGTATATTTCCATATGATTATGTAGACGCATTTGATAAGCTATCGTCTACAAAATTGCCAGAAAAGAATGAGTTTTATAATAAACTAACAGATTCCCATATTGCTGAAGAAGACTACAAGCATGCTGTTCGAGTCTGGGATAAGTTCAATATAAAAACATTGGGAGAGTATTCAGATCTTTACTTAAAAACAGATGTTCTACTATTGGCTGACGTTTTCGAAAGTTTTCGAGAGACATCTCTTAAAGCTTATGATTTATGTCCTGCTCACTTTTACACGACTCCAGGGTTAACATTTTCAGCAGCTCTTAAAATGACAAAGGTGGAATTAGAGCTTCTTACAGATATTGACATGCTAATGTTTATTGAAGCAGGCATTCGGGGAGGAATAAGCCAGTGTTGTAATCGATATGCTAAGGCAAACAATCCATACATGGGTTCTTCATACGACGAGAAACAGAAAACGAAGACACTCTTATATTTTGATATAAATAATCTGTATGGGTGGGCGATGGTACAGCATTTACCGATTGGAAAATTCAAATGGATTGACTTTGAGGCGAATCCAAGCTTCTTCAATACACCACCAGATTCAGATATAGGTTACATTGCTGAAGTAGACTTGGAGTATCCTGAGGAAATACATGATGAACATCGAGACTTCCCCTTCTGCGCAGAGCACCGTGCACCACCTGGCTCAAAGCAGAACAAACTTCTCACTACTCTGAACGATAAGAAAAAGTATGTGATTCACTATCGAACACTCAAACAGGCGCTGGATAATGGACTTCGTTTGAAAAAGGTGCATAGAATTCTGAGTTTCGAGCAGAAGGCCTGGCTTAAACCTTATGTCGAATTAAATACTGAGAAGAGAAAGCAAGCGAAGAATGAGTTTGAAAAACTCTTCTATAAATTATTAATTAACGCTGTCTATGGAAAGTGTATCGAGCGAGAGCGGTCTCGTGTTGATGTACGATTAGTAAATAAATTCACAGGCAGATATGGGGCAGAAGCACGCATAGCTCAACCACATTTTCACAGCTGTGCAATCTTTGATGAAAATTTAGTTGCTATTCAGCTAAAGAGAACAAGTATCACAATCAAGAAACCGATATACGTTGGTCTTTGTATCCTTGATTTGTCCAAGACATTAGTTTATGATTTCCATTACTCGTATATGAAACAGCGAGTAGGAGAAAAATGTAAACTTCTTTATACAGATACTGATAGTTTGATATATGAAGTTGAGGACATTGATATGTATAAAATAATGAAAGAAGACATTCACAGGTTTGATACTTCTGATTATGATGAGAATAATCAGTTTAACATTCCACGTGTCAATAAAAAAGTCCCAGGATTAATGAAAGACGAATGCTGTGGCAAGATCATGATGGAATTTATAGGTTTACGAAGCAAAATGTACAGTATTTTAGTTGATGGAGGAGAGACAGTGAAAAAAGCCAAAGGTATAAAATCCAGCGTTGTGAAGAAGACAATAACTTTCGAGGATTATAGAAGATGTCTTCACGATCTTATTATTGTAAAACGTGATCAATGCAACATTCGTTCAAAATTGCACATAGTGCATACTGAAAGACAGAATAAAATTGCTCTTAGTCCTCACGATGATAAGAGATTCTTATTGCCTCAGAGTACAGACACTTTACCTTGGGGTCATTTTCGAATCATGGATGAGCAGATGGCGCAAGCTGCACTTCGAATAGAGGAGGATGCTGAAAAACAAGAAATAGTGGTAGGGATGGAAGTGGAGAAGGGGTATGAAGTATCCAATGAAAGTGGGGCAACGCAAGTGGGGATGGATGTTGCAGAAGATGAAAGAGAGGGGGAAATACGAGGTGGGGGTGATGCAGCCAATGAAAATGGTGAAAGGCGAGAGGGGATGACACTTTATGACAATGAAGGTGAACAAATCAGAATTGAATATGATGTGTTAGAGGAGTTTATGCATGACTGGGATCCATCAATGGAGGGGATACGCTCTGAGGGAGGAGAGAGAAGGGATATATTACAGGAGGCAATGGAAAGGACAGAAATTGTGGTGGGTAATGAACTATATCAACAGACAGACCACGACGAGGAGCACATTCGAGCAATCGATGAGTTCGAGAATTATCATCCTTTTGGGAAGAAACCAAGACTCAACTAAATTTCTAAGTAAGTTCACAGTTAATTCTCACCAATTTTCTTTTTTTTTTTTTGCTCTAACAAATCTTTTCTCTATTAGAAGTTCTTATTTTTTTACTTTTTCCAGAATGGATCTATCTACACTTAATAAGATTGCTGAACGCGACTTCTTGCCAAGGAAGAAAGTAACAGACTTGGAAAAAGATCATCAGTACATGGTGACAGCACTTAAGGAGGTGAAGACGAGATTCGGTACGAAGGTCGTAGCCGAACTCGACGAAAGTTTTCAAATCTTTTTACCGGAGAAGATTTCATCAGCCATCCTAAGAGATCAAGAGTTTTTTGACAGACTCTCCAATACTGCAAATAAAATGAATTTATTTGTGACATATCAGGGTGGATCTTCCTTTAAGTTTGAATGAAATACGCAGCTTGCTTTGATTATAATACTTATTTTATTCAGATTAAAACTTGTACATAATAATACATAAATAAATACAATAACATAATATGATTGCTTTCTTATTTACTAGTACCTACATTATTGCGTTTACATTAATATTTTTGGTTAAATCTTGGCTAAATCAAATAATTTTTTTTTATCTATCCAACTATTATGCTCATTACTAAAGCCTAACCATTTAACATATGCACGATTTCCACTTTTCTTTAAAACTTTTTCTACTAGATAAATTTCTGGATACATAGTTTTCTGAATTTCCGTTTCATAAAAGCCGCCAGAGATGGGTTTATCATAATAATCTTTGACATGATAAGTTACCGGATTGGTTTTTACAACTCGTGATATTGTGAAAATTTCAGTAGACCAATTTGGTGTATAACCTTTTTCAAAAACATGTTTTATCTTACTTATCCGCACTTTATCTCCTACTTTAAATTTCGGTTTTTTCACAGGTAACTTTTCATTTGGAAAATGCTTCTTGACCTCTCTTTCATTTGCCTGCGTAACATTTTTAGGCTCAATTCCTATTGTCCGATGTTTTCTTGAATTGTAAGCTTTCACCAACTCAGGCAGGATATCCCACCATTTATAGCTCCCTTGTTTGCTGAACTCTATCCACATTGCATTTTTTAACGTTCTATTAAAACGCTCACATATGCTTGCATGAAGATTACTATGCGAAGAGTATAGGTTTATCTTGTACTTCTTCATGAGTTTCTGAAAGTTTGAATTGTAAAATTCTTTTCCTTGGTCAGTTTGTAGATTTGTCGGTACGCGTTCTTGTTTCAGTATTGACTCCATAGCTAGAGTAACATCATTACCACTCTTTGACTTGATTGGTATAGCCCATGCATACTTTGAAAATGTATCTATGACAGTAAGTAAGTAGCGAAAACCTTTGTTTTCGCTGGCGTATGGAATCATTTCTACAAGATCAGCTTGCCAAGTCTCATCTATTCCACGTATATCATATTTTCTTCGCTTGTAGATGCGGCGAGCTGGTTTGTGCAACTCTTCAGCTATTTTTTGTCGCTCCATTTTTTTTTTTTTTTTTTTTTTGATAATATGTTTAAGGTTTAAGAAAAACTTTTATTGAGTCAGAATTTTTTTTTTTTTTCAAAGCATTCTTTCAATTTTGTCTCAAGATTATCTAATCGAATTTTAAGATGGGAAAGAACCTTATTGATTGTATTTAATTCAGTGTTTATGGGAATCTCTAAGTCAACTTTCGTTACAGCCATTATGTTAGTTAGATTTCTAACTTCTTTACTTATAGTTGTCAGAAGCACTTCCAAGGTGACTGCATCATTAGGCTGACTTGGATAAGCAAGGTTACATAACCTTTTATTTTGTAAATCAAAATTACCATCTAATGTAAGATTATAACCAATGCCTGGTGGACCGCGACTCGCTTCTTGCGTGCCCTCAAGTTTTCTTCCGAACACGTCGAGACTCATGATGCTACTGATCTTATAAGAAAACATGCATTTCAATATATATGTCCAGCTTCACGTAGTTCCTCAATGATCGATTGTATTTCATTGTCGTGATTGTTATTTCCAGCAGATCGTTCCGCAACTAATAATCGCAGTCGCTCGATAAGCTCGTTTGGATCATCCCAGTAGATTAGATCTATAGAAGAATTTTTCTTTGCTATTTTATATTTAGGTATGAGGCCTCTTCCGGTGGTGGATTTATTTTTACGATCGCTGCGGAACATGGGTCCTATGATATTCATATATTTTCTACTCTTCGAAGTGCGTATACTCTCATCTTTGCTGTATCTTTTCCGATGAGCATTTGATGCTTCCAGGATGCTGCGATAATTTTTTCGATCTGTTGAACTTATAAGATTGTCATCTGGTTGTTTCTTGAAGAGTAATTGCATTAGACCCCCACTTTTAGGATAACTTTTATCTCTCACTTTTACCATTTTATCATGAAATTGAATTTCTGAATCGCCAATCATATACACTCCATTGACGTTCCGTACTCCGTATATGTTATCGATTTTGCTGCGGCTTTCATTTAACAATGATAAAAAGTCACTTGATTCATTTTCTTCAAGCGCAGATTTGAATGTTGAATTCATCATTGTGCCATCCATCGAAGAAAAATCTGCATCATCATCATCATCATATGCGGAACCCGACTCATTTATATCATTTACTATATAACTTGATCGATCGAATCTCAATTTCTTCCTCGGTTTCCTGTTGCTGTCTATATTCAAAATGTGATTAGAAGGTGGCAAGCTTTCGACTTTCGAATCGACGAGCTTCTCGAGTGGTGTAATGACTGGTTTCAATGTATCACCAATAACTTTTTCAAAATCTTCTCTCTCCTTTTTCAATAAAGAGTATTTTTGTTTAATAGCCTCACGTGCTCGCAAGAGCTCGCTGAGAATATTCTTTTCTTTCTTGAATTCTGACATGCTAACGAGATGCTGTCTACAATTGAACTGTAAGTTTCGGATTCATAACTTCTTTTTTATTGCAAAACAGTCAAATCCTTTTCTGTATCTACCATCATCCATCACTCTATCTTTGTCGATAACAACAAATCCATACTTATCATTCTTCCAGCATTCAGAACAAAGATTTCGAAATTCATTGAAAGTTAAATCAGTATTGACATGATCTTCATAGATATGTTTTAGATTAACATCGTCTTGACGATAAATTACTAACATATTAATATTGTCCCTTACGAGGTGTTTCGGTATATGAGCGTACGACTGACATAGATAAAAGCTGTCTACACTTTTATGTCTTCCCATACAGAAAAATGCTCTGACGTTGTCCTGCTTCTCACAAGCCACATCATCAAAAATCATAATTGAATTTGGTCGGGCTTCATCTGGAGATACTACAGATTCATGCTCACTAAAAGGTAGATATGATACACCTTTTATCGGTTCCAAAACTTTTTCGAGAAATTGATACTTTGGCTGATTCAAGGATTTAGAGTATACATACAAATTTTCAAATCTAAGACCATTGGGATGTGTAATTAGAGCCAATAAACTATTTGTTTTTCCACAGTTAGATGGCCCGCAGAATACTGCTCGTATAGTATCAGGTAGTAATTCTCCATGACGCTTCCTTCTCTTCTGTTTTCCGAAATCAAAGTTTGTGACGGGGAGTTTGACGTTCTGCTCGCTAAAATCCATGTTCACGTGTCAAAGTCTAGTTTGATATTGAACTGTGGAAATATAAACGCATGTTTTATATTTTGATCTTTAGTTTTAAAACAACACTCGAAGAGAGATGATCGTACATAAATCTCGGAAACAACCGAAAGGTTATGGATTGCTTGATAAAGTGATCAATAACTTGCCGATTGAAATGCATCTTCCTGGATATCAATACTGTGGTCCCGGAACTAAATTGAAAAAACGATTGAAAAGAGGTGATCCTGGAATTAATCCGCTTGATCAGGCATGCAAAGAACATGACATAGTGTACTCTGATAAAAATGGAGACCGTAAAGCAGCTGACATGAAGCTCGCTGATAAAGCTTGGCAACGTGTTAAAGCCAAGGATGCCAGTCTTGGTGAAAAAGCATATGCTTTTGCTGTTACAAATGCTATGAAATTAAAAGGAATAACTGGAATGGGTCTAAAAGTTAGTAAGTTAGTGACGGCTGCTAAAAAATCAATGTCACCAAGTAAATGTTCCCGCAAGGTTATTCAATCCGCCTTGAAAGGTGCACGTCAAGCTGTTAAGAAAGTTGGTGGTAAGAGGAAAGTTATCATTCCACGTATTCTTCCAATTCCATCAAAAAATTGGTGGAGTTCTTCCGTTTCTCATACCGCTGTTCGCAGGACTAAGTGCAACCGGTGCTCTGGCAGGGGGAGCTGCAGGAATAGCTAAAGAAGTAAATGATGCTAAAGCTGCACAGAAAAACCATGAAGAAAGTAAGAGACATAATAAGGCAATGGAAGCTATTGCTTTAGGCGAAGGTCTCTATCTTAAACCATATAAAACTGGAATGGGATTATTTATGAAACCTCATGTTGGTCATGGTCAAGTTACTAAAAAAAAAGAAACTTCGATTTAACTTTGCCAAATCGTCCACTGACTGATTATGATCTTCTCAAATATGCTCGTATGTTGCAAATTCCACATTTCCAAGATGTTTTTATGAGAAATAATCAGCCTTCCGATGGTTCATGGAGTAATGAATCTGCTATTGTTAACTTGGATGACATGAAAAATAAAGGCACTCACTGGGTGTGTTATCGAAAACATGGTTCCAAAGTAATTTACTTTGACAGTTTTGGTGATCTGAAACCTCCCATAGAGCTCATGTTATATTTCAACGTGAAAGAAGTAAAATATAACTATAAAAGATATCGAAATTTTGACTTATTCATTTGTGGTCATCTTTGTCGTTAATTTTTAACCGGAAGACTATAAAAGAGAAGACTGCAAACGAATGGGAATCATTCTCTTCCAATCAGTCATGGAAGACAGTTTCACTTTGAGTCTTTCAGGAAAATCTTCTGTTCTAGAAGCACAATATTTTCCTTCAATTGAACTACCTCAGCATAAAAATTTTGTTTTGGGTTTAGTTGAACTTTTAACATTCAACTCGATTCCCAATGTGGACTATTCGAATAATAAACTTCATGTGAATGGAAATATTATCACTATCCCTACTGGCAGTTACGAGATTAATGCTATTAATAAATTTTTACAAGAAACTTTAAAATCTAAAGGAATTGAATTTTCTTTGAGAGCTAACAACAATTCTCTCAGAAGTGAAATTAATTGCAGTCATCCGTTAGATCTCACTCCTCACGATTCAATAGGTCGTCTTCTTGGTTTCACTCCTCGCATTCTAAAGGAAAAAACTCATCACAGTTCTGATTTACCTGTGAAAATATTGAAAATCAACGCACTCAGAGTGGAGTGCAATATTACCGCAGGTGCTTACATCAACAACAAAAAAGTTCATACAATCCATGAGTTCTTTCCCAGAGTTCCACCAGGATATAAAATCTTGGAAGTTCCATCTCATGTCATATATCTACCACTCAGTGTCAAGTGCATAGATCATCTTCAAATTCAAATCGTAGATCAAGATGGAAATTTAGTAAATTTCCGTGGAGAAGAAATTACTATTAGACTCCACATCAAATCTGTATAATGGGCATCGTTTACAATTCTAGAGTGCATATAAGTCAACCAACATGTCAATCGGTCATCAGTCGACCGAAGAAACTCAAACCGTTAACACGGAAGAGCATTCAGTTCCTCAGAAGCCTAGGTCTAAAAGTTCGTGGAGTAAATTCACGTGTATAATTCTCTGCTGCTTCCAGAAAAATGGACGAAATTCTAAGCATTCAATCAGGTGTCGTATTCGATGAATCTATTGCTCATTACGAGGTTCACGCACATCAACCTTACTCAACACTAAGCTTTGATAATAGTGATGAAATTCGTATTTCTATCCAACATCAAGATCTATGTCTCTTACCATCGCGCAGTTCTATCCATGTATGTGGAAAACTGCAAAAACCAGATGGAACAGCACTAAATAAAACTAAATTCGTGAACAATGGCATTTGCCATTTGTTTGATGAAATTCGTTATGAAATTAATGCTGTGGAGATAGATAAAAGTAAAAATGTTGGTTTAAGCAGTCTCATGAAAGGATGGACATCATTCAATCCGAATCAGACTCTCATGTTAGAAAATGCAGGCTGGCTTGACGTTAGAGAAGAAAGCAAAACTTTGGTAGATGCACACGGCAACTTTGACGTTTCCATTCCTCTGAGTATGATCTTGGGCTTTGCAGAAGACTAAAAAAATTATAGTTAATGTGAAGCATGAACTCATTCTCACAAGATCAAGAAATGACTTGAATGCAATAATTCAAGAAGGTACTATAGCAAATAGTGTAACTACATATGAAGACTACCAGGTAAAAATAACGAAGATAGAGTGGTTAATGCCATATGTTATTGCATCTGATAAACAAAAGATCCAGCTGCTGAATTTCATTGGCAAAGATAATCCTATCTCTATGTGCTATCGATCTTGGGAGTTATTTGAATATCCTCTACTTCCGAGCACGAATAAACATGTTTGGACAGTGAAAACTTCAAATCAGTTAGAAAAACCTCGTTTTGTCATTCTCGGACTACAAACCAAGAAAAAAAATTTGAAAACTGAAAATGCCAGTCGATTTGACCATTGTGAGATTAGTAATGTGAGACTTTTCTTGAATTCTCAATATTATCCATATAACAATATGAATCTCGACATATCTAAGAATCAGTTCGCTGTTCTCTATGATATGTATGCCAATTTTCAAATCACCTACTATGGAAGAGATCCACAGCCACTGCTGACAAAGTCTGAATTTATCAACCTTGAACCACTCATAGTTATTGACTGTTCCCGGCAAAACGAATCTATAAAGAGCGCTCCTGTCGATGTACGTCTAGAGTTTGAGTCTAAAAAAGACTTTCCAGCTAACACTTCAGCTTATTGCATGATCTTACACGATCGCATCGTTCAGTACAATCCCATCAGTGGGGATATCAAGAAGCTTGTCTAAACAGCATATTATCTAACACACTTTCGTTTCAACACTCATTCCAAGATGGAGTATGCAGTAGACATGATTGGTTTCAAGCTAATGAGAGATGATTATGTTTTAAAAGTACAAGACTGCCTGCGCACTTCACACCGTCAAACTCATAAAATTATTCTATCACTCCTGTAAACATTTGCAAAGAAAATAAAGAAAAAAAGTAGAAAACACTATAGGCATTCTGGTTCACGTGAGAGAAAGGGAAGCTCTCCCACTCTCTCGATTTCGGATTCTGGATCATTCTGGGTGATTTAGAATCCGAACGGGTTCTGGATCACTTTGAGAGGGCAGGGGGGTGATACAGAACCCGCGTGAGCCAGTATGCCTATAGCCTATCTACTAAAAGTAATTGTGTAATTCGAAATTGTGAATATATTATTTTAATAATAGAAACTGAAGTGAACAATAAACAGGAATATAGAAACTAAAGTGAACAATAAACAGTAATATGCGGAAAGAAATTGTGTAATTAAAAAGTGTAAAATATGTGAGAATTTTAACTAGTATTATTTGAAGAGTTTAGTTAAAATATTGTTGCCGCTAAACTTTATCTAAGGATTAATTCCTGTTTGACAAATTATTGATATATATATATACACCCCATTAGCCAAATGTATTGTAAATTGTTAGCAATTTGACATACACGTTTTGCTATCGATTTCCTTAAGTTTGATGTAAAAATGCGTCCGTATATGCTGGAAATTTTGTATCAAGTATTGAAGTAAATTATGAGGGAAAACTGAAGGCAAAAACAACAACTATTGCTCATGATGTGCAGGCGTATCATAGGCATAAATTGATATCATATTGTCGTCACATTTCTCGATTTTTGTGTTACACAAATTTCCATCAATATGCTGTTATTAATTTCCTCCCTCTCTCTCGTACTGTCGCATATATGAGTAATTTTATTGAATATTATGTGAATAATATTGAAAATAAAATAATATAATATATTAAAAATATTGAAAACAAGTTGAAAGCAAATTGATGTACAAAACTTGCAGCAACAGTTATGCATCAAATATAAGTAAAGCAATTTGATGGCAAGCAAATGCAGTCAATTTTATGGCACATTGACATCAATCCTTGATATTCGTCATTTCTTGAGCGCAAGTTGGAAGCAAATTGCTAACAAACATTGCACAGCAACTATTGCCGCGATTTTCCCACGACAAGCCTGGCTAATGGGGTAAATGGGTGTGTGTATGCGTATATGTGTGTGTGTGTATGTGAATAACTACCGAATCGTCCGTGAGCAGTACTGAATTGTAGGGGTCGCCTCAGTCTATACACAGAGGTAATAAAGCTCGTCTCCTAGCTACTACTGGCTATCTATGCATGCCGTGTTCTTAATATTTATTTCATTTCATTTTTTCGTGCTATATATATATATATATATATATATCATCGTCAAAACTAATAGTTGCGTGATAATATATATATATATATATATATATATATATATATATATATATATATATATATATATATATGTATATATATATATATATATATATATATATATATATATATATATATATATATATATATATATATATTATCACATTATTAAAAGTGTCTCATATATACATATACATATATATATATATATATATATATATATATATATATATATATATATATATATGTTGGATGAGGTTGTGAAATCACTTAAGACAGTTTCTAGAGAAAGATATTAATTTATTCTAAAGCTACAATTACTGAATACTCGGAGATAATACTCGAGGGTAAGCTGCGACTGCGTGTGCTTGCTCGCACGTTGAGTCGGGTTCTGCTAGATCGGAGGCAGCAGGTACGCGACAAGACCGCTGTCTAGTCGGAGGGCGCTAGTTCGCTTCCTCAGCGTTCGGGCTCACGCAAGCATACACACACACATACATACATGCAGGGCATTGGGAAAACTACCTCAACACTTCCGCCTTTTCCCTAATGCTAGCATATTTAACATATGTCTTCGAATGCAACCACGCCTATCTCGTTGCATAACATTTTAAACCTATCACGCGGTAAAGCTTTGGTGAACATGTCTGCTTTTTGCAGATCAGTCGAAACAAATTGCACTGATAGTTCTCCAGACTCTTGTTTTTCCCGCAGAAAATGGTATCTAATGTCAATGTGCTTTGTCCTCTTGTGAAACTCAGAATTTTTGGACAGCTTGATTGCACTTTGATTATCTACATACAGACAAGTGGCCAAAGCACATGGGCATTTGATATCGCTTAACAATTTTCGCACCCACACTAGCTCCTTAGCAGCTGTGGCCGCTGCCACATATTCAGCTTCAGTCGTGCTAAGTGTGACTAATTTTTGTCGCTGCGACGACCACGTAATCGCCCCTGCAGACAGCATGAATACGTACCCTGTCACCGAGCGACGCGTTTCAATATCGTTCGCGAAATCTGCATCAGAATAACCGATCGGAGACAGGCCATTCGACGAACACTTTTTATATACAATGCCTGTACTCGCGGTACCGGACAGATACGAGAAAATTCGCTTCACGGCTTGCCAGTGAGCTCTATTGTGCTTATTCAAGAACTTGCTTACTCCATTTACCGCGAACGCGATATCCGGTCGAGTAGTTACAGACAGATACATCAGAGAGCCTACTGCTTCTCTGTACGGAACATCATTTATGCACTCGTCATCACTCTCAACTGGATGAAGTACAGTTTGTGGATCAGCTGGTACTACTACGGGCTTTGCATTACTCATGCCAAATTTTGCCAATATTTGCATAACATAATCACCTTGCGATAAATGTAAGGTGTTTCTGCTTCGATCGCGATTTATCTGAATCCCCACAAACCGACTAGCATCACCAATGGTAATTTCAAATTCGTTTTTCAGAGACTCTAGAATAATTTTTATAATTACAACTGATTCGCAGATCAATAGACCGTCATCTACAAACAAGCCTAGATAAACAGTATGAGATTCGATAATCCCAACAAATACACAGCTATCCGCTTTACATTCCTTAAATCTAAATTTAGATAAAAAATCTTTGAACCGATTATTCCAGCAGCGCGGTGCTTGTTTTAACCCGTATAAAGACTTATTTAATTTACAAACTACATTCGTATCTACTTCAGTCTTGACCCCTTCTGGTAGCTCCATGTGGATTTCTTCTGCTAGATGCCCATACAGGAATGCAGTCCGAACATCAAATGTCACCATGTCCAGATTGTCTTGCGTTGCCATTGCGAGCAGTAGCCGCAGGGAATCATACCGGACTACTGGTGAGAAAGTCTCAGTATAATCCTGCCCTTCCTTCTGCATAAAGCCCTTGGCACACAGTCGGGCTTTGAATCTGGGCTTGTCATTGATGCTGCTCACCTTGAACACCCATTTTGACTTTATGGCCACCTTCGATGGGTCCCTGGGTATGACAGTCCAGGTGGCATTTCTCTCGTGAGCATCAAGCTCCTCGGTTATGGCCTTCGACCATTCTGCTGATTCTGCGCACATGGATGCTTCCCTAAAATCAATAGGTACCTTTATTTCTGCTACATAAGAGGCATACCTTTGAGGAAGTTTGATTTTGGCTCGATCTCTTAGGTTGGGAGTCCGAGGCTGTTGAACAGGTGGCTGCGCAGGCTGTATATCTGGTGGTTGTACAGGTGCTGGTGCTTGTGGCTCCGCCACAGCAGGTACACCTTGTTCCCCCTTGTTGGCTTTCGGCTGTTGGTCCACAGCTACCCCTCGCACAGCTGGATCCTCTCCCTTTTCCTCTGGTCCTACCTCTCGCTGTATAATGCAGTACTCTGCAGGTTCTTCCTGGTAGCTGACATCCACAGGAACTCTGTCGTTACTTGAAAATACGACGTTTCTTGATACAGTCACCTTTCTAGTGATGCTGTCGTATACTCTGTAGTTGCAGGAGTCCTTCTCGTATCCCACCAGATGGGTCTTCTTCGCTCTTGCATCATACTTAGAGGTAAACATTTTGGGAATGTGAGTGTATGCCTCTGATCCGAACTTTCTCAAATGTTGGAGGTTAGGTTTCTTCCTGGTCCACAGTTCAAACGCTGTTTTGCCTCCACATTCGTCACTTACTGTGACTCTGTTCAGCAGATACACTGCACAGTTCACAGCTTCCGCCCACAGTGAACTTGGCAGGCCTGAAGCTAGAAGCATGGTACGAGCACACTCGTTGATGGTGCGGTTGCTTCTTTCAGCCTTGCCATTTTGTTCTGGTGTGTATGGAGCTGTGGTTTGCAACTGGATTCCCAAATCCTTCATGTATTCTGCCATTCTCGAGTTGCAGTATTCTGTTCCATTGTCTGACCTCAGAGCTTTGATTTTCACTCCGAACTTGTTGGCAACAGCTCTCTCGTACTCTCTGAATCTGTCAAACACGTCTGACTTGTGTTTAAGAAAGTACACATACCGGTAGCTGGTTGCCTCATCAGTGAACGTGACAAAATACCGTGCCCCTCCCAGTGACTCCTCGGGATTTGGACCACACACATCACTGTGCACGATTTCTCCGGGTTTCGTGCTCTTGTCCACCTTCCTTTTGTTGAAGCTTAGCCTGTGAGCTTTTCCGAGTTGGCACGGTTCACAGAAAAAGCTGCTCCTATCATCCAGCTTCACTCCTGACACCAACCCTTGGTCAACCAGCCGCTTCACTGCTCGAGCGTTGAGATGACCAAGTTTTTCGTGCAGGCACTGAAGACTGGTGGTGGTGACATTTGCTGAAGTTTCTTTTGCCTTCCGTGGCACTCTCAGAAACATCCGGAAGACGTTGTTGTCTTGCATCATGCCTGATGCGATCACCTCTCCTTCTTTGCAGAACAGCACGTATCTGTCTTCAAAAGTCACCTTGAATTTCTTTTTGAGACACACTCCAACTGAGAGCAGATTTTTGCCTAGTTGCGGCACATGAAGCACGTTTTCAATGCTCCCTTCGACCCACTTGTTGTCAACAAGTCTCTCGACAGTTACAGTGCCTTCGCCCGTAACCTCACATTCACTGCCGTCGCCGAGAATTACTGTGCTGCCATCACGTCTCGGACGGTAATCCGAGAACCAGTCTCTCCGGTTTGTCATGTGAGCTGACGCCCCACTGTCGGTCAGCCAGACTTCTGCAGTATCGACACTGAGTAACTTCTTGACTTGATCGTCAGAGGGCAGCATGTTCTTGAGCCTTCCCGCGCTTTCCATATACTCCGACTGAGTAACCGCTAAGGCGTAATCTTTCGACGACCTTGACGTACCTGGTTCGTTATTATGATTGCGATGGGGGCACTGTCGAGCAAAGTGACCTTTCTCACTACAGCGATAGCACACAACATCACTTTTGCTCCGCTGAGGCTTCTTGCTTCCTTTGTATTTGTTACCTCCAGTGTTATGTCCCGAATTGTCCTTCGCTATTGCTGCGAGAGCGCTTCTTTCTTCTGCGTCCCCTTCCAGATATGTTTCTTCCTCCAGTAATCTTTCTTGCAGGTACTCAATCGTCTGCCGGTCCGGATCAACACTGCTCCACGCACTTCTAAAATTCCTGAATTTCGAGGGTAGACTAGCCAGTATTTTTGCCTTGACTAGTAAGTCAGGTAAATTTTCGCCCACGTCTAGAAGTTGCTGCGCCATGTTTTTGATCTTTGAGACGTGCCCGGCTACACTGTCCGTCGGCTCCATCCTGTACTCGTGAAAGCGCTGAGTCAGGAGTAATTTGTGAGTCGCGGACTTCTTGTCGTGTATTGTGGCTAGCGTGTCCCACATTGCCTTGGCTGACTCGCATGACTGTACGTGCTGATGTTGCGAGCGGTCGACCGACGAGGATATGAGGAATTGCGCCTTCGCGTCGTCCTTAATCCATGCTTTCAGAACGGCATTGTCCTCGTCTCCTGGTCGCGGACGCGAGCCCGTCACCACTTCGTGGACGTCCGTCGCTATGAATAGCGTTCTTAGTTGAAAACGCCACGATTGATAGTTCGTGCCGTCGAACTTTTCGATATGGCGTGCCGAGATTTCGCTCGTCATGTTTGACCGTTGGACCGCACGTTACACTTACTTTCTCTTCCACTTGTCAAGGCGAACCTGGGCCCATAACCTGTTGGATGAGGTTGTGAAATCACTTAAGACAGTTTCTAGAGAAAGATATTAATTTATTCTAAAGCTACAATTACTGAATACTCGGAGATAATACTCGAGGGTAAGCTGCGACTGCGTGTGCTTGCTCGCACGTTGAGTCGGGTTCTGCTAGATCGGAGGCAGCAGGTACGCGACAAGACCGCTGTCTAGTCGGAGGGCGCTAGTTCGCTTCCTCAGCGTTCGGGCTCACGCAAGCATACACACACACATACATACATGCAGGGCATTGGGAAAACTACCTCAACAATATATATATATATATATATATATATATATATATATATATATATATATATATATATATATATATATATATATATATATATATATATATATATATATATATATATATATATATATATATATATATATATATATATATATATATATATATATATATATATATATGTATATGTATATATGAGACACTTTTAATAATGTGATAATATATATATATATATTATCACGCAACTATTAGTTTTGACGATGCTATATATATATAGCACGAAAAAATGAAATGAAACAAATATTAAGAACACGGCATGCATAGATAGCCAGTAGTAGCTAGGAGACGAGCTTTATTACCTCTGTGTATAGACTGAGGCGACCCCTACAATTCAGTACTGCTCACGGACGATTCGGTACTTATTCACATACACACACACACATATACGCATACACACACCCATGTATATGTATATATATATATATATATATATATATATATATATATATATATATATATATATATATATATATATATATATATATATATATATATATATATATATGTATATATATGTATATGTATATATATGTATATATATAATTATTTTGAAGCTTTTTAATGAATCTACAAATAATCATAATATGATGGAAGCTAACGATATTAATATTAACAGATGAATTATTATGAATGACAAGTTATTGTGTTATTAAATTCCAAATAATTTTTGCCTCGAGGATATGAACATGATTAGGTTCGAATCTCAATATGGTTAGCTTGACTTTTTATTAAAATAAAGATTCACATAAACCATTTTGCTAATTTTGATTGTAGTATAAGATAAGTGTACAATATGTGAATCTACAAAAATAATTACCTGCATTAACTATTACCATATTACTGAATTAAAATTAATCTTAAAATGTTTTTTACATATAAATCAAGAATTCAGCAAACTGGAATGAATCCTGAATAATCTCACAATTAGAAGATCCTACCTTTGGGACGTGGGTTTTGATTGAGCTTTGGAAAATATTTTTTGGTGCATAATAATAAAGTCCAGAACCCGTAGTTTGATCTCATATTGCTCCAGAACACGAGATACAACTGAAAACATTAGCATTGCTCATATGTAATATAATAATGAGTCACACTGTATCTTCTGCACATTAGTATATGCGATCAAACTGGATACTGAGCATCATATTTAGGTACCACAAACACCTTGCAAAGCTTCACCAAAATTCATGACCCGCAGCTACAATGCTTTTCTTGTTAGTGTCAACAGTATTAAATATTGCATAATAGTGTAATATAAACATTATTGTCATTTTTCTAAAATCTAAATTGAAATATTTGATTTTGATTGTTTTTAGGCTAAGAAAAGTTTAGAGTGTGTCAGAATGTTGACCTTCGACTGTTATCGAAAGACTCAAATTTATTAAAAATATTATTTACGCTCATTTTTGCAACATTTATTCTAGTTTTCCATTTATTATAATTTTAACTTATCCAGCAACTCTTGGTATTTCCAAAAATATATTACATTAATAACTTTTGACTCTTAGTTCAAAAGTTATTTGAAAAATTGAAAAGTGTATGAAGTATAATTAACGTAAGTTCAATTTTGTAGGATTTGAAGTTTTCCAATAACTTCTGAACTAAGAGTCAAAAGTTATTAATGTAATAAATTTTTGGAAATGCCAAGAGTTTCTGGATCAGTTAAAATTATACTTATCCTTTTATCAATAAAACTGGCTGATTTGATTCTGAGACCTGGGACCGACAAAAAGTCAAATTGGCAATTTTGATCGTAAGTTGTCTCCAAGTCTTTTTGCATGCTCTGTTGGGTGCATATCAAGTCTTTTTTCAGTTTAATGATAATTTTTACACGTTTATAATGGTGAAGTACGTCTGACATGTATATAGCATTTAACAAATTTTAATTCTCTAATACTTTTAACGCAGGCGTAGTCCTCTAAAATAAGTTACATAAAAAATGGCATTATATGGCAAACAGTATACGTACTACAATATTCACTTATTGTTTCATTTAACAGATACAGTTGAAAACTGGGGTCCCTTATGGGCCAATAGTACGATTGATTTTGAAAATAAAAATAGATTGTTATTAAAAAAGAAAAAATGTAATAATCGTATTGCGCAACAAATTGTTTATAGACTAATGGTATATCAACAATTACCTTTCCTTCAACAAAGAGATTATATTTCAGATGATACAAGAAATACATGTAATAATATATGCAATGATAACAGACTGAAGAATTATGAAAAAATTGAAAATTGTAATCTATTAGGACGTGGAAAGATTCATGAACTTTCAGATTTAGAAAAGTTATATTTAAGAACTTTTTTTAATGTGTCAAAATAAATAAATGTACAATGTATTGTAAAATTATTTTCAATGGATGTCGTTATATTTCTTGCACATAATAGTCAATGTAAAAAAAACAACTATTCAGTATTTCGAACAAAAGATGGTGATTTTGGTATAATTCAAAAAATTTGTAAATTAGAATATAATGGTACAATTAAAGTGTTTATATTTTTTAATAAAAAAGACATCCAAGACACTTTATCTAGTTCAAAATACTGATGTATGTGTTAAACATTTAAAACATTGTACAATACCGCAAACAAATGATTTAAATGTTATAACTTGTAATGATATACATCGACCATGTACTTTAATGAAAATAAAAAACCATCTATTTATAAGTTCCCTTAACAAAACAATGATTGCTAAATATGTTAACTGAATTAAGATTTAATTACAAAACAAATAAATATTTTTTATAAAACATTTAATATGAATAAAATATCTCCCTGTCAGTCATTCAAAATTCCCTTGCATGTATGTACAGTTACATCTATAGAAAATAAATAAATACTACTTTTCTACACAATTGTGTACATACATGTATAATCGCGTATATTTCCATACGTTTCTGCATATATATGTACAATTGCAATTGTACGTTCGCATACGTTTATGTGCGTTTCTGTACATATTCGTACAACCGAGTATCTTTTCGTATGCTTTCGAACAATAAAATGTTATGAATAAAAGTTGCTTCATGTCTAAAATGTATAAAGCTGTACATTTGCGTATGAATGAGTATATTCCAGCAATTCTTTGTACGGTCGCGTACGTTTCCGTACGTTCATGTACGCTCGCGTACGCTGGCGTACGTTTCCGTATAATCCCTGGTGGAAAAAACTTGTTGTGCCAAATCGTGCTAAATCGTGCACAACTGTGCAAAACTGTGCCAAATTGTGCTAAATTGTATCAAATTGTGCTATAGTATGCTAGAGCTGTGCCATTTCGGACATTTCGCACAGTTTGGCATGATTTGGCATAACTTGACACATTATGAATTTAAACAAAATTACTTTTCTGAATTATTTACAGAAAAGCTAGTACACTTTGCTAGTATCTAACCTTTCGTATAAAAGCAGAATAGCGTCCTTTACAAAGAAAAAAATTGACTTTAGTTTCATACGACAATTTCAATTCGTTTTTAAGATATTAAAAAAAATGATTTTTGGGGGTGAAGTATAAGGGGGATTTTCATCCCTAAAATGGTCGCATGTATGTATATATTTGTTATGTTTCTTTTTCATGTTTTACAATAAATTACAAAATTAAGTAAATTATTAAGGCCTACGTCAGCGCATTTTTATGAGAAATAAATTGGCGTTGATTTCATTGTAAAATTTCAATTCGTTTTTAAGATATTAAAAAAACATGATTTTTGGGGGGGAATAATAAGGGTGTTTTTCATCCCTCAAATGGTCGTATAAGTATGTATATATATATTTGTTATGTTTTTTTCACGTTTTACAATATATTACAGAATTAAGTAAATTATTAAGTCCTATGTCAGGAAACTCTTGTTAGGGGGTAGTTACCCCTTTAAATAATTTTTTTTTGAAAACTCCCGGGACCGGTCAACTTTTAATTTTAATATTGTTTATAATATAACGATTTTTTATAAGTTTCGATTAATTAAGAAATTTCTGAAGAAAGAAAAAACGAAAAAAAGTCATATATACCCTTATAAAAAATAAGAGATGCAACCCTTCGGAGTGAAAGCGATTATCGCAGAAGCGCATTTTGATAAGAAATAAATTGGCATTAGTTTCATCGGAAAATTTCAATTCGTTTTTTAGATATTAAAAAAAAAAATTGTTTTTTGGGATAAATTTTAAGGGTGGGTTTTACCCCTTAAATCGCCGAATTAGCACGTAAAAAAATATGTGTCTAATACTTTTTGATGTACTACAACATATCACAATATCAGGAAAATCAGTGAGGTACGCCTCGGGTAGTTTCCTTGTAAGTTATTTTAACTCAGATTCCATAAACCGCTTAGTTTTTGAGTTAAAAATAGCCAAAGTTTTAAAAAATGCGATTTTCGGAAACTTTGACGGCTTATTACTCAGAGACCAATGCCTTCATTTTAACTCAACACGGCTTAAATTATTCATCTAATCATACACTATTAGTATACAATAGTTTAAATTAATCTTATTCACCTATTAGTTGAATATTAGGCCTTTATCTTCACGCGTTTTGAGGCGTGGCGGCCCGCGGTACGGACGGCGCGGGCGGGCCGCCGCGTCCAGAACTGCCCGTTTGCGCGCGTCACAAAACGCATCGAAATAAAGGCCTAATATTCAACTAATAGGTCAATAACACTAATTTAAACTATTGTACACTAATAGTGTATGATTAGATGAACAATTTAAACAGTGTAAAGTTAAAACTAAGTAAGTAGCCTCCGAGTAATAAGCCGTCAGAGTTTCCGAAAATCGAGTTTTTTTTTAAATTTTGGGTATTCTTAACTCAAAAACAAAGCAATTTCGGAGAAAATTCATGTCAACATTTTTTGTTTAGAATTGTACAAAGGATCTTATAAAAAGCGGTGTTAACCGGTGTCTCTACAGGCTCTATATGGTACACACTTAATCACAATGCTAAATAAGGCTCTTACAAACTTACCCCATTTGCCTGATCACGGAGTATACCTATTTTCGATCTAACATGGAAGATTAGCTAAAATAACTTAGGCGTGTCTAAACTTTTTATTTCAAAATTGGCTATGCATTTTTCTCAATTATATGACGTATTTATTAGTAATATTACCGTTAAAAATTCTATTCTAGATGATTATTATTACATTGAAAATTGAGAATTTTGCAACTCATTAATAAATTATTGCTACAATGCCAAAAAAAGTTAAAAGGTGTGATAGAAAATCAAGTGGTTCGAGGTTATATCGATCTAGAAAGATTGTACCGCTGCAAAAACGTAAATGAGAAGACATTTCAACAAGTAGCGCGTCAGCTAAAAAAATAAGAGTGACCGTTGAACATCAAATTAAGGAGGATCTTGAAAAACACTATAGGATAATAGATTTTCTATTAGTCTTTTCAACAATTTCTACGCTAGTGAAGTGTGTAAAATGTGATGGAAAAGTAAATTTCCATTCGACTAAGCGAGAAGGCCTTGGATTTAATATCAATGTTCTTTTGCTCTACTATCCTTCATGCAAGACATGGGAATCAGTAGTGGATCAAGCGCTCATGAATGGGCGCGATCAACTGATCACATTCGTATAAACCGAGCAGAGCAGGAAGCTGAAAATCAAACTAGAGATGGCAGGATTCGTCGTAGACAGAAGCAAAAAGATGCTTATTTAGACATCATAGATGACAGCAACATCCTCTATGGACCTGGCATCGATGATTCAGTGTGAGGTAAGCCGATAAATCTTGCTTATGAACGTTTTATTCCAAATTATTTAATGTTCAAAATTCAAGTTTTTAAAGTCGGTGCCCATCATAACTTCAAAACTATTGCACCAATCCTTTCGAAATTTTAAACACTATTTCTTTACATAATTTATGAGGTAACCCTGGAGCTTTTTTTCAAATTTGTTTATATTTTTCATTTTACAATAACAAATTAGCCATTTTTTTGGCAAAAATCGCGTTTTTTCATGTAAAGTGTTCCCGCAAAGTGAAAAATAGAAATTTCGAAAATCCCTCCCAGCGTTACCTGGGAAAAGCAATTATCTGACGAACGAACTTTAGTTTTTTGATTTCAGATGATCCAGCACCGAGTTATAAGGGGCACCGCAATTCAACTTTTTTCTGAGACGCTTCCGAATAATTGATGCCGTTGCCGTATTTTTCAATATTTTTCATGAAAATATTCCACAATATTATTTAAATGGACTACAATAATGTAACATTGGTTTTAATAAATAAATTTTAACTGAGTCGTGAAAAAAAAAATCACAAAAATGTGCCTTTTTGCACAAATTAACCTTCTCCCCCCCCCCCTCTTAAAGTTGTTCGGATCTAAATATGACCATATTTCGATATATATAGTTATATATATATATATATATATATATATATATATATATATATATATATATATATATATATATATATATATATATACCCCATTAGCCAGATGTATTGCAAATTGTTAGTAATTTTACATACACGTTTTGCTATCGATTTCCGTAAGTTTGACGTAAAATTGCGTCCGTATATGATGGAAATGTTGTATCAAGTATTGAAGTAAATTATGAGGACAGAGTGAAGGCAAAATTACAGCAACTATTGCTCATGATGTGCAGGCGTATCATAGGCATACATTGACATCATATTGTCGTCACATTTCTCGATTTTTGTGTTACACAAATTTCCATCAATATGCTGTTATTAATTTCTTCCCTTTCTCTGTTGCACTGTCGCATATATGAGTAATTTTATTGAATATTACGCGAATAATATTGAAAATAAAATAATATAATATATTAATAATATTGAAAACAAGTTGAAAGCAAATTGATGTACAAAACTTGCAGCAACAGTTACACATCAAATGTAAGTAAATCTGCGTCCGTATATGGCAGCAATTTGGTGGCTAACATGTGCAGTCAATTTTACGGTAGATTGACATCAATCCTTGATATTCGTCATTTCTTGAGCGTAAGTTGGAAGCAAATTGCTAACAAACATTGCACAGCAACTATTGCCGCGATTTTGCCGCGGCAAGCCTGGTTAATGGGGTATATATAGATGATTCTCTGGGAAATCTAGAACAAAAAAAAAGAAAAATTTTTTTTGGCAAAAATGTTCTTTTTAGCATGTACAATAGTCGTGAATTCTTTTAGATTTTTTTAGCCCTTAATGGTTTAAGTGATCAAACCCACTTTTTTCAGGATTATTAGTTTTAAAATGAGTTGGATAAATCGAAACGAGCATTAAAAAGTTTTAGAACCATTATTTTTGAAAAATTCAGAAAATTTTCTACAAAACTCTTTGTTACTATTTTTTTAAGAGATTTTATTTTGTTGAATAAATGAATGTTAAAATTTGTTAAAAAATATAAAAATGGCTGCATCCTCATATTTATCCTTGATCAACTTTGAACCTAAGGGTTTCAAAAAATCTTAAAAAATTCACATACATTCTACATACTAAGAGGAACATTTTTATTGAAGAAATAAAAAAATAAATTTTTATATCTCTATTTCCCAGAGAATCACCCTTATATATGAGTCAGGCCAGTCAAAACGAACAATTCAGTGCGCACCTAGTTCTCAGTTTTCTCTGCCGATTTCTTATATGAAAGTACCTATCAAAAGAAGTTATCAAAACAAGTTTCAGTCCCTAAGGTACCATGTCTAACCATCCAGAAAGTTTTAAATTTTCAAAAATGGCCAAAAAATGGTTATTTTCAAGAAATTCTAGAAGACGCCCAATACCACCGTTTTAAACGTACTAAAAAAGGATTTCTTCGGATTTTTATAATCTTTAAGAAAAAAATTATTAAACCATCCTCGTAGTTAAATGCATCACATATACAAAGCTGAATATAAATGTTTGATCGTATGCCATTTTGCCAAAACAACATAAATTTAACATATCTTTACCGTGGTCTAACAGATCTCAAATTCTTCGTCTTAAATAAATAGACCTTTAATTTATTTTTTGGTACATTCAAATCCGTTACGTATAACCAAAAATACTGCTCGTACAATAAAGGTACTTTTCCAAAATCATCAGGATGGCACCCCTGAAATTTGTGTCTATTCCCGGGTTCTTGAGGCCTCCCATTTTGCCACCTAAATTTTTTCACAATTTTGAATATATCGTAACTTTACATCAAAATATCCTTCGTGATGCTCCTGCTACTCAAATTAAATGTTTTAATGTCAGCTTTCTTTCTGCCGTACGTAGAATTTTCCATAATGTACAATACCTGACGTAAATTACATCAGACGTTAATAGTATGTCGTTTAATTTCGGTGGAAGAAACAGGCTAGAAAAAGAATTCACAGTCATGCGCTACGTACAATACACAAAACCAAACAAAGTGCTTTGTTTTCTAAGATGTTTGAACAAAGTTTCTGAATATGTTTTCTGAAAGTTAGATCTAAAATGGTTTAGATAGACACAAGTTTCACGGGTGCCAATCTGATGATTTTCGAAAAAGTATCTTTATTGTACGAGCTGTATTTTTGGTTATATGTAACGGATTTGAATGTACAAAAAAAAAGAAATTAAAGGCCTATTTAAGACAAAGAATTTGAGATATGTTAGGCTTAATTTATGTTGTTTTGGCAAAATAGCATACGATCAAACTTAATCAAGAAAATACAAAATTTCGGGTTTATATTCAGCTTTGTATAGGTGATCCATTTAATTGCGAGGGTGGTCTAATAATTTTTTCTTAAACATTATAAAAATCTGAAGAAATCCTTTTTAGGTACGTTCAAAATGGTGGTATGGAGTGAAATTGATGACGTTATGAGGGACGGGGAAGGGTTATGGAGTGAAATTGATAAAGGGTATTGACGGGGATTGACAGATCGTTGACGAGAAATGCTACTGGGTGTTCTCAAACCCATCCGGATGTTCTCAAACCCATCCCGAGTCGGATGGGTTTGAGAACATCCTACGGAATTTCGCACCAATAATCCGAACTTAGCTGACCACGATGTAAAATTTTGTCACTAGGATCTAGGGATTCTGTCACCTAAAATCCGAATGAGCCCAACGCTGATTGTAGCCATTAATTATTTGCATGCATTTAAATGTACTAACTGTGTAATTGGATGATGAGTTTATTATTCATAGATCAAGTAATGTATAATTTGATTCTAATGATCCCCATGAACCAAATTTTTATTATGAATTGCCGACGTTGCAGGAGTACTTTAATTCCCCTCTTCATAGCTACAACATTTTTTACAAAACAACAGTTATAAAAAAGTTTTCTCGAATTTTCTTGTCCTTGTAGCCAGATAGCATAACATGACATGTGTTAAATCCAATCTTTCGATTCGATATTAATCGAATCAAAGCGAGTAAGTTCGGTTTGTCTACAAGGCACTGAAGTGCGCCTTGAAAGGGAATTCGAAATAAATAGACTTTGAATAATTTTAAAGTTTTAATTTAATTATCAACTTAGAAGATTTTCTGTTTGACAAGTAATTAATGACTTATAAAAAATCAGAGTATAACTGTCGTGAAGTTAATGTGTGTAAATCCAGGGTTGGACTGAGCTTCCGGGCTAGGTGCGGTGCCCTTTTTATATCCGAATCTGAGAGGAGGCGTGTTTGTAGTTGGTTTTCAGTCATTTGGTCTGCCGGGGATTTCCTATAACAAATCTGTCATCTGGCTGGTTCGATTTTCCGAATTGTTTATAAACATAGTGTTGATATTGTTTTCTCGGGATTTGACTCGGGTTCGTCTCGCGATATTTGTTTTCTCCGAATTGTTTACAATTATAGTGTTTGTTTTGTTTTCTCAGGATTTGACTCGGGTTCGTCTCGCGATATTTATTTTCTCCGAATTGTTTACAAATATAGTGTGTTTTGTTTTCTCGAGATTTAATTCGAGTTTGTCTCGCGATACTTGTTTTCTCCGAATTCTTTACAAATATAGTGTTTGTTTTGTTTTCTCGGGATTTGATTTGGATTTGTCTCGCGATACTTGTTTTCTCAGTTTTGGTTATAAATATAGAGTTTATTTTGTTTTCTTGGTTTGTAAATCAACGGTCTTTTTATTTAACTATATAATAATTTTATTCATACTAAAATAAGTGTAGTTAACTATTTTAAACGGGAGATCGATTCGCGCTCTTTTTAGCGTGGAAAAGTTAGTCTGTTCGTATAGAACAGGCGTAGGATATAACACAGGAGATCTCTCTCCATATTTAGTTTAAACTACACAGGCCTCTCGAGTTCTCGATATAGACTCCGTTTGCGTTGGGTGGGGATCAGGAATACACGAGGATGGAGGTGGCCGGTAAGACGAGCCGTAGCGCGGACGCGGGGATTCACCACCGCTTTACTTTGTGCTCGCCTACAGCTTGCTACTTCCTCATTCTCTTGCTGCTCTGCTCCCCCACCAATGATCTCGCAGGCGTGACTCCCACTCTCCGGCCTACAGGAGTACGAGGCCTCGATACAGCCGTCGAATACACTTCGCTTGTCACTCCAATACTGATTTGCACATCAGTTGCGTTTTGGTCTGGCCAGCAGTAACATCATGCGTGAGCAGGTAAATTTTGACGCTTGTCGGCCCCCCGAACATGGAATGGCTGACATACACAACATATTTATTGTGATTGCGAATAAAAAGATGTACATTAGTATTCACTATTCATGCTTTGTTAACTTTAAAGTAATCATAGACAATATTTCCTATATTAATCATTTAACTGTTTGTTAAGGATCACTATGTGCAATGTAATGTATACACACTATTCAGCGATCTTCTCTAAGCACCATGTTTAATTATTATAAGGTAAATTATCCATTGTAATCTGTGCGAAAGATATTGTTATTATTAATGGAAATTTTTTCTTATAACTGTTTTTTTGTAAAAAAATTTGTAGCCGTGAAGAGAGGAGTTAAAATACTCCCAAAACATTGGCAATAAATACTGAGAACTTGGTTCATGGAGATCATTAGAGTCAGTTTATTCATGCTAACTATGTAATTGGCTAATAAGCAAAGTGGGAAATACAGAAGTTCATGGTATTGTAATACAGAGAATTTATGCATATGAAGGAGAAGAAAGCAAAAAGAAGAATTCTTTTTCCTATATTTCCTTTTTCTTCCTTTATTATGATTGGCTTGGTTTGATATGTCTATATTTTTCTGTATGAAAAAAGAAGCAATGAACAGTCCAATGTCTGAGCTTTTAATATTTACTGTATGCCATACATTATCGCCAATTCTAATGTTTTCCTGCGAAGCTTATCGATGTAAGGCCATCTGGTCTGAGTATATAAAGTACGTTCGTAGAATAAGTTCTCTCCAGTGTGCACGTCATTTCTACTGTCGCATATTTCGTCTACAATGATATTTTTAGAAAACAGGTGATATCGGGCCTTAGTATGATTTATTTTAAGATTGTTCAGAAGGCATAGGTTTTCTCGACTGGAGAAAATGTTACTAAACCAAGTTTTTTTGTAAAAAATTTGGTTATTAGACGTATATTTAGCGTCTTTTTGCATATTCCCATAGGAAGTGAGATAGTTCTTTATTTCTATCAAAAAGTTTTCTTCGAATTTTTGGAGAGCGTCTGAAAACAATATTCTGTGGCAATTAAGAGCCAAGGTGGCAGAGCCGGTCTTAGCCAGCTAGTCTACTATGTCATTGGATTCACTGTTTATGTGGAGCGGGATCCAGGAAAGAGCAATTGAAAATTGAGCTTTTGAAGAAGAGTGTATAAGTATCTTTATGTTAGCAATGAAAGTGGGCATTTTGTAAGGTGTTGATATGACTTAGGCAGTAAATGGAACAAATTGCAGAACCATATCAAATAAATCATGTATCAGTGCATTCACAGTAGCGAGTGAAGATAAGAATGTTGATAGTAAGTTAGAACATCTTAGCCACAACATCTTGGCGATCATCGACGAACTTGCCCCTCTGAAACAGTTCACACTGAAGAAGAAATGTCTCCCTCCTTGGGTGGATGTCGAGCTGAAAAAACTCTATAATCAGCGTGTTGCCGTTCGACGGCGCTACAAGCGGACTCGGGACAATAAGTTGTGGCAGGAGTTCTAGTCTCTCCCCAGCTCAAGCAGAACAGCGCGCAGTTGAAATGCGAGAGGCTTTATTCAGAGCAGAATTTTTGATGCTCTGGATAATAACAAAAATATCTGGAAAGAACTTCGGCACCTTGGATTAATCAACCAGATTAATTTAATTAATTAAAATAATTGCACTCAGTCCTAGTTTGGCTGTGATACATTACAGTCTACTAATTGTTCGTACTCCTTGTAGTGGCCGTTATTACTTATTTTTCTCAGTGTAGTTGGTCGGTTGATAACAGCATCACATGGGTTGTTCACAACGGTGTTTTCCCGTGACAGGCATCGAGTAAAGCATTAAAGGCGATCACTTGTTTTTCTCTCGCCCGTCGGCACGCGCGCAACGCACGACCCTCACCGCATTGTGCACATAATACGTATAAGCGAGGCATGTGGCCCACAAATTCTTGAGTAATAAGATATGGAGCTCATGCCGCTTTAACAATTTATGTGGCCCTTATCCCACAAAGTCCTTAACACTTACTTTAATTTTTATAAACTTTATTTTAAAAAGAATAAAATATATTTAGATCCATTAAAAGATGCCTTCTATCTTTCTTCTATTTTTAAACTAAGTAATATCGAAGCTTCATTTCAATGGTTATGAATTAATAAAACTCTTTTTTGTACAATTAAATATCATGCAGCTCTAAATGTATATATATATTCATTTCTATCATCATTAATCATCATTAATAAAGTATCATATAGCTATGTATTACGCTCAGAACCATAACAGAATAAGTCCATTTTCGAAATTTAGTAAACGTCCATAAAAATGTTGAAATTGTGAATCACGCCAATATTTACCTGATTTGAACTTTGCAATTCATAAAAGTGATAAAATTCATCAGATTTCACTTTTTTATGTCAATAATATTGAAATGTTTGTCACATATAAATATGTACGAGGTCTGTCCCAAAAGTATCCGACCTACCTCGATTTCTCGGCGCTTGATTTATTCTTCGTCATCCGGGGGGTGGAATCCTTCAAAGTAGTCCCCATTTGATTGAACAAGACGCTCATCTCGATGTTTCCACTTATTAAAGCACTCTTGAAAGTCAGACTTCGGAATCGCCTTTAGTGCATTCGTCGCATTAGTTTCAACAGTCTGTTTATTGTCGAATCGATGTCCTTTAAGCGGCATTTTCAATCGAGGAAACGATCGCAACACTGTGTTTCAATAAATACTGCTGCACAAGGTTTGATGCGTGCGCTGGAGCATTGTCGTGATGAAGAAGCCAGTCACCGGTTTCCCAAAGTTGCGGTCGTTTTCTCCTGATTGCATTACGTAATCTTTTCAAAACTTCAACGTAGTACTCTTTATTGATTGTCTGGCCTGTAGGGGCATATTCGTGGTGCACAACGCCCTCATAATCGAAAAAACAATCAACATTGACTTGATGAACGAGGATCACTGTCAACAGATGTGCGGCCACTTTTGAACCGCCTATACCACTCTTTTATTTGTGTTTTGCCCATACACTCATCTTTAAAGGCCTTTTGCAACATTTCAATAGTTTCCGCACAACTTTTACCGAGATTAAAGCAAAATTTTATGCAAATTCGCTGTTCGGTTCGTTCTGCCATTTTTAGCAATAAGCAAATTGCAACGAACGCATAAAAGTCGTTGTAAACAAATACACGCTGCGCGGGAACTAAGGCGTTTCATCGGTATCTCAGGCTACTGACGAGAAGGTTAGGAGTTGCTGGTGACGTTCGTACCCTCCAGAGGTCGCCTGAGTCTCTCCGCGCGAAGATATGAACGTAGGTCGGATACTTTTGGGATAGACCTCGTATATAAATGTATATAAACAAAAATGTTTTCTGCATTTATTATTTGGGACAAGTAAAAAATAAGAACATGATCTTCTTTCTTTCGATTTATCTATTTTAAAACTAATTTGATGAATGATATCGCTATTTTCAGAAACTATCGATATTATAAAACAAAATATAATTTTTTTCAGTAACTTCTATTGAAAATGTATGTAACTGTCTTTAATAATATAATATACATATTTTGATAATATAAACTCTAAGTAATTTTATTATCAAAATTTTTATTATGTCAGACAGGTTGTACTTAAAGTGGATCTATACTTATTTTTTTTTAAATAAAAAAAATGTTATCACACTTTTTCAAGCTCAACATTTGTAAGAACATTATGGGGCCTGTTAGATTAAAAAAGTTTCATAATCAACAAACCATTCAATGAAAATAAGTAACTTTGCATATGTAGGCGTACCAATGTAGAACTGAATATTTAAATGTGTTGTTCCCAAAATTTATTTTTAACTTCAAAACGTTCCTCGCACATTTAGCGTCGGTGGATCTAGCTGTAAATATCTGCAAGTTGGTCTTATTTTTCAAGAAGTGCGTACATACACATTTTTGCCGATAAAATGTGTAATTTTAGAAATAAACTCTTCAAGGTATGCTTACAACGTAAGTATTCGTCAAGTTTCATAAAATGTTATTAAAGCTATTCTAACCTCACCCTCATTACATTATAAGACTAATATTGCTTCCACTGATATACCAGATCAAAACATCTCAGCAAAATTATATTTGTCAAATAAAGTATCAAATATTATTCTAATCATAGTAATTGTCACATGAGAAATACTTTTTAATTTTCGAGACACTTCTCCCGAGAAATGTGGACTTAAGTTGGTATGGGATTATTTAAAAAAACATTGTATATATACGTTTATAAATATACTGCCAGCATCATATCTGTGTTAATAACAATATATACAAAATAATTTTTAACTCGTCGTAGCGAGTTGCAATAAGCATAATTCGAATACCTTGTGCTGGATGGCGTATAAGTGGCGTTAGGTTATTATATACCGTTCATCAGTGTATTCTCTTGTACTATATTTGTGTAAAAAACTTATTTAAAATAAAAGTAGCTGGCCGCTGATTGCAGTATACAAATAACTAAGTGCGGTCCTCGTACACTACCGGTTACCTATTAGGCTACCCTCGCGCTCGAGGTACACCCGCATTTTACCTTGCGTGCAAGCGTTTCACCTCGACGACGCGCGTCTGCCTCGGGCGCGAGGATTCCCCTCTAGCGCGAGCGATGTAGCTCAGGCTCGAAGCGGGCACGCCTCCAGCTCCGGAGCAGCACGAGCGCAGGCGCACCCCGAGTTTGGACGCGTCCTGAGCTCGGGTGCGAACGCGAGCACATCCCAATCTCGGGTGCGAGTGCAGGCACACCTGAAGCTCGGGCGCATCCCAAGCTCGGACGCAAGCGGAGGCGCATCCCGAGCTCGGGAGCGAGCGTGAGCGTACCCCGACCTCGGGCGCATCCCAAGCTCATCGTGAGCGCGGACGCATCCCGAGCTGGGGCGCGAATGCGAGCACATCCCAAGCACGAGTTCGAGCGCTGGCACATCTCAAACTGGGTCCCGAGCATGTGCGCACCTGAAATGCGAGGTGGGGTCCGAGAACGAGCGTTGCGCCCCGCGTACGAGAGGGAGGGGGGATGCCGAGCGCTCACTGTGTAATGCCTTTCGTTAGAGAAGGGGCCCGAGCGCCTCTCAATCGCGAGGTGGAGTTCCAGCACGAGTTATGTGCCCCGTGGATGTGAAGGGTGGGAAGTTCGAGAGCGGTCTGCTTTACACGCGCGCGGTTCGCTTCGGTCACCGGCGGACGATGGTGCTCAATCAAACTCGCATCTATCGAGGCTGCGCCCACACGCGCGTCTCACGCCTCGTGCCCTCGCGGTAGCCCCCGCGCTCGAGGGGTTACACAAAAGCACGCAGGTCGTGCTTGGGCATAGGTTTGGCAGAGGCGAGGTCACTCGCGTCCCTGCGGTACCCTCGTGTTCAAGGGTGTGCTAGAGCGACCTTCCGAGTTGGTCGAAAATACGAGGATGTCTATGCGATCGCCAGGGAAATTTTAGCAAGCACCCCCGCCCAGGGGTATCGCGAGTGTACCCAGGTAGTCGACCCCCGTGCGACAGCTTTGCCACAGGAGCACGTGTTTTCCGGAATTTTTTCTCGTTTCCGCGGGTAGACATACGCGCGTGTGGATGTTCCGGTATCAGGGCTAGCGCACGCGGATGCCTTCTCGGACGCGAGAAAATTTCCCGGAATACGAGTGCTTCTCTGGCAAGGCTGGCGCACGGGGCCAATATCCAGGGTTCACTCGCGTTACTCGTACGTTGGTATACATGCGAGAATTTCACTCGGGCACTCGCTACTGTGAATGGACTCTATCAGGTTGATCCTTTATGACAATGCACAGATTCTCACTTTTCCTTAACGAATCTAGAATTTCCAGTCTTAACTTCCTCGCAGAGCTCGGCGTTGACGAGGTTCTCAGCGACGAAGTGATCGAGAAGACTGAGGCATTTTAGAGCTAAAAGCATACTAAGTAAGTTAGAAAATATAGCCATTTGTTTTACTTTATCCTGCTTAGATATTGAATGTAAGGCGTTTAAGATGGCATACCCCTTGCAGCTGAAAATTGATGAACAGTGGTATAGATTGAGGGAAACCCGGTTTTCCGAGTGCAGTTGGTAGATACCCGCTCCGCAGTTTCCCTTGATGCCTTTAAAACCGTATGTAAATATTAATTTGTAGGTATTTATGTGCTGTGAGATGTAATTGTTAAAACCATAGGAAATACTATTCGGGTAATATTTGAGATTTTTATGAAGTTGTGTGTTTATGTCTAGATCTTTGAATAACGTAAAGTATGGAACAGTATGGGCTGGGATTAGGTTAGTGCATAAAATAGGACGTATTGTTTCTCGATGTTGATTCCACATGTATAGCAGTCCGAATTTGTTGACGTGATCTGTATTAATGATTCTATTATCATAGTGTTGTGCTACAGTGGTTAATAGTTTCGACATTGGGTTGTACCCCGCCAAGATCATTGCAATTGTACGGATAGACAACTACTTTTAATTTAGAAAATCGTTTAAATGTATATAAAAATATATGCAACTCACTTTTTATTTATCGATTTCAATGATGATATTTTGCTTATTAATCGTCACCATTTGGATCCTCTTTTCTTGATCAGCTGGACAATATTCCGCTTCCAAATTTAACGAATACGCTGCGGTGGCGTTTGTCGAAGTATTTAACTTCGAGTCGATGGTTTATTGAATTCTTCAGCTTAATTACTTTTTTTCCTTCGGTTACTTATTCCTTTTGTCCTTAACTGACTGTAGATTGTTGAATAGTTTTTTTGGTGTCCTTCAGATTATTTTAGTTATTTTCTTTTATATTCTGATTTTATGAAATGGGCTATCCGTAGTTTTATAACATATTTTTGACTTTGTAAATATTTTTGTGTTGATTATATAAACTTGTAGAGTGCTGTAATCTCTACGAGATAGACGGAGCCCGATACTGTATTCGAACTCATTCTTGAGACGTGCAGTCTGAATACATATGCTTGCCGAATTTCATAAATTTTATAATATTTACCAAATTTTCATAAATATAATTTTTTTAAACCAACTTAACAACGTAATTGTGTCAGTTACAAAATCTTACAAAATGCTCTCGCGAGCATTTTTGATTCATTCGATTAATAACTAATACATATGCATAGTAGCATTGCATGCTAGAATTCAAAAAATATCACCCTGGCTTCCGCCGGGCCATCGCATAACGAACATAAAGTTATTTGTAATTCCTGTTGATGTTGAGTATTGGAGCATTCCATAGCTGTAATAAAGATGTCGTGACCTCTGTGCCTAAAAAATTTCATCGCGCACTCTGAACATCCTCTCCAGACAGGAAGATCATCTCTACATATTTGGCATACGCCGTATGTGCTTTTGTCGGCGAAGCCCTCGTCTCCGTATGGCTAAGATTCCAAAAGGTAACCGTAGGTGACTCCCCTGTTCTCGTTCTCGGCCTCTCTGAGTTCTGCGGCGTATATGACTGCGCGTACTCTCCTACTTTGCTTTCGTAGCTGTGCCAGGCGGTACTGGTGCAAGATTTCCTCCGGAACGTGTTCTTGAAAAAGTTCCTCGTAGATGTGGTCGTCTTCTTCTGTCTGTTAAGGTTGTTCGAGCTTCTAAGTATCCTGCGACTAAGTTGGATTGCTTCGAGCGCTGATGACGTCGCTTCCCTGATGAAAATGCTGCAGTAATCGGCGATATATGCTACAAAACTGATTTGTCCGCGTCGAGACAATTCCCGGCTTTCTCGCTGTGCGGCAAGTATGGCTATTGCTTCCTTGACAAACTTAATTAGCGGCATTTCAGGTTAACTGACAATTGTATGGTGCCGAGAAGTGATCGCTGCCGATGTTGAGGCTGTGAGAGTTGGTGGTCGAATGCTCTGCAGTGTGCCTCTGCTGTGTCGCGGGAAAATTTTTCGGTTTTCTTCGAGGTAAGGGGAAGTGGAAGGTAAGGGAAGGTAGTAGCTTAAAGTTTTTTTCTCTCCGCCCCTCTCGTGGCGCCTTGGTGGTTCCGCTGGTCAAAATTCGTTATTGTTTTAGCGTTCTTTGTTTCATATATGTTTTATAAACAATATTTATTAAAAGGCGAACGAGTAATAACAATCATGTGATTAAGGTAATTTGTAACAATTGCTAATAGTACAGACTATTAGTAAGGTAGATAGTTTATTTATAATAATTACTCGTTCGCATTGCACATTTGTTTCACAAGGTTTGTGTATTATTCTCCGGTATGTCTACATAATCGTGCACTCTTTCCGGCGGAAAGTGCCTCGGAGACGCGTATAAAGGGAAGCTGGTGAAGCTTAATCTTATGTTTTTATCTAAAGGCGTCATTGGTATGTACGTATTGTTAGTATCGACTTTTTGTACCTATCGCTTTATACAGTACAACAATATTGTAGTGGAGAGTATTAATATTATGATTATTACTGTAATCATGGAACCTACGTATAATGTGATTTGTACATAGTTTTCTAAATGCTCGCGGAAGTAAATTGGATTATGTGGTATATTGTGTGTTATATGTGTTTGACTAGAGCCGTTATTCTGATGGTTTATCTCGGTTTGCAATATCGTACCGATTTTATGTATAGATAATTGTAACAGTGGGATTATTGGTGTGAGTTTCTTTACGAACCCCTTTGCCCCTTGATAATATTCATTTTGAACGTTAATTATACATGTGGATGGTAACTCAATTATTCCTGATCCATTACACGGTGCATAAATAATTGAGTTTTCACGTTTGCTGAAAATCGTGTTATTGTTGTTTGTTGAAAAAAGAGATCTGCGGAAAAAGATTTTATTGAAGGTGCTCCGCGGGCGCACCAATTCCTACCAAAAAACAAAAATCTTCTGAAGCTACATACTAATAGCTATCGAAGTACGTAGGATTTTTTTTTCCAATTTTTGTAGAAACTGTGCATTTCTGAACAAAACGTATGAATTTTTGACTAAGAAAAGAGTAGTAAATTGTTAATAAAACAAGTAATTTTCAAAATATCAAAAATATAAATACGTACTTCGATGGAGAATATATTTGTGAAGCTACTGTAGAAATTTCAAGTCGATCCATGCAATGGTGTTGAAGCTATGAGTGCGCCCAGTTTGAACAAACCCGTTTCGAGAAAATCGGGTTTAAAGTTTTCGGAGCATTTAAATCCTTGAAATTTTTGTATACCTCTAATCTGCGATGCCTGCACCGTACATTTGGCCATCTCTATTAATGTCTGACTCCTCCTCTTCCTTCCTGGCTGATTTTAAGGACAACCGGGCCTCTCCGGCATCGTCTGTTAGGGATCTCTCGGAAAACTTGATGCGTTTGAATAGCAGTTCGGTCCGATTGTCAAGCCCAAGTGTTGCATCAGCTTCATGACACTTGAAAGACCATCATTGTAGATACCTGCAGCAATATATACCTCGGTATCGAGCACGTGTTTGCCACTAGAGAAAGATTTTGGAGCCATAGACCAGACAGTCGCATTGAAACTTTCGTTGCTATTTTGTGTGAAGCCGTCTAAGCAACGCGTAAGTAGATCATCACTGTTTAACTCTTTATAAATTGGCGAAATCGCTTTATAAACTTCTTCAGAGAGAGGTAGTTTATGTACAAAATCTTCTCCATTAGCTTGAGCCTTTTGCCAAGAGCACCATGAAGTTTCTCCGCGCGTGCATCTTTCGTGTCTCGGTTGATCATCAGTAGACAATTTGTGGTCCAGCGTTGCGTAGATTTCATTGCGCATTTTCTTCTCAGAATCATGATTCCTACGAATTGCTAAACCATAATAAATTGCCAACTCGTCTATGAGCTTGCCAGTAAGCTTGCCTTTTCCTCCAAGTCCTTTTATTTGTTTTTTCAAATTACGGAGACGAGAACCCATCCGCTTCTGCACATGCTCGATACATTCTTTTTTTTTTACGGTGAACTTTTCGTAGGGCTCAGAATCTATGATTCCTTTTAAGGTTTTTGAATCTCCGTCGCCCACGTAATTAGCGTACTTCAAATTGTGCAAAGATTCTGAGCGCTGGAACATTTCGATGACGGCGTCCACTTCCATCTTTCCTGCGGAGCCGACGTGGTTCGCTTGGCATTCATCTTTATGAGTTTGGCTCCACTCCTTGAACTAGATGGTGTCAGTTTTGGTTTTCCAAAATTCGCAAGCTTTGCAATATTTAGATTTCACCAAAACATCGACTACTTTGCCAGTATACCAGCCGATAAGTGAAACAAATCCGTAAAGATATGAAAAACCACGCTTCCTCCACGAACCATCACCAGATACAGTAATGCCATTCGGATCGTCAGTTTTTTCTCGTTCTTTTTTAGCTGCAGTTTTCATACTCAGCTTACAAACAGCTTCTGCTTCAATGGCAATTTTCTTAACAACTGTATCGTAAAACGATTGAAAAATTGGCCGCGGGAGATCCATGAAGGCGCAAAACTTTATAATGCCATTTAATCCTATTCCTAGTAATCGCATGGCAAGAACAATTCTGCGATTAATATCATATCCTTTCTCAATAAATGGACAACTAGGAATAGTAATCTGATCACAGTTTTTACAGGAAATCACAATTTTGAAACCCAAACCTCGCTTTCCAGTTTCGGTGAACGTTACATCGGATTTGCATTTTTTACATACAAGAGCTTGCGATATCGCGGAAAACACTGCTACAAAATTCAGAATTCGGTAACCGAAACCTTCATTTACTTCAAAATCATCGAAGTTTACATCTGATAATTTTTTAGCCGATGTACTAACGTTCTCCAGGCTTGGCTTCTCCAGCTCGTAACGGTTTTGCGGCCGTCGGTTTGATATTCTCAGTCTTTTTGCACTACTCCTTCCTCCTTGGCCGGTTTTTTTGTCACAATACACGACTTTTCTCGAACTCATATTGTATATTCGAAAACTTTTACAATAACAAAACACGTTATTAATATTTTAACGAAAATGTACGGAAAGAAAATAAAGCGTCTGCACGGCCTCGCTTGTCAGCTGTACTAGTTCGCACACATACACACACACTTCTATTCAGTGTTAGTACACCCTGGTAGACTTCTAAGGAACCACAATGACCATAAGCAATAGAATTTGGACAGGTAGGAGCACTACATAGTCGATAAATCAGAGAGCGCCGTGATGGCTGATTCAGCCGTCACGGCGCGCTCCGAGGCGCTGCGGCAAAATCGCGAATTGGACCTCTTACAAATTTTATTTCTGTATAAAACAAATTGGATATGATTTTTAAGGGTCCAAAGTATCGTTTAAGCCAAAAAAATCGATTTTTTGAAAATTTTAGACTGGTGTTACCCCTTAATATATGCAGCTACGTGTGCGTGCATAGCTGAGTTCTGAAATGCTGGAAAACGTATAAGTTTGTATGCGAAGTAAGTTTCGGAGTCAATTAACGGAATAACAATTTCGATTACAATTACGCCGTTCATTGATATAATGTAAAAGTCGGATACTTCGGCTACAGTAGCTGAATTTCATTTTTGTATATCTAAAGGTAATCTCAAACCAGATTTTTCGAGGATATCGTTAAGCAACCGATTTATCACGATGGTTCACAGTATGTATTTTTTGTGATTCAAGATTTCATTTATTTGTTTGTAAATACTGGTTAATTACATGGAAATTCTCTTAATAAGACTTAAGGCTATTTTTGTAGCTGAGATTTTATCTTCTCTTTGAGAATGATTTTTATTTGAAATTGATAATAAAGTTTTCTCTAAATTAAATTGTTCTACGGATAATTGCGTAAGAGATGTGGAAATATCGTTACGAATAAAACAAGCGTTTGATTCTTGGTATTTAATTTCGTCAAAATTTTGTTGTCGTGAACTGTCCAAGGCTTAAAAAACTTTACTGTAATTTGAGTGTATGAGGCTTTGTTTGCGTTAAATTTGCTTTGTTTCCGTTAAATTCATATTTCGAATTTTGAGAGTTATGCCATTCGTATGTGGCAAAGAGAGAATCTGTCAGTTCTGCTAAATTGCTAGCTTTCTGCATGTTTTCGATAATGAGGTAAGATGTACTCACTGCGTGTATATCGAACTTCCTCATGTCGTGCATAGTGGACGTGACGTTGCCCGATGCTTCATATACCATTTCTCTTTTTCGGTGGATTTCCTCCACGTCGATGGAAGTTATGATATGCCAATTTTCTCTTGTTATACTAATGTCTTTGACTATGGCGTATGCAATTCCTGGATTTCCGCGGATGCTTTGAAATTTTGCTTCTGTGCTTGCTGTCGATGCTAATTGCAGCAATGCAAGTATTACTGACACAAGTAGTGCGCCTATGATACTTTAAAATTAAACGATACAATGAGATATCATGTTAAGTTATATAATTTAGTTACACTAAAAGTGCTGTTACTATGTTTCGACAAAATTCGGTATATACGGAATTTTTTGTTATATGTTAATCCTAGCAGCATCGTTTTCTGTAATTATTCGTCTCCTTTTTCTAACGTATTCGAATAATTATGGATTACTTCGTCCATAGAATTCAGTTGTTCATCGTGCATTTCTTTCGTGATGGCCTGTATGAATACATTACCTTCTTGTGACGAGCTAAGAGAAAAGTCGTTAACGAGACTATATTTTGGAAAACGGCTATAACATAAACGGTCGCCTAGCTACAAAATAGCAAGCTCTCTTAGTCCGTCAGCGACTGCCATGGACGCTAAAAAAATGATTTAATGCGTGTTAAAAAAAAATAATTTAAAACATAACAGGAATTTTCAATTTTTAATTGAGGGATTTTGGTGCGGAGTAGGATTCATTCTACGGGAAGTGGTTTTTATGGACGCGTGTGATTTCTTGAATTACGGAGCGGCGTTTAAGATCCTGTAAGTCCAATAGATGTACATGAATTTGCTCGGCATGAGTGCGTGCGTTATGCGAGTCATGATAAACTTCAGGTTTGCAAATATATCTCTTTATTTCGGGGTGCAATCCGCGTAAATAGGTGTAAATTGTGAGTTTTTCTCTTTGCCCGGCGTCCATACTTATATCAGTGATTTCTATTTGAACTTATTTCCCGACATTGTTAAATTCGCGTAACAAGCTAGTTACTCTATCACTATATTCGTACACCTTTTCCTCCTTTTTTTTGAGCAACCCACGATAATCTCTGTCTGATCTTGAGCAAATCATTTAGTAATATGTGATTTTGTTTATTATTCATATTGCTGGCAGGCGCCCAAGGTAAGCAAGTTTCTGCAAATGGTGGCGCGTGCTAATTTCAATCTAATTATCGTTCCTAAATCTTTTCTTTCTAGGCGGAAGCGACGGTATTCCGGGTCCTCTATAACAGAATAAAGACGGTTCTCGAGTAACTGTAGATTTACCGCCCCGTTTCCTTCATTTACGTAATGGCATTCGACGTCGAACGTCTTTTGCCCCTGGCTCTTGCTGGGACTGTCCGAGCCCGGCGCTGTCGGTACCTATTGCGCAGGTGGTTGCGGCGGTGACGGCGCGGGCGTTTGGCCCTACGTGCCTTTCCGATGCTTGATTATTCATTTCTCTGTCTAGCTCACTTTGGTCGTTAGCTTGCTCATGCTCACTTGCTAACAAATTGCTATTTGTGGTATCGTTAATGATTAATATTTGTGATTCTACTGGATTTCGCGAAAGTGCATCGGCATTAGTATTTATTACGCCAGGTTTATATTTAATTTCAAAGTTGTAATCTGCCAATTTTAATCTCCATCTCGTTACTCTAGAGCTTGGATCTTTGTGCGAATTTAGCCAGACTAATGGTCTATGGTCTGTAATAAGAGTGAATTTATGGCAAAATACTATGGCTAAAGCTTCTTTCGAAAAAGTGCAATAATCTACCTCAGCTGGGGTGAGGCCTCGTGACACAAAAGCTATGGGAAGCTCTTGTTGCGAAATCACTCCACCGGTAGCGTACCCGCTAGCATCGGTCGTAACAGTAAATTATTTATCAAAATCAGGACGTATTAAGATTGGCGGTTCATATAATCGATCACTAAAATTTTCGAAAGCTTCCTGAGAATTTTTTTCCCAGATAAATGATTGATTTTTCTTTAGTAAAAGGTTTAAAGTCTGTCTATTTTTGCAAAACCAGGTATAAAACGTCTATAATAATTAGCGAGTCCCAAGAATTGTTTAATATTTTTTTCTGTTTCGGCACTGGAATTTTTTTTTACTGCTTCTATTTTTTTTTTGTTCTGGCTTTAAGCCATTACTGCTTATAATGTGCCCAAGGTAATTAATTTCTTACTTTAAAAATTCGCATTTGTCATGTTGCAATGTCAGGTTAGCTTTTATTAATTTTTTTTAATAGCTCAGCTATTATTTCCCAATGTTCTTCGATGGTTTCAGAGAAAATACAAATATCATCAAAAAATGCTACTACACCTTTCATACCTGCGATTAGTGCCGTGATAAGAGCAAGAAAAACTGAAAAACGCCTAAATTACAATGAACGGCTCTTTTGTGTCTATCTTTTTCTTTATAAAAATTTTATGGTAACCGGAAGCTAAATCGAATACCGAAAAATATTTTGCGCGCCCCAATTTGTCTAAAATATCATTTATATTGAGTACCGGATAATTGTATTAAGCTTTCTAAAATCTACCACCATTCTATAACGTTTATTGCCTTTTGAATCGGGCTTTTTATCAACGCAAAATACTGGTGCTGAGTAAGAGCTGATCAAGTGCTCGATTATATCGTTGTCTAGTAATTCTTGTACTTGCCTATTTATTTCCTCATTTAGTACAGGAGGGTAGTGGAATTGTTTAATACGAATGGGTACATTACTAGTGAGGGGGATTTCGTGCTCGAGCACAGTTGTTGCAACTTATCTCCCGTTAGATAAAATCCATCCGCACATTGGTCTATGAGCCGCTCTACCGAAACTCTTCGCCGGTCAGATGGTCGAGGTGCAAGAGTGCTTTCACCTTGTGTGCTCTGCTGTCGTTGCCCTTCGCATTCTTATCAGAAATGGTCATGATCTTACTTTTCTTAATTTCATTTGCATTTTTTATGATTTTCTTTCCTTTTATGTGACTTTTGGCTGTATTAATTGTATTGCTTAAAAGCAGAAATGAGTAATCGCAGCTGTTATCTTTAGACCTTGCATGTACTGTGTACATAACTAGCTTTTTCAGCTGCACAATTAATTTGTGGATTTCATTAACTTTCTCATATTTTAGCATATTTAGTATTACTAGTATATGATTACAAATGATTTGAATATATTTAAATTGTTCGGGTAAGAATTTATTTATTTGTTGAGTTTCTTTAATAACTTTCAATAAGTAATTCAATTTTTTTAAAAGTTCATTTTCAAGCTCACTTTTATCTCAATTTTTAATTTCGTCATATGCAAGTTTATTTTCTACCAAAAATACGTTGCCATTAATTTCTGAATTCGATTTTTTATTTGCTTCTAACAGCGATGTTCTATCAGCTTTTTGAAGCGATTTTTTCTTGGCTTCTAACAGCGTTGTTTTTGTTTTTCTAAAACAAGAGCTAAAAATATTATTTTTTGCTCTTTTATTGTCTAATTTTGGAATGCGAATTTTGGTAGATTTTTGCGGTAGTTTGCTAGAAATGGCCGGTTCCTGGTTCTGCCACGATTTTGGTTTTCGAATTTCGGAGTTCGATTGATTTTCTAATTTTGAATTATTATGATTTCGTGCACTTAATTTACTTTTGTGCACTTAATTTACTATTTTAGAATTTTGGATCTCGATTTTCGGGACTTCAAATCTCGGTTTTATAAAAAAAATTTTCGTTTTTCGGATATTGGATTTCGGATTTCAGATTTGCGTATATGATTTATGTCTTTGCGAATTTCGATGTTCTAAGCTTGAATTTGGCAAATGTTCGGATTTTATTGCACGCGCTGTTCTGCGTTTTCGGTAAAAATAGCGGTTAAAAACTTATGTACGTTTTTATTTTTAATTGTCGGCAATTTTAGAGGCAATTTATAATTATCAATTATAAGATATTGTTCTCTATAATTGATATCTGCATCATAATTAATAAATATTTCACTGCCGAGCAGACCATCTTCCTCAATAGGAAAATCATCTGGTACTAAGTGAAAATAAAATGTTAAATCATGAAATTGCATTGGAATTTTACCATAAGTATTTATACTACTTTTTGTTATACCGGTTAGTTCTAAAAATTCGTTAGCATCGACTCGAACATTACGCGGAAATTTTCAAAAGTGCCGGCCCAGCGCCGGTGTCTACCGACCCAGCGCCGGTGTCTAGCATTAGTGACAACCGTTGCGAGCAGAAATTTGTTTTTAGCATAATAGTTGGTGAACAATTATTAATGCTTAATAAAACAATATTTTTTATTAATTGTATTGCTGATTGTTGACGCTAGGGTTGTGGGATTTCCCTGATGCATTTCTCGCATTCTGTTATTATATGCAAGCTTTCTACATTCGCTCTTCCAATGACCGGCCTTTTTGCAATAATTACATGCTTTAGTGGCATCATTTTGGACTTGGTTTGGCTGATTGTACATTGGTAGCGGGAACATAGTTAGAGTATTGATTTTTATTTTCGGGAGTTTTCCATGGTTGCATGACACGTTGCGGCCACCCCTGTGAGTTAGTCGGTATTGATTCTTCACGATCGGGCGTGACTCAGGTGCTTTTTTGGGGAGTGGCCGGCGCCTTCGAAGCGTCGGCGCCATTGGTACGGTACCAGCAATTAGGCGCTGTGTGGCCCGATTTGTGTCATATTTGACACGGTTCTACCTTTTTGCCATCGACTAAGTTAATTTGTGCAGATTCTTTTTCGTTAATTTTTGGTTGTGTAGGAGGCTGTTGTATTATCATTTGTTCGTCTGTATTTTGGCATGCATAATCGCGCTCTATGTCGATTGCTTGGTCGATCGCGACATTTAGAGATTCGCGTTTGCCCATTCGCGAATTCACCCTTTTATAACCCATTGCAAACCGCGAATGAAGTATGCTACACTATCTTTTCTAATTCGGATTTAAGATCGGGTCTATGCCTCTTTTCACGTAACGCGGCCTCGTATGATTCTTGTGCGGCTGATTTTAATCTATTTGAAAATGAAATTACGCTTTCGCCGAATTTTTGTTTCATTACTGCTAATTCGCCCAGTAATTCGTGAAAACGTTTTGCGGACCCGTATGTGCGATCAAAATACATTATAATTTCCTCCATGTTGAGAAAAATTCTTTGCTGTGCACTTTTTAATGCCTGCCTGGACAAGCGCATTTCTATCAATCTCGCTAAATCCGGCTCATTACACTGCGGTATCATACTTCGCGCTTCTCTATATCCGTCCAAAAAAATTCTAAGTGGGATATTATAACCGTTAAATTTTGGAATCATTTCGACTGCGTGTTTTATTGATAAATTGCGAACCGGAGTGAGAGTGTTGTTTTGAAAAGATTGTAAAGTGCTGTAAGGTTGTCTACGATAATTATTTGCTGGGCTTGTATGATGAGGTGTGCTGTGTATATTTGAAGTGGCAAAAGGTAGAGAGGTTTTTGTAATGTCAATTTTTTGAGTGTTGTCAGTATTAAGTAGTGGAAATTTAGGATCCGTTTTGGGTGGGTCTGTCGTATTTGTTGAGTTAATCATAGATTGATAGGCAGTTACTTCCGTCATTTCGGCGTTTTTGTTTAAAAGTGTGTGTATTTCGCGCGCTAATTTCTTAATTGATTTACTATCTATAATAGTTTCTATAATTTCTTTGCAACTAATATTGTTGTGAATTAACTGTACAAGTATGTCCATAAATAATTCATCCTGACATGCGTCGTGCACTTTTGATATCTCAATGTTATCTTGTAAAAATTCGCATTATTTACGTCATCCGCGTGTTCCGGAATCTGTTCGCTCGCGATTTGATATCGTTGTTCTACAAATTCTAATAATTGCCCTAAATTTGTTTCGCGCTCGCCTGCTGAAAAATTTGGGTCAGTTACCGTTACATATTTTTTTATAATGTCGGTGGCCTCTTTATTTCTTAATTTCTTTTCCGATTCTACGTTGGTCATGTTTGAATTTCAAAAAAAAAATTTGCTATCCGCTCTAATTGCTATTAAAATATCTCTGAGAGTTGGCCCCCAATTGTTACGTCGTGCGTAAGGAATAAATGGCGCGAAGTTAATATGGAATTAAATCGCTTTTGCCTCTAGTTTTGTGCAATACCTGCGTAATTTACCTGGGAGTCGAGGCATTAGCAAAAGCAGGATAGCGAAGATGACCTTTAATAGAATAGTGGTGAAAATAGGAATTGCGAGTTTACGATAGGATTACAAAGACTAGCGAAGTATTTTGGGGCTAATATTGTGTGTGTGTGTGTATAGGCCTTGGTTCCTTGTAGTCGGGTCGGCTGAACTGCGCTGCACTGCGTTCGGTATCGTGCTCGAGAAGGTGGCGGGAGATATGAATAGGAGCGTAGGTACAGCGAATAAATAAGCGCGAGCAAATAAGTTTAAGAACAAATTTATTATATAAGAAGTACAAAGTTAAGTATAAGGGCGTGTCCCGTTTACAAGTGAGAAGTCAAATAACAAACTGGTGCGTACGTGCTTACGGCTCAAAGTTCGAATGCAGAAGGCTGTCGTGCTCTGGAGGGCCCTGGCTTATATACCCACGCGGGGATCGCATGCTTAGCCTAAATTAGGAGTTAATTATGCGTCATAGAAAGGGAGCGACTGAGGTGTGTGGTCGCGGAGGGGAGTTAGGTAAAATTGGGGTGTATGAGTATGATATGCAGGGGTACGAGGTTGGCAAGGTATGATACTAGTTGTATAGCGTAGGTCGATAAGTAGGATTTAGTATGGTAAGATACGTATAGTTTGATGACGAGACGATGAGCGTGAGGCGATATGCTTGACGTAACACTCTTATTTCTCGTATATATATAGATATACCAATCAATGTTATTCTTATGTCCTATGTCCTTATTCTTTTAGCGTGCAATGGTCCTAATTCCGTGAGAGAACAGGGCATAAGCCGACACAAGAGGAATAACTGAAACATTAACGCTCTTAATTCCATTGCACGCTAAAAGAATACGGACATAGACATAAGAATTAACATTAATTGCTTTATCTATATATATGAGAATTAAGGAAAATAAGTTCTTACTTTTCTTATTTCTCATATGTACTAATCAACGTTAATTATTATGTCTATATTCGTATTCTTTTGCGTACAAAGGCCCTAAAGGCCCTTCTTATTCCTTTTATTCCTATTTCCTCGGATTATTCTTTTAGCATGCAAAATCCCAAACAGCCAATGGCAAGCAGGCGTTAACAAGACAATATAAGGAATGAAAAATAAAAGCCTGATATTAGTTAATAATTAGTAGGTCAAAAACAGTCCAAAACATTCATAAGTACTTATCACAACATTCTTCCAACCCTTTTCTCAAGTTTTTGCTAAATCGACTTGATTAGCGCGAATAGAAATTCAAACGCTAATATTTAGCAAAATTTGAAATATTATTAAAACGCCATTCATTTTAGCATAACCTCATGTAGGATGGGTCAAAATCGGTCCAAAAAATTCGTTAGTACTTATGACAACATTCTACAGACCATTCTTTGGAATTTTATCAAATATACTTCAGTAGGATTAATGAAAATTCAAACACTAATATTCAACTAAATTTGTAATATTAATATAACGTCGTGCCTTGTGACATAAGCCATGGTATAATGAATGAAAATATGTCCAAGAAATTCGAAAGTACTCATCACAACATTCTCCCGACCCTTCAGCGATATTTTGTCAAATTGACTTGATTAGCGCGAATTAAAATGCAAAGACTAAAATCTAACAAAGTTTGAAATATTACTAAAACGCCATTCCTTTTAGCATAACCCATGGTAAGATAGGTCAAAGAAAGTTCAAGAAATTCATAAGTACTTATCACAACAGTCACTCAACCCTTCCTCAAGAATTTGCCAAATCGATTTGTTTAGCGCGAATGAAAATTCAAACGCTAATATTTAACAAAATTATGAACATTAGTAAAACGACGTTCTTTTTAGCATCACTTTTGGTAGAAAGAATTAAAATATGTCCAAAAAATTCGTAAGTACTTATCACAAGACTCTCTCGAATCTTCCTCAAGATTTATGCCAAATCGACGTGATTAGCGCGAATGAAAATTCAAACACTAACATTTAACAAAATTTGAAATATTAATAAAACGCCGTTCCTTTCAGCATAACCCATGGTGAAATGAATAAAAATATGTCCAAAAAACTCAACAATACTCATCTAACATTCTTCCGACCCTTTCTCTATTTTATGCTAAATCGACTTGATTAGCCCGAGTTAAAATTCAAACACTTTTTAACAAAATTTATAATATTAATAAAACGTCGTTCCTTCTGACATAAACCATGGTAGAATGAATTAATATATGCCCAAAAATTCAAAAGTACTCATCATAACATTCTTTCGACTCTTTCTCGAGTTTTTGCTAAATCGATGGATTAGCGCGAATTAAAATTCAAACACTAATATATAACCAAATTTGAAACATTCATAAAACGCCGTTCTTTTCAGCATAACCCATAGTGAAATGAACAAACATATGTCCAAAAAATTCAACAATACTCATCATAACATTCTTCCGACCCTTTCTTTATTTTATGCTAAAAACGGAAAAAAATATCGGGCCGGTTATCGAACCTTGTGGTACTCCTGAGGCGTTTGGTAGAAAATTCGACAAATTATCATCAAGGTTTGAAGACAGCTTGGCTGCGACCTTTTAGTTATGAATTAATTAATTTGATGGCTTCATCCAAAAAATTGAAGTCTCTTAGTCTTTTCAACATTACAGAGTGTGATATAGTATCGAAAGCAGTCTTAAAATCGAAGAGTAAAAGTACCGTCAGACGGTCTTTATCAATACCTTCTCTTACATCATCCATAATTTTAATGAAAGCTGATTGGGTGCTGTAGTTTTTTCTATATCGTGACTGATTAGGTGATGGCTATTGTTTTCTAAGAACTAAGTCAGTTGCTGTGTGATGAGATAGTCAAAAACTTTTGCGAGATGGGAATGATTTGCTATTGAGCGGGTATCGGTGGGAGTGATACGGTTAACGATGTTACTTAGCGGGATTATTGTTGCTTCTTTCCATATGGATGGGTATACGCTGGATGATATAGAGAGATTGTAGAGATGTGTAAGAAATGAAAATAAGATAGGGAGTATGTTCCGGAAATAGTTTATTGTTAGGCCATCTGGGCTGCGACCTTTTGATTCTATCAAAGTTTTTAAGGCTAGTTGTACTTTCATGCTACCCACTGGCCGAAAATTAAATGTACGTTTGTTTTGATGTAAAGGGGTGTCGAGTACATCTTGAAGCTAAAACTGCGAACAAGGGGGATGTTTGCAAGTGATGTTAGTATAATGTGCATTCAGTTCATCGGCGTCGAACTTAGCTATAGGGGATTTTTTTGTATCTTTAACAAGGCCGTGTTTTCGAAGTACCGGCCACACTTGAGCTTCATCTTTAATATTTTCTAAGGATTCAACTAAATAATTTTCACGTGCGGTATTAATTTCTAATTTTAAGAATGTATGGTTATTCTTATTTTCTTCTAATAAAATAGGATTGTCTAATCGCTTTGCTCTTTGGTACAGTCAGTCTCGCTACTTACATTTGTACTTCAACTCTTGGGTAAACCACGGAGAAAACGGTTTACGCGTTATACATGGTCGCAGTGGGGCAAGCTGATTTAATGCTGCTAAAGATAAATCACGGAAAGTCACTGATAATAGCTGAGTATCGTTGTACACGGAAGCATTCTGCCGAGCATTTTCTGAAATCACGATACAATGTTTTTTTAGGTGTGTGAGAAAACGTTTGGATTTTTATATTGATAAATAATTCATCGTGGCAATTTAAGAACGGCGCTGAAGAGGCGATAAAGAGATTTTTCTATGAAGTTCCACAGGTGTAGAGCATTAAGCAGGTTAGATCGCTTAAGACTATTATGTTAGAGTAATTATGAACTATATTAGAAAAAAATGTATAAAAATTATTTAACACAAGACCTTTGGGCCTTCGGTATACTGCAGAGACAAAAATATGAGCTCCATCAGGCAAACGACGGTCCATTACAAGATATTCAGGTACGTTGATGCTCTGAATTATTGGCTCATCGATGAGTTTATATGTAAATTGGTTGCGGATATACGTATAGTCCCACACCATCACCCTGTATATACTGTATCTTACTTTTATCGACATAACGTTTGCGGCCCCCTACAGAGCGTAACCCTCGATCGTTACAAATGACAATATAGCCTGGGACAGCACATTCAGTTTGGGCATCATTTGGGGTAAACCAAGATTCACTTACAGCTAATATATCGCAGTGCATTTCTCGTCGGAATGTGCGAAGGCGAAGAGAGAGGAACAGGTAGTCAAACGATTTTATCTAAATCGGCTTCGGTGACTATCGATATCCGCTCAGAATTTTCGTAGTTATACTAAATGTCATAATAATTTTTCATTTCGTTGCGACATTATATTATAAATAATATCACATCAATTTGTTATTGTAAAAGCATAGTATGTTCATAAAATAAAAATGCATTCGGATTCAATAAGAATAAAACTACGTCAAATACATTACTGGATAATCATAATTATGTTTGTCAGGAACATATATAATTTCGCTTTGGTAATACCTATCCCGTCATGGTTTATAGTAAAAATACATGCATACTCACAAATTTTCATACACGCATCAATAGCCGCACATCAAACTCACAAATAAATACAATCACTCCAATAACATGAAAATAAAATAAATAAACAAATCAATAAATAAATATACAGTTCTGAGCTTCATAGCCGCCAGTTTAATCTTGCATGTACTCACACATCATGGTCTTAAATGTTAACAGCGATGGAAGGTTTCTGAAACTGCTAGGGATGGAATTCCAGAGGCGTGCACCTTGGACTGTCAAAGAATGAAGACCGGTATCAGTACGCGAGCCTGGAATTAAGAGATCTTTAACATCACCTCTGCAACTCCTAGCCACGTTTTTATTAAATAAGCGTTAAGATATGGCGGTTCACCTATTTGAATAAATCTATACATTATTATCGCGAAAAAATATTTTCTTCGTGCTTTTAGGGTGGACCATTCCAGTTTCTTCCGATATGGTGTAATGTGCTCGTCCCTTTTAACGCCGCAGATATATTTCACCTCACACACGAATTTTGTAACCGTTCCAGTCGTGTCTGTAGTTCTCCTAGTGCATCAATATACACCAGAGAGCAACTATTGTGAAGGGAAATGTGTGATGGTCCACTAAGACTACTCACAGCATCGCCATGCTATTTGACCATCCTATGGCATACGCATCCTGGAGTTATTTTACCAGGCGTCTTGGGGTTTCCTACTACCCACCGTCAACCGGCCAATTTAATAGGCTTTAGAAAAATTCATTGCCCGTCGGCGCCCATGCATAGTTCCAGCTCAAGCCTGATCAAAGAACTGACTTGGTCTGATCGCTGTGCGTGGTTACAGGACGAATGCTTTAGCTGTGTCCTTGAAAGAACGTACCCACGATGAACCACTGGGCGGCATATTCGCAAGACTCCGCCTGAGTCTCCATTTTCGAAGACCTGTAGGGAAGAGAAGTTTTGTTTTTCTAACAGTCTTTGGACATGTTAGTCTTCTTACTTCTTTCTTCTCTCTTCTCGACAGGTTGTCTGGTAAGTACTAAACAGATGGTTGGAACGAAGATGGCTGGACTCCTTGGAGTCCCTCCTTTCGCTTCTCTCGTCCCTCCTTCTCTTCCTTCCTTCCCGTCATGGAGAGCTCAACTGAGAGTGCGTCAGCGGGAATCGTCAATTCCTTCAGCACTCTCATCGCATCCTGAAAGGAAGAGTTGAACAGGTCACCCTGTTCAGACAAAAGCGTTTCTACCTTAGCATCTGGTAAGCGCATGTTTCCATGCTGTACAGTGGTTAAACCGCGCACTTGTGGCAATCGGTTCCTGCCACCTCGCAACACTCAACTAATCGTTTAGTTGAGGAAGCCCTTTGCTCATTTAGCCGATCTTTCCGTTCTTTACGAAGGGAGATCGTGGATCTCTAGTACTGCGTGAGAGTATGAGTTTGGCATATTTAAAGTTTCTGGCTTCGGGATTGGTCAACTTCTTCCGAAGTCGTCCCCCTTCGGCCTCTTGTCTTTAATTTACTAGAGACATCAGAGAGCAGTAGTCGAGATGAGGCACAATCAGTGCACTTGCCAGCTGTTTACGTAACACCTCGGTGGGGCAGGACCGGAAGAATGTAAGGCCGCGATTTACGCGTTTAGTAACATAACAACACCGAGGTTAGTTACAGTGTCCGAGAAAGGCACGTACACACCGTTCTTCATCTCAATGCCTGGTAGATCGAGATCAGCTAAAGAATTAATGTTATATACCGAGCCGAAGATAACTCCTTTAGTTTGCCAACATTAAGATGAATATCAGCAGCCGCCGCCCAACCGGACACCGCACGCGCCGCTGCTGTCAAGCACGCGATGCCCTCTTGAAATTCTTCTCTTGTTACGCGGACGTAAATTTGCAGGTCGTATGCGTAAAGAAGATGTGTGATACTCGTACATTCGCAACCCAAGGCGCCAGCTAGATTATTGATATAGAATCTGAAAAGCAGGGGTCCCAAAACCGAGCTCTGTGGGACTTCAAGATTAGTGGTGAACCAATCTGACTGACCATTCGATTTAGTAGTTACTCTTTGCGCACGCCCTGTAATATAGGACTACGCTACGAGAAAAGCCTATACTAATCAATCTCTTGAGAAGTCTAGTTGGGGAGATGGTATCGAAAGCTTTACTAAAGTCGAATGGTAACAAGATGGTCAAGAGTTTCTTCTTGATGTCGATTTCATCCCTAATGTCTTCAGTCAGTTTAAGTAAAGCGGTTTGGGTGCCGTGATATTATCTGAAACCAGTCTGGAGGGGATCAAGAACCTTGTTAGATGTTAAGAACTCTGTAATTTATTCATGAACAATTTTCTCCAGGACTTTTGAGAGAAAGTTAAGTAGCGCTATTGGTCTAAAGTCGGATACAGAGGATTGTACGCTAGTCTTTTTCAGTGGCACAAGATGTGCTTTCTTCCAAGTTCCTGGGAAAATTCCACTGGATATAGAGGAATTGTATATATTGCCAACGTGGGGTCCAATCACCGCAAGAGACTTAGCTACACACTCTGCGGAATGCCGTCTTCTCCCGTTGCTTGCGAGTTGAAATGAGAGACAGCGAGGACAATGTCTGCAAAAGTCACCTCCTTAAAAGTGAAGCCCTCATCACAAGCCGTCGCCACGACATCGTTCAAATCCCTCTCGCATTCACTCTGGTTGATTGATACCCCCGCAAAGTGAGTGTTAAGTTCATCAGGTGTAAAGCCGTGAAGGTCCTCTCTGGTCTTTGGCAGGGGCCCAAGAGAGCGTGACTCTTTCCAAATATCTTTCTTATCATTGATGGCCTAGAATACTTTATTTTGTAGGAAAGAATCACGCGCCTCTTTAGTGCGTTGTTCTGCTATTGCCGCTAATGTCATGTACTCCTGTCTTAGAGTATTGTCCTTCGTCCTTCTATATCGTCGTCGAATGCTATCACGTTTGCTGTACATGTATGAAAGCTCAGCGACTACCCACAGAGGTCTCACTTTATTTTTGGGATTAAAATATTTTAACGGTGCTACATCGTATCAACATCGTCATTCGCGTAATCAAGCGACGACCAGTTACAATTAATTAGTTTTGTTAATAACTGAGTTTGTTCTCTGGATTTAAAGTTTCTATATGTAAAAAGTGTAGGTTTTGTAATTTGATTCAAGTGTATTTCTATAACAACATTGATTAAGTCATGATGGCTAGAAAAGGTCGGCGCTCGATTTCCAGCACTCAGTACTTTGTCATTTTCGTCTACTAGTATGGCGTCAATCCATTAGGCCAAGCAACAGAGCATTTTAGCTTGACAAAATTAATCACAGGATCGGACCAATGTCATTATGTCTAGAAATAGTTGCTGATAGTGGGTGCATAGTTTGATACTCCAATTTTCAATTCGTTTTTTTGTAATTAGCGATTATTTCCGAAAAAAAGCCATTTTTCGCGTTTTTTGCATATAACTTCGAAACTATTTATCAGATAGTAATACTGTCCATAGACGATTTGTAGAGAATAAAAAGACAAATAAAATGCGACCTCGAACGTCCCGACCGGATAAATAGATTCCAAGAAAATCCAAAAAAACTATTAAAAATGACGATTTTTCAAAAACCCATAACTTTGTTAATTTTTAATATGTAGCGCTGTTCTTCTGGATTTAAGTGGGCATTAACATGTTCTTTGATAGTGCAAAACCTGGACTATGTCCGACGAATACTTTCGGAGTTATATCGATTTGAAATTTTTAACCCTTTTTTTGCGGAGGGCTGTATGCTCGTGTATTTGTCCGATTCTCCCGTTCTTTGAAAATTTGGAAAATATAGATAAAATACTTGAACACCTCATCTCGCTTTTTGATGTGAATAACATCTCTTGGGACGTTCGAGAGCGCGCGCAGTATAGGCTCTTTGTACAGGATTCATCAGCTGTTGTAACCGGGACTAGAAGAGGGGAAAAAAAAAGATCAGCGGAGGGCGGCCGCCCCCCACCATCGACACCAATCGACAGTTTGCCTGCTCTGCTACTCATGTGCGCGCGCACATAGAGTCGCAGCAGCAACGATGCTCTCTCGCGCTTCCCTTGTTCGAAAATAGTCAGTGCGACACACACATACACATACACGTATATACGTATACTATACAGTCTATACACTGTGACTTTCGAAGCCACCAACGGCGCGCGCAGTCGTAGCAGAAATATAACGGCATTTCTATAGCATTTTCTTACAGCGTGCGTTTGAAAACAATTTTAACTGTGTGTTTTGGTGTTTTAAAAAAGAATTGGATTATACCGTGTTATAGTTAAATGCAGTACTAACAATGGAAGAACAAAGTGAAGGATCACAAGATTCTATTCAAAACTCATTACAATTAGACGAAGGTAAGATGAATATACATATACACTCACGTAATATATACAATGAAACGTTGCCAAATTTCTTCATTTTATTCTATCTAAGCAATCGCATAAACTTCATTCTGTTTCTTTATGATGCATGTCTTTATCTGCTCTCTTCCTCTCTTTCCTACTTTCTCTTTCTCATATTTTGATGATTTATAGAAAATCGGCTAAAACAAGAAAAAAGGAGAAGACAGCAACAAGCGTATCGGGAGAGACAAACAACAATGATACATCAGCACCATTGCTACAATTTTTACACGACAAACTACATCTACGCATGACGAACGACTCTCACGTTTCAACAACCATTAGAAATAGTACCATTGATGCAACATTCTCTCGATTCTTAGGAAATATTCATTCCCATATTTACATATCATATTTCAGCTACCACAAACCAATAGTTACTCTAATAAATAGTAACAATAACGATCAACACTCTAACACAAGTATCAGCCAATAAAAAATACAACAATTACATAATATAGAATATTTATGAGCATATTTCACTGATCGAGAGAATATTTGTAAATTTGTGAAGATGCAGGGAATCTGTAAATATGATTGTATATAGCCTTAATAAAAAATAATTACACGCAACAATATTTTATAACAATTTTCCTTGCGCCTTTCCCATAGTTTATCAACAATCAGTTGATGAAATTCTTACAAATAGGCAACTAATTAAAAAAGCAAATAGCCCACGCGAACGTCTTAATAGGAATGCGACACGTTATTCACACCTGCCGCGTGTCCCACGACACATCCGTTTTTTTTAAAAAAGATGATTGCTAACGGTCGCAAAATCGATGCGAACTTGTGCTGAAGCAGTTGTCCGCGAGCGAGTAGTCGAGTAGTGGGGGATGCTGTCGGAAACCTGTCTGTAGTAGGTCAAGCATTTTCTTTCTATGATTGAACTCTTCGATCTGCTCATGGGCTATCTTCTCCAGTACCTTGGAGAGGAAGCTCAACAATGCTATAGGACGGAAGTCCGAGGCCGATGATGGCACAGAGATCTTCTTGAGCGGCACTAGATGAGCCCCCCTCCAAGTTGATGGGAAGACTCCCGTAGATGAGAAGGAGTTAAAAATGCGTAAAATGTGATTGCCAATCAAAGGTAGAGCCTTGACTATCACACTTTGGGGGATACCGTCCTCACCTCTTGCTTGTGACGTGAAATGGGTAACTGCCAGGAATACATCTGACATTATCACAGGTTCAAACTTAAAGCCGTCATCACTGGCGGAGTCCAAGATGCCGCCCACATCTTCGCCACTTTCAGTTTGGGAGATCTATACACCCGCAAAGTGTGAGTTTAGCTCGTCCGGCTCTTCAGCTCTTTCCATATATCCCTTTTGTTATCAAGGGCGTCAGATATTCTACTTTGTATATAGGCTTCTCGCTGAGACTTGAAGCACTGCTCCACCGTTGTGGCAAGGGCGTGGTACTCCTGCCTAAAGGTTTCGTCCTTGGTCCGTGTGTAACGTCTCCGTAAAGCGTCACGTTTCTTAAGCAAGAGCGCCAGCTCAGCATCAACCCATGAGGGATTTGTCTTGTTTTTCGGCCTAAATTGCTTTTCAGGAGCTGACGTGTCAATATGCTCCAATAAGTTGTTACTGAGGCACTCCAGCAGTCCGTTAACGTCTGTATCGTCAGTGCAATCAAACGGCGACCAATCACAATTTGTTAGGTATGACAGAAAGTCATCCTGTTTTATGGATACTTGAAGGTTCCCGGTTTCGGGACTAAGTTAGCTCCATATGCAATTTCAACGTCGATTAAATTGTGATTACTCGTGAATGGTGCCACCTGATTGCATGAGTTAAGTACTACGTCATTCTCATCTGTCATCATTACGTCAATCCATGTGTGAGAATTTTCGAGGTGATAAGTCGCACCATGGTCTAGTATTTTTATGTTGAGATCAGTTGCTAGTCACCTGACAAATTTAGTGTCCTCTGATGTGTTAAGGAGAGAGATTGAGAGAGAGAGAGAGAGAGAGAGAGAGAGAGAGAGAGAGAGAGAGAGAGAGAGAGAGAGAGAGGGAGAGAGAGAGAGTACAAGAAAAAAGCAGTAAATCAAATTTTCACGCTCTTTCAAATAAGTTATATTTTTTCACTGCTTTTCATATTTTTGTTTGTTCGTAAGAAAGAGAAACTTTTCGTAAAATAATTTTCGAAACTTTTAAAATTTTTTTCATGCATTCTTAAATAAAATTTTCGGAAATAGATTTTATACAATTTATAGAAAAATCGTGGGAATATGAGTGAAAGAGTTGATTCCAAGAAATGAAGCTGCGAGTACAGTACACGTCAAAAGTTTTCTGTAATCAATTGCAATTTTTATTTTCATATTTTCAATTTTTGCCATTCTCACACTAATAGATATTTTAGAATTCAGTTTATATGCGTATGTATTCTCATATTATTTTATTTCTTTTTCTCGACCACACAGTAGTAAAATTTGAAATAAATTAATTAAAATATTTTTTAAATATAACAATTATTGCACATCTCAATCAAATCATAGTTATTTTCTCTTCATCAATTTTAACAGACATCAGTAAAATTCTCGCTTTTAATAAATGATCACGAATAACTGTGTAAACTCCTCCCTGCGTTAAATCAGCAATCGCCCTTGAATATCAAATATTAACCCCGGCGCATATATACATAAATATAAAAGTAAATAGCAATAATACAATTATCACAAGTTTGGCAAGCATAAATTATATTTAATTCAAATATATTTAATATTATTTCATCATAAATACATTTATACATATAATTGATAGAAAGAAAAGAAAATATATATTTAATCCAAATTTGAAACTCAACACAATTGAAAATAGGAAATATTAATCATCACTGCATGTATATATATATATATATATATATATATATATATATATATATATATATATATATATATATATATATATATATATATATATATATATATATATATATATATATATATATATATATAGGCTGAGGTGTTGAAAACTTGGCGAAGTATCGAAACACAGTATATGCATTGCGCTAGCATTTTAGCAATGAATATCGCATTTTTTATAGTGAATTTACAACATTTAAGTTGCAAATCAAGCAATGAATACATTGGCTGTGAACAAATTCATTCCCACAGTCCATTGGATATATACAACGCCCCTCATAAGTCGTAGTATCAGATTATGTTTTTCTGGAACAGTCCAACTGTAAGCCAGATAGACTTCTTGGGCTTTTCCCACTCTAAATCGTCGCAAGACTCTTACATTCAAGTTTTGTCGCCGCAGTATCCTGTGGACTCGCAAAACTCAAATTCCCAGTGAGTATGACACGCTTTACAAAACTATTTTTCTCACTAGCAATTACAGCAAACTTTTGATAATTTAGCTAAAGTCACGATCGCGACAACTTGTAGAATTTTACAATTTTAATAATTTTTGCCATATTAGCACTTCAACATATTCACAGCTTCAATAATTTTTACAATTCTAATAATTTTTGCAATTGTACTATTTTAACATATTCACAACCTGAATAGTTTTTACAATTTTAACAAATTTGCAATTTTATTAACGTATTCACTAGTTTAATAACCTTTACAATTTTAATAATTTTTGCAATTTTACTATTTTAACATATTCACAACTTTAATAATTTTTGCAAGTTTATCACTCTAACATATTCACAACTTTAATGATTTTTACAATTTTAACAGTTTTGCAATGTTATTAACGTACTAGCTACATCATTCGCTCGCTTACGCTCGCTGATATAAGTTAAAATTAAAATAGCAGGATAATGATAAAATCTTTGTATGCAATATTATTATTGGGATATTATTAGTATACTAGAATATAAATATTGTCTATTAACAACAAATTATCTAATAATATTCAATACAGTGCGCCAAGCGAGTCTATGGCTAAAGATGTTAAATTTGGTAGCATGTTTAAATATATATAAATGATGATAAGCTATTATATATTTTCAATCAATACGTGATATTATTGGCTCGGGTAATCAGTGACACGCCTGTGGGGGTTTGAGAATGAATCTAAGAGTTATTTAGTTTAATTTTATTATTTTTTGTTTCAAAATAAAATGACTATTTATTAAGATGATTCACGAATGTTGATGCATGAAAGTATATATTAGTGTTATAGTGTAACTCTTAGTTTGATCATCAAATGAACTCTCTATGATTATACATAATTATAATTACAAGTTGCAACATTTTTAAACATTTTAGTTTACGGGACCTATTTTTTTTAATTATAAATCCCCATACTGCAACACGAATTTCAACTTAATTATTACATTTTTAAATTAGTTTAAGAGTAAATGTTAAAAAAATTAAAACAAAATAAATAAAATAAATGAATGAATTAAAATACAAAAATAATAATAATGTTTTAATTATATAAAATATGTGTGTATGGACTATGATAGTGATCGTCATATTTTTAAATTTTTGATTAAAGAGAGCTATATTATAGAATCATAATAGAGAAGAAATGATGCGTAATTTATGTTTCCAAAAGACCACGTCACTGGTCTCTGTAATGATGACAAAGATTGGAGATTAGGCATTTAAATTAAAGAATTTAGAAATTTATTAATCAGAAGAAGATTTACATACAAAATGACATAATGATGTAAATCCCTACAAAGGTAAACTAGTTACCTGTGCGCAGGTCCGGCACATAAAACTAGAATAACATAAAATACTTAAAACTTAACTTACTTACTTAAAACTAACTTAAAAACTAAACTAGTATCGTTGTAACATGTAGTTTATTTATATAATAACAAAAATAGTGTTTGTATACACATATATATACTTCAGATAACTCAGATATCTTTTATCCAGATTTTTAGTTTGTTTTTTTGTGACTTTGTATCTAGTTCTAGTGTTTTAAGATCATTTGGTAATTTATTGAAAGTTGTTATTGTTTTTGTGTAACTATTTTTATTGCTGACCTTTTTTTTGTTTCTGGGAATCTCTCATTTTTTTCTCCTAGTGATACTGCTTGACTTAAGGGGGGAGTCTGCTTTAAGAGCCGAAAAAAGAAACGTTTTTTCAGCGATTTTTTTGAAAGGGAAGGAAATGATTGCGGTGAACGAAATTTTGAGAAACAATTTTTGTTATTAAAAAATATTAAAATTTCTTCAAGTTATGACCATTTTGCCGGAGCGCCTGGAGTCTGCACTTTCTAATCGGTGCCGGTGATGGAGGTTGTGCGGTGCGTCTGAAACAGTCGAGACAAAATTTTTTTTAATTATTATAAGTTTCTTTTATATATGAACTCAAAAAATACCGAAAAAGTTGTCAAATTCCAAATTTTTTCAAAGTTTTAAAAGAAATTCACTTTTTTGAAAAAAAGAATTCACTTTAAGTTGCAAAAAAAGTAGTTTAAATAATACTTTTGCCCAACTTTTTTAGTTCAAATAGAAGATAATTTAATACTGAAGCTAGATCACATTGATTTTTTTCGATCGGACGTATATTCTTTTTGCTATCACCGGCACCGTTTTCTAAGAATCGTAAAAATGAAAACTCACGAAAACGCGCTTTAATGTTTTCGGTCCAAAAAAATATAAGTTTTTGGATAATTACAGTAATTAGAGGTTAATCAGTTATCCCTGGGCCATACATTAGTCGTTCCTCTTCTTGAAAAAACTCGTTTTGGCTGAGGGTTTCCAATCTTCGGAATATACGAGCCTTCTTGCTAGAAAATGATGCGCGCCGGTTCTCCCGCATTATGCGCTCAGCATCGACGGCGTCAGCAAAATTTTTGCACTGCTACCCGATGATGATATTGAGGAGCTGCATGGTGGAAAGTACAGCAGAGTAGCCCTCGTTAAAAATGCCTGCAGCCATATATGCTGCAATTTCGACGATTTTATAGCCGGAATTCAAATGTTTCGGACTTAGGCGCCACACAATCGAATTGAACGATTGAAATGGTGAGAAACACAGATATAAATTCAATAATGCGGTAGCAGTGCGCAGAATGAATAATGACATCATCACTGCTTGCTGTCGTTAACTTCTGCTCACTGCGGCTCGTATTTAAGTCTCCGTCGTCCGATGAAACACTTGTAAAACGATTGCCGTGAAATTTCCGCGTTCCGGTTCCTGCTCTAGCTTCGGAAATATATCGAATTGGCCTCTGAAGTTTTGAAGACATATTCTTGGATAGTTTTGGAATAGATTTAAGACAAAAAATCGATTTTTTGAAGCCGTTAAAGCAAACTCCCCCCTTAATAAATTCACTTTTTAGATTAGGGTAATGATATATTAGTGTTTCAATAGCAACTAGTTGTTCCAAGTTCAGTGGATTATCATGGATGGTGAAATTATTTTTATTAACAATTATGAGTATTTTTTTCTGCAGATTTTGCAATAAATCAAGGTTATTTTTATAATTCCCTCCCCAAGCAATTATTCGAAATTTATCAATCTATGAAAAAAAGCATAGTATATTATTCTCATCATTTTAGTTGAGATAAATTTGGCGATTTTATAGAATATATATACTAAATATTTGGTTCTCTTTATGATGTATTGAACGTGCTTATTCCATTTTAAGTTATAATCAAATATTATTCCTAAGTACTTGCAACTTTCGACTCTGTTTAATTTTTAATCTTTAATTTTTACATCTATTTGCGTTGGAACACTATCACAATAGTTACCAAAAGGCATACATACAGTCTTATCAACGTTTAACGATAGTTTATTTACAGCTAACCAGTTATCGGCTAGTAACAAATTATTGTTCATAGATTCCTGAACTTTCTCCCACGTATTACCAGTAGATATAATTGCAGTATCATCTGCATGAGACAAAATTTTATCAGGATGAATTACCTTCAAGAGATCATTAATATATATATAATAAAAAGTAATGGACCTAAAATGGTACCTGTGGTACAATCGGATATATTTTTAATTAATCACTCTAACTGTCATTTATTTTAACTTTTTGATACCTATTATTTATATATCGACAGTATCAAATGCTTTAGCCAAGTCAAAAAAAGTTATTAGTGTTGGTTTACTGTGATCCAAATTGTTGTATAATATATTGGTAATGTAGTTTAAGGTATCTTTTGTACCTGCATTTTTCATGAACCCAAATTGGTGATCAGATATGTGACGTGTAAAATGCCACAATAAAACATTACTGCAAAAAATAAACAGCTGAAAGACAAATAGAGTGTTAGGAAGGTTAGGTAAGGGAGGTAGGGTTAGGATAGGGAAGGGGCAATATTATAAGGGAGCAGTATTATTGATATTAACCAAGGGAAAACGGGACGGAATCACGCACGCGCGGATACAACCGAACGCACGCTAAACTCGTAATTAATTATTTTAATTATTAATCGTGCACGTCTGATTGTTATGTTTCACGGGGGAGATCGACGGCGGAACAGACACACAAACCTAAAAATGGAATTTTCGTTCATATTTGGCATTGTTAACTCAGGTTCAGTCATATTAATGATCTTTTCACTTAGTTTCTGACCTATTTAGCAAAAATAGTTATTCATAACTTTAGCCATTTCAATTTTATCCGTAATCTTATGATTATCTATATTTAAATAATTTATGGTATCGCTCGCTTTGGCTTTTTTCTCTACTTTTGTGTTTATAATTTCCCTTAACTTTTTAGGATTATTTAGGTTATCTTGGACTAAATTTCTATCGTACTTCATTTTTGCGTCTAGTTTGACCTTGTCCTAAATTTTGGCATAATTTTTGTACTGAGTTTCAAAGTGGTCATTAGTATGATCCATTTTCCATAGATTATAAGAAATCCTTGGTTTCACAAGATTGTATAATAGTATCTCCGATCCAATTATTCCTATGCGTTTTTTTGTATTTCTTTTTTTTTGTTTTTGCTAGCTTTACACATAGCTTTATTTCATTTATTAATTGGTCTGTGGCCACGTTAGGATCCTATATTCATATAGCTGCACTTAAATTTCTTGTTTTAGCAATATTTCTCAATTTGTTATAATCCAGTGTTACAGTTCAAATCTTATTTTAAGTTTTTATTTTATTAATGTCAATAAATAAAGGATAGTGGTCTGTTATATAATGTTTTATTTATATGTTTCTGTTCTTAAAAAGCTTGTTTTTGAAAAAATGTTGTCAATACAAGATCCTTTACAATTACTAATTGGAGGTCTGGTTACACCTGAAAACCCAGGAATATACCCCTTATCTAGAAAATTACGAAGTAATTCTTGACTCATTGTATCTAACTGAAGTAAATCAATATTAAAATCTTCTATCACTAAATGGTTCTTGATATTTCTTTTTTTATTTAGGAATTTATATAAATCTAGTATAAATTCAGTCTTAGGTATACCATGAGATCTATATATATAGCAGAAACTTGCATAGTACTGCCGTTATTTAAAGTAATATTCGTATTAAGTATTTTAATCCTTCCAGATTCAACAACTTTAGTTGTATGGAGTATATTCTTATTAACAAAAACAATTACGCCATCATTTTGATTAATTCTACTTAAATTATAGTAACTTTCATAACCATTTATTTCATATAATTTATAATTTTCCTGAACAAAATTTTCTGTACATATTACAATGGCAGGTTCTTTGGTTAAACTCTCAAGTAATATTAACAATTTGTTAAAATTTGCATCCATACTTCTTATATTTACATGTAGAAATAAATCCTTTTTATTATTTATAATTTTATTAAGAGTATCAATACTACCATAAGTTTTTTCTTTTTGCACTGAATCTTTTTGTATAGTTTATAGATATTCAAAATTATATACCATTTTACTGTTTTATTTACTTCTAATTCCTGTTGGTTTTTGTTGTTTTTGTTGTTGTTGCTGCTTATTGTTTTTCGTTGTGCTTTGCTTTAGTTGGTCCTGTTGATGTACATTGACTTGTTCCTAGTAGCTGGATTTCTCTTTTGGTGTATCCTGGCTGCTAGATTCTTCGTTTTCTGTATCAGAAAAATTTGGTGACTCTGGTCGGTGCAGTATATTTCCTACCTTACCGATGTGTGTTGGTATAGCAGTGTGTGTTGGGTAGTCTTCATTTTGTATATCAGAATAATTTTGTGACTCTGGTTGTTGAAGTACATTTCCTACGTTACCTATATATCTTGGTATAGTAGGGTGTATCGGGTAGTTAGTTGTGTCTATATAATTTTATTTTGTTTTTTAAAAGTTCAAATAACTTACTGTCTGCTGCAATGTGATTTATGTTATATTTGGACTTATATTTTTGATTACTGTATATACAGTTGGCACATTTGATAGTATTGTCTTTATCACAGTCATATGATTTGTCAATTCAGCGCATCTCAAGCAAATGCTACTGTTTTCGCAATTTTTACCACTATGACCAAATCTTCCACAGTTGTAACACGGCTTTACATTTATCACATCAAAAACTCTGCAGCTCTGAAAGCCGACGAAAACTCTGCTTTTATTTTCTTTAATGTACTTGTATATTTCAGCAGTCACCTCAAGTAGCACGCTTTGTGTTTTAGTCTTTCTGTTTGCATATATACGTAGCCCCTTACACTTTATGCCATTATTTATGAAATTTCTAGTATTTATGTCTTGTACTATACCATTTAAATCCATGTTTAAACAGTTATCTATTCCAACTACTTTCACCTTTGGCTTCATAACTTGTTCCTTTCCAATTTTAAATTGATTTGTACAAATTTTGTTATGAATTGCTTTTGTTTGTATATACTTTCCTCTACTTAGATAGTGTGTGACCTATTGCTTCATGTTTTCTTTATTATTTTTGTCTGTTTTTTTTTACAATTATTCTAGGAATTCGTTTCTGTTCTGGTTTGATTATAATACTGGAGGTTATATCCGCAAAAGTTTTTTTAAGTGACATTGACATTTGCCTTCTTTCCTTAATCTAGCAGTTCTTTTAATAGTACATTTGTGCCTTGTAATTCGGTGTTGAGCTGTCGTAGCAATGTATTTTCAATTTTCAAATTTTCACAGTGATTATTTTCTTCCAATACTGTAACGTCGTGATGGATTTCAGCTTCGTTGGCGATGTCACTTAAGATTTCACGTCTTATTTAATGTTTCTTCATTGATTTAATTTGTGAAATTATTGTTTTTGCAGCTTCGTTTAGGATATTCTCATTGGTTTTTGAGGTTAGGTTGATGTGAGTATGGTCAGGACAAATTACTAAAACACTACTAATATATTTTGGCTCACTTAATTCTCTAAAGTCATTAGAACTGTATACCGTCTCACAAAAAATACACACCACTATGGACACCTTCCTTTTAGGCAAATACTTATTGTTTTTCTTGCTAGCCTTTTCGGGCACCTCATCCACGTCCGACGCCATCGCGCCCCCTAAAGAATATTAAATGAAAAAATAAAGATAATAAATCTGTAATTGGATCTCAGAAGTAATCTATGGCATTCTAATAAAGAGAATTTCACTGCATATTTATTAACTTTTGATTTAATTTTTATATCTTTCTTATATAAATAAGTAATTATTCAATAACCGTTGTGTTTGCAAATTGAAACCAAAAAATATTGGCAATTTATGATATACGTCGATTTGCACTTCATCAGTATCATTGCTCTCATTTTGCTAAAAATCAATATCTTTATTATAAAGAAGTCAGATTGTTTATCATGAAAAATATTCAAAACGGTATTTTGGTTACAAATAACAACCGAATTTTATAAAATTTGAACCAGTCAATGCTTACACAAATTTTAAGGGCATACTATGTGGATCTTTTTCTTAAAAGCTTATTTTTCTTCGAGTAATTATTCTAAATACAGAAGTCGATACACAGAGTCCAGTCAGAAAGTTCAATTCTTGAAAAAAAATCGACTTACTATACCCTTTGTTTTTATATAAATATTATATGATTTTCAAAAGATTCGGTTATTATTTGGATTCGAAAAACGCGCTTTATAAGTACCTTTCACTTTCCCATAAGTATATACGTACTAGCAAATATATATTAGTTTTATGTATAATCCTACAAAAACAAATAATTAAATTATTTTATGTATAATCCTATAAAGACCAATAATTAAATTATTTAATTATTTTATGTTTCTTTTTATATATAATCACTGAATAGCAGTCTTAACCGTGTAAAATATAGAGTGAAATTTTGTAGAATTATTTATATATATATATGTATTACGTTCACTATCGATTAGTTAGATTTATTATTATCATTATTATCTTTAATCCAAAAAAGAAAATACATTTTACATTTATTTTATGTCATTAATTCACGTTGAATCTTTTTGATTTTCAAAAATACTCAGATATACGAAATAATAAATCAACATAAAAAGCATATTAAAAACATAATATTATATCTAATAATAATTAGTTAGATTTATTATTATCATTATTATCTTTAATAGAAGAAATAAAATACATTCAACGTTTATTTTATAACTTTAATTCACGTTATACCCATCCGATTTCCGTAAATTTCCAAATACATGACATTCTCTGACAACATAAAACATTAAAAACATAATATTACTTTATTTATTAATTATTATGATTTATTAATATTATTATTACCTCCAACGCACGAAATAAAATATATTTTACACTTATTTTATGTCTTCAATTCACATTAAATATTTCCGATTTTCGTAAATAACCATATATTCGAAATACTAAATCAACATGAAAAACACGTATTAAAACTATAAAATCTATGTTAGATAAATAGTTTATTTTTGCAGAAAGAGAATGACTACAAAAAGGAAAAAAATGAAACAAAAAAACAATAAAATTTTTTAACAATGTTGAAATAATAAAGAAATACTTGAGAAAAACTGGAGGAATATCATGAGTTGGCGCCAGCAGACAACATAGAAGATGCATTAAGAGGAGGCCGTATTTACTGCCCTTGTCTAATTACATTTTTGCTATTTATTTAGTAGTCTGTTAATTGAAAAATTTACAGTTGTCCCCAATTCTTCGTAAAATAAGGAATATTTTGAGACCTAGATTGTGAGAGAGAGCGAGAGAGAGAGAGAGAGAGAAAGAGAGAGAGAGAGAAAGAGAGAGAGAGCGAGAGAGAGAGAGAGAGAGAGAGAATCAGCGAATCAACATCGGCGCTCCGATAAGCGAAAGTGCTAGGAAATTAAGTGAGTAAATTACATTGGACACGCGACATAGGGAACAAGACTCGGGGAAGCCGTGGCACGGAGTCCTTACCCCCTGTAGCTCTTTGTGCGCGCGACTTCGTAACTCCGCGCGCCGCTAAGCGCGATCGGGGGCTCGTGCGCGTCCCCCGCTTGCATTCCCATTTGCTGCCTATCGCGCGATCCCCGTCCTTATCCCCGGTTTCGCGGGAAACGACCCGGGAACCAGGCTAGCCAGCTGCACGTTGCCGTTGTGCAAGGAGTACACACGGCTGAAGCGAGATATTCGCAAGTAGCAGGTAAGCTGGTGGTCGAGCAGCGTGCCAAGTATACGTGCCGCCTATATTGTTATCATGCTATAAGCTTTCTGTCAAGAAGTATGCGACCTAAAAAATCACAATTTCACCCTTCAAGCCACTATAACACAAATAATAGACAATTTTATAAATATAAGTAATAATAATCATGACACAATATTAAGAAAAATAGAAAACATTGAGCACACAAATACAGAAACATCAAACTTGTTAGAAACCTGCAGACTTGGCATGCTTCCTAGAAATGATGAAAATGCTTTCTCGTTGACTGCTATTAATGACAACACTAATAATAATAATAATTTTAAATTGAACAGTGATAATATTGACGATGTAAATAGTATTGGCAACATCCACGACGGAAGTATTTTACTTTCTCCGAATAACAAACGCGTTAGTACCAATACAAATAGTAGTAATAAAATTAGTAATAGAAATAGCGAAAACATCGATTAAATAAGTGGAGCTGCGCCACTCCGACGTAGCACGCGGGCTAAATCAGTCGATGGGGGAGCCATGCGCGGCAGCAGCGTGAATACGTGCAATGATATTATTATTTCAAATATTTATGATGGTGACGATACTAATAGGATTGATTGCACACACTGTGCTGCGTAGGGTCCTCCCACTGTTTCGGAAAGAGGACATTGTGAGCATCCGCCTGCTTCGATAGGAGGAGCGAAAGCCCCAGTCACCAATTTCCGCAAAATATGGGGGTAGACGGTAGACGTGGGTTATCACCCTCTCCAATAGTGCATTAGTAGGGGAGATTATGCGTGCGAAGAAGTTCATTACGAGCTTCCATACGAGAGACGTGGACACCTCGACTCTTGCCCAGGAAACTAATAATTTAATAATAAATGCTAAAATCTTCATCAATGTCTCTTTGTTAAAATTCAGAAGCCTAAAGGCCCTTGCAAAGAGGCTTAATTTTAAATATGTATGGCATAGAGGGGACCGTTTCCTGGCCAAGAGACGTGATGGCGATGTCTCCCATGAATTTTCGTCAGCATCTGATCTTCAAGCGATATTGTCTTCCTACGGGGTAACCTCAAGCGAATCGGCGCTCGAAAAATTGTATAATACAGCAAATAGGAGTTCAGCAGTTGTCACTGGTGCTTCCAAACAAACCAAGGCTGCCATTGCTGAATGACTAGACAAGGGCACTATTGTGGGGGATGCATAGTAGGCGATTGAGAGCAGGTTTTGTCAATGTGACATCTCTTCTAGGACACATTGAGATCCTCAGACAACATCTTTCCACTGGTCCTGCCTACCATCTCTTCGGAGTTGCTGAGTCGCACCTCTGCCCTGACGTTGAGAGCGATCGTATTCAGATCAATGGTTATTCTTGTATTAGACTCGATCGTAATAAATTCGGAGGCGGGTTAGTATTATATATTCATAACACATTCAAAGCTAACCTTCTGTGTAGTTCATGGACTACACAGGAGGGAAAGTCGCTTATTCCAGAATATATGATGTGTAGTGTGCAACAAGGTACACTAGCACCCGTCTTTGTTGCACTTATTTATAGACCACCTCACGTCCCGTTTCTCCAGAGCTCTGATGTTGTCGATCAACTCTCCACGCACTCTCAAGATTATAGCCACAAAATCATCATGGCCGATCTGAATGCGAATTTGCTCAAGACGTCAGACGATGCAAAATTTGTTAGGCGACTCGCTGATGATCTTAATTTTCGAATAGTAGACCATGGTGCGACTCATCACCACAAAGATTCTCACACATGGATTAACGTAATAATGACTGATGACAATGACATGGTGCTTAGTAGTAGTAATCAGGCGGCGCTTTTTCCCAGTTACCACAACATCATAGATGTTCAGTTTGGGGTTGAAACTGTGATATCCCCTGTAGCTAACTCGTTTAGCTATCGGGATTTTAAATCCATACAGCAAGACAACCTTCTCTCTCACCTTGCTGACTGTGATTGGTCGCTGCTTGATGGCTCAGATACAAACATCGACCACCAACTTGAATGCCTCAGCGTCAACCTCATGGCTGCGATTGATAAAGTAGCACCTCTAAAGGAATTTTCACTGAAAAAGAAAGCAAATCCTCCATGGGTTAACGATGACCTTGCGTATCTATACAAGAAACAAGACGCTGTACCAAGATGTTACGCACGGACTAAAGACAAGAAACTATGGAAGGAGTGTCAATCTCTCGCGTCTAATGCTGAACAACGCACAAAAAGCGCGCGGGAGATTTTTATACAAAACCGTATTTTTGAAGCTCTTGATACAAAGAAAGACATATGGAAGGAACTCAAGAGCTTGGGACTCCTGACAAAGACAAGAGAGGAGCTTCATGGTTTTTCACAGGATGAGCTTAATGCCAACTTTGCTGTGGTGCCGGTCTCCCATCATGAAAATGACAAAGATCTTGACAGCATCCTGGCCACAGCCAGTGATGACGGCTTTGTTTTCAGAGAAATCATTTTCTCTGACGTTGTCCTGACTGCTGCCCATTTCTCGTCACAAGCTAGAGGTAAGGACGGCATCCCGCAAAGTGTGGTGGCCAAGGCTCTACCATTAGTGGGTCACCATGTTGCGAAAACCTTTAATTCCTCCCTCTCAAATGGCATTTCCCCGGGGACTTGGAAGGAAGCTCACCTTGTGCCTTTGAAGAAGAAACCAGTTCCATTTTCGGTTTCTGATTTTCGACCCATTGCGCTGTTAAGCTTCCTTTCCAAGGTCCTAGAAAAAATTGTCGATGGCCAATTTTCTGACTTTTTAAGGACAAAAAATATTCTTGACCCGATGCAAACAAGTTTTCGACAACATCATAGCACTCAGACAGCACTACTGAAACTCACTGAAGACATCAGAACTGGTATTAATAGAAAAAAGAAACTGTTGACAATTTTACTATTATTCGATTTCAGCAAAGCATTCGACACTATTTCACATTCAAAGCTGCTGCGTAATCTGTTGCGCATGGGTTTCTCCAGGAGCGTTCTCCTGTGGCTTAAGTCATACATTACAGGTCGTAGGCAAAAAGTCATTACTAAAATAAACGGAGAATCAGATTGGCTAACCACCAATCTTGGCGTGCCGCAGGGCTCGGGCCTGGGTCCCTTGCTCTTCAGCTTATTCATTAACGACCTAAAAGACGCACTTAACGTACCCAACGTCGAACATATAATATACGCTGACGACCTGCAAACCTACACGCAGGTAACCCTGCAGAGTCTTCTTGAGGGTATCAAGCGCATGTCAACAGTAGCGTGGGCGGGGTCGAAATGGGCCTCGGCCGCTGATCTGCGACTCAATGTCAGCAAGACACAGGCGATCATCTTTGGTTCTGATCGCAACATCAAGCAGATCCAGAGCCTTGACTTGCAAGGCATTGAGGTGTAGGACGGCGTATTCGTACCCTTTGTTGACACAGTCACTAATCTCGGTGTGGTAATGGATGAAAGACTTAGGCGGAAGCCGCAAATAGATGCGGTTAGCAAGAAGGTAAACAGGACTTTTTATAGCCTGAAATTTTTTCGTTCATGCACTACTGAGGCACTGCGTAAGCAGTTGGCATGTGCATTGGTATTACCTCACCTAGATTACTGCTCAGTAGTTTATCTTGATGTGTCAGGCGAGCTTCAAACACGACTGCAACGCTTACAAAATTCATTTGTGAGATATATATGTGGTGTTAGGTGGGATGAGCATATCACTCCTTACGGGAAGGGCCTGGGCTAGTTAGATATTAAGGCGAGGAGAGAGTATTTTATCGGTTTGCTGCTTTATAAAGCGATTGTTATGCGACAGCCAACGTATCTTACTGCTCTCTTCGAAAAAAATTAGGCAAGGACTTCAAGTAGGGGGGGTATGAAAGAGCTCTCAGTTCCGGGGTCGCGCACGGATAAGGGCCTATATTCTTTTAGGGCCCAAGATGCACGCCTCTGGAACTTGTTTCCCTTCTGATGATGATGGTGGGGGTCCAGCGTTCGCACCCACCAGACGTTCTTGCACTCGCGCACGCGAGAATCACCGTACACAACCCAAGCACGAACACGTGTAGTTGCGGAGCAATTTTGCAAGATATCTTATCCATATTCTCAATCACATAATATTTTTTTCAAAAATATTTAGTGTTATATTATGACAATAATTTTAGCTAACCTAGCCAAGATTATTGCGCCGCACATGCAGGCTTTAACATTAATTTTATTCGAGAAATTAAATAAATCGTATACGGGAATTTAGGGTAATATTATGAACACTTGTGGTTTATTCAATTTCGATACAAGTATTGAGCGCCAGCTGCGCGAATTCGCAGCATGATTTTACAAGTTGTTGTATCGACACATAGAATTACTTACACAATTAACTAACTATGGTGAACACGCGGTACGGTGGGAAACGGTAAATGATCGGGGGGGGGGGGGAGAAGCTAATTCTCAGGGACGCGAATTCAAGTAACATCCGGCGACGAAATACACGCGGAAAAGCGGCGACGCGATCTCGACACGCACGTGGCGCTTGCTTTACAAAGAGTTATATATATATATATATATATATATATATATATATATATATATATATGGGTATGCACTAAGCACAATAATAATCTGTGCAACTTACTCTTTTATTCGAATCTGGTGTGGCCTCCTTCGACGATACAAGTTGGTCGGCACACACGGTATACAATTATATATATAGATATATTCGCGAGCGGAACAAGTGGTTTGATATTCGCACGGAGCTGATACAAGAAAGCGAAGCGTCTGTGTACGTGGCTCAGTACGAAGTTGACCGTTGTCCCTTCGTTCCCGCGGCGTTACACTCGGGTTTCGGTAGTGCAGACCGAGCCCGCCTGAAGGCGCAGCGCATGCTTTGGCGAGGGAGAAAGAGAAGTGAGGAGGAGGAAAGGGGAGCGTCTGCTCGCGGTGACGTCACGCTATGTGGCATGCAGTCGACGGCTTGCAGACGATGTTGGAAAGGACGAGGAAGAACGAGTGTCCAGGACGAGGAAGTGCGACGAGGGATGCAGCAGGAGGGGTATCTGGGCTACGGTGCCGACGAAGGGGCACGAAGACAAGAGCTGCAAGGCCCAGGACGGCGTACTTGCAGCAGGAGCAGTGGGCACGGTTAACCTCGAAGAGGTTATGTTTACATACAGCTTCCTACTGCATTCATCCACTGCCACTATTATCAGGTGAGATTAGTATTTAGTTTATCACTGTAATCTCCCCTTACTAATGCTATGTTGTTTCTAGGTGTCTGGCGAGTGCTTCGGATGCCGTTGCTGATGCTGTCATGGGGGAGCGGGCTACGAGTTGAGCTACGTTGCGCACCTGAGAGACTACCCTGCCTCTGCAAACCCTCCAAACCAGGTAAGAGAGTTCCAATTTGATGTGCATGTCTGCTGTATACTAACTCATCTTTATGTTTTCTAGGGTGTATGCTGCAGGCCTCCTTCATGTCTAGAGAACAGCCGCTCCGCCCAAGGTGGATTTATTCAAGCCTATCAAGGCATAAAATCAGGTGGGTATCATTCTAATACCATTTTACTTATATTCTCGATTTCTAATCTCTTGTGTGTTTCCTTAGGTTGGTTCGAAGGGACAGGAGTAAGGCGAGGATGCGCCAGGACATTCTCAGCGCACCCCAGCCGAGACCAGCCAGCTCCCATCTATGCGAGGCTCTATGGGATGGCAGCTGTGCGTTCTCTTCAGCTGCTTTCAGGGCACTACAACTGCACCGCGTATCTACGCACAATGTAAATTTTCATAATAGTTTCTCTCATCTCTTAGAATCTCAAATTTATCTCTGTCAATTCTTTCATAAAAACTACCTTTAAAATTTTTTTTTACCGTATGAAATATTCTGACTATCCTTTTTTCTTTAGCAAAAATACACAAATATAGCACTTCAAAGCATACAGTTAGAGCGCGAAAATTCATATGTGCGCGGTACACGCGCTGATGAATAGAAACTAACTGTAAGACATTTAGCGAGCTGCAGCACAGCTTCAATAGCCGCACGACTAGCGTTGACCTAACAGCCCGATCTCTCTTTCGATCAGCCAGAAAATAAAGACAGATCACCACCAAGTGCGTTGTTGTCCCTCTAACCTATACCCCAGCGCTCCTCTCCCCGTAACAGTACATTATGCAACAAGGGAATAGTTGACTTCGTCCCCGTGTTGCATATAGAATTTTATATCCTACTTAACTGTTGTCACTTTATTGACTTTTATTGAAAATTTATATTAATATTAATATAAATATAAAATTGAAAAAAAGAGAGAAAGCTAGAGAAATTGAGAGTTTACTTTACTCCACCAAAAGCGGGAATAAAGTGCCATTTTCGACCCGCTTTTTAGGTCAATGAAGTGGTCATTATAGTTAAGATGTGAATAAAAGATATAATAGAAGTAATGATAAATAATAAATTGATACCATCAAATTATTATAATTAGTAAAACATTTAAATTTATGGAGAGTTAATCTATTATATCACCACAAGAAAAAATATGGATCATAAAAATCATTATAAAACAAAAATAAACTGACGAGAATTAAAACAAATAAAACATGAGCTTTGAATAGACAACAATTACCGCTTAATACCCAAGAAATAAGCGACCAAATTAAAAAAAAACATAAAAATGAAAAATCATTATAAAACAAGAACGAGTCGATGAATCTAAAAAAATGAGCGATTCGTAAATAATTACCATGTAATCTCCAAGAATTAGGCAATAAAAAATTAATAATAATAATATAACCTCAAATATCTTGAAAAATAAAAGATTTCAAATTTTAGACAAAGAGCTTAGCCAAGACTACGAGTACCTAGAGATAATGGAAACCTTTTAAATTTTAATCTATTTATAAAGATTTTCCATCACATGTTTCCAAAATATCGCCGTTTAAAAGAAATGACGTTTCGTATATAATAAAAGAAGAAAAACAGTTTGTAAAAAATTTCTGTTGGATTTTCAGAGCGACAGCCATGCTTTATACTTTGGCACTCTCTATCTCTCTTCACATCTCCCCTCTTACATTGTTCTTGCCTCTGCGCGCGAACTCGCTGGGGAGGGGAGGGAGAGGGAGCAAGTCCAACGGCGCTCTAGCGAAAGGCATGAGGAGAGCGAAAGAAAACAAGACAAATATATATATATAGGTGTGTGAGTGTATGCGTGCATATATGAGTATATCTATATATATACACTCCGCAACAAAATTAACGCAACGCCTAATTCCGACTAAAAAAGGGCGCAAATTCGAAGATCGATATCTCAGGTAAAAATTGTCGTAAGGGGGTCAATTTTTTTTTAAATTAAAGGTTTAAGTCTCTACTTTAAGAAGGTGGAACTCGATTTTCGATTTGACGCAACCCCTACTTAAGTGACCTTGAAATTCAAGGTCATTTTTTAAAGCTCAAAAATCGTACACTGTCGCAGTGCGCCCACGTGTAGGTGATTTTTTTTCGATAATTCTGATCATTTCATCTTAAAGTACAACTCTTTCCCTTTAGTTCAAAAATAATTTGACCCGCTACGATTTTTTTTGACGATTTTACAGCGTTTTAAAAATTGTATTAAAAATACGCGTTTTTTCGTGAAAAATTTGATAATTTCGATACACCCTACGATTGAATCAGCGGTGTTTATGGATATTTGAAAATCATTCTGTAGATATTCGATGCTGTTGGTGATACTCTTTCGATCTGCCAAGTTCAAAAATTTTTTTACAAAAAATCAAGGATGATATGGCATATTTTATAAACAATGAAAAATGCTTTTTTCTCAAAAAAGCCATCTTTTTTTTATTCAATTTTTTTTTATAGATAGCTAGTCTCAATACCTATATGGTCATATACATGACATTTGGAATATTTTTGTTTTTTAAGAGATATAAACGAAATAAGAAAAAAATTTTATGTACCCCCATAGCACTGTCGTGCAAGAAAAAATCCTATGTATTTTTCCCTTTTTTTATGATTTTTAGACATTTTATTGCTTTTTCTAACTTTCCTGCTAACACGATTCTTTGAGTTGATTTTCTTCTTCTTCTGTTTCTCTTTATTTAACAATTTTGTTAAAGAATGAAGAGCAGTTCGACCTGTATAAGATTTTTTCTTTTTACCTACATTTACTTTCCATACATGGGTTTTCTGAATGCCGTTATATTTAGGAGCCTTAAGCCACTCTTTTATTTTATTTTGTCTAAAAACTTCAATATCTTATTTTGGTAGTAAGATTAGTTTAATATTATTAGTATAAGATTGAACTTTTGTTACAAAAGCATTGGCATCTTGTATTGATTCAATATGACTGTTCTGAAGATTATGTCTAGTTGCATAGTGTTTGACTAGTCCGCCAACACCATCACATGCACCTTTCCCGTGACCTGTAGCTGAAAACAACCATTTTTTATTGATGGAAGCATTTTTCATTTCATACAATTGAAATCGATTTTTAAAGTGGCTTGCTGCTCCATCTGTTATAATCGATATTTGATCTATTAAATCGGTTGAATCATTTTTCATCGAATCAATAATTTTTTTCATTGCTAGCAAGGCATGGGCAGAATCGTGTTTTCTATCATCACTGATGACAGCAAAAGTTTTTGTTAGTTTTCCTTGATAACAAACTGCTGTGAAAATAGAGACCTGTTGATTAACCCAGTGAGTACCTTGAATAGGGTTACTGTGAATCACTGCCCAATTTTCAGTAAAATCACCATGTAGTACTAGATGATCTGAGTTAGCTGCAGCTATTTCTTTCTCTTCTTTTGTAGCTTTTCTTTGTATATTTTTAATATTTAAATGAACGCTTGTTTTGACTGTCCAAGAAGAAAGATCGCTAAAAAAATTGGAGATTGTTAATCTTTTCTTCACAAGATGGCCATTTTCCCACATAGCAAAAACAATCTTCTCATGTTCATTAGTTGTCTCTAATCCAAACAAACTTAGGTTGATATTTTCAGAACCTGGTCATAAAGTACATTCTTGAAAAAGACACTTATCGGACAAATTGGAGCAAACAATTGCCGATAAAAGTGTAGAACGAACTCTATCGAGATATGAATGTTTGCCTCCTAGGAAATTATTTAGACTATTAACGTATAAATCAAAATTTGCACAGTAAATGCACAGACACACTTCCTTCGACGGGCTCAACATAACAAACTTTGGTTTTAATGTATAAAACTTTGTTATACCGATTTTTATGTCTGGGTTTTCTTGTTTGAATAGTTTATACGCCTCTTTTAAACTGCGTGTCAAATAACGTTTTATTTTTTTTTCTTTTTTACCATTTTGTGGAACAGTCACAACATCACATTTATTAGGGCTTTGACGTGTACAGTTAAAGTCATCGTTTAGAAAATATTCCATGGCAATTTTTGTAGACTTTTCGTCCAATGGGTGACCAGTAAACGCGTCAGGTTCAGAATATATTCCCTTAGTTGTTACAAGCATTCTTGCTTTGTCAATCATATAAACAGTTACTTCGGGAAATGCTGATAAAATACTAGATTTTGTTAATGATGAAGGAAGCAACGTTAAAATTCTAATTTTCTCATTGATACTGTCACAATTTTCAAGCGCTACTTGCAAGTTATTAAGCCATTCATTGCAGAAGCATTGAGTCAAATCATCATGTGATTCATCAATGCAAACATTGTATCCTTCTGACAATTTTGAGCTAGTTGCAGATGTGAATGAAGATACTAGTTCTGATTTTTTTCTAATAATGTATCTTTGTACAGATGAATTATCAATACCTCTCTTCGTTTTAAGTGGCGAAACATTACCAAAAGAACTTGAAATTAAGGTTTCGTTTAAATGCCAATCCGCTCTGGGGTGCTAGCTCGAAAATCATGGTCTTCAGTATGACTGTCCAAGTCAGTATAATTGTCTGAATGAATCGCATCAATTATTTCCTTTGATTCAATATTTTTAACACGTTCATAACAATCGAATTATACATAATCCGAACTCTGCATTGCTTTGTTAGGAAAACTTTGTCGAAGAAGTTCTGCTAAATTCTCCAATTTTCTAAATTTAACAGTGGCATCATATACGTTTTTTTTGTGTGATCCAAAAAAGTTTGGACACTTGCGCCTCTTTGTTGAATAAATTTCAGCCATAATTCAAGAGAAATCTTAGTATGTATAAGTAATACTATATAGCAAAAGATGAGTTTTAGCCACCTTGCGGAGAATTCTAGTACCATGCGTTATACTCCTCTATGGTGTACACACACACACACACACATATATAAATAATCGTACACGTATTCGCCTAATGCACAGATTCTTGCTCTGCTATATACGTATAATCATTATACTTAGGAGTACATACAATTTTTTTCTTATTTCGTTTATATCTCTTAAAAAACAAAAATATTCCAAATGTCATGTATATGACCATATAGGTATTGAGACTAGCTATCTATAAAAAAAACTTGAGTCAAAAAAAAGATGGCTTTTTTGAGAAAAAAGCATTTTTCATTGTTTATAAAAAATGCCATATCATCCTTGATTTTTTGTAAAAAAATTTTTGAACTTTGCAGATCGAAAGAGTATCACCAACAGCATCGAATATCTACAGAATTATTTTCAAATATCCATAAAAAGACGAATTAGAACGATTTAAAAAGAAAAAAGTTTTCGATTTTTGAGAAACGAAATTTGAGGAGTCATTTTTGAAAAAAGCATAACACATGCAATTTTTATGCTATCGAAAAATCAAAAAATACGTATACGCTTATTTTCCGAGTAGAATAATATACTATAATTTGAGCTGATTCGGAGAGATAGGTGCTGTCGGCCTGTATGATTTGAGATGAAATCGGTCATATGTATGATTCAAAACTACCCGAAAGTATGTGGGACTTGGCTGTAACTGCAGCAGTTTATGCCTATAATCGTATTCCCCACAAATTAAATGATATGTTTACACTCTTGGAAAAATTTTCTCCACAGCATAGCTTTAATTTAAAACAAATTAAAAGATTTGGGTGCGTAGCTTACATAAAAGCAGAGAATAGTAGAGAGATTGCCAGTGAGCATGGGCGGATTCGGGGCGATGCTTGTCAGTCGTGAGCTAGTGAACCTAGCGACTGAGCGCCCGAACTATACACATAATTTGATCACAGTGCGGAGGAGGAAGTGTGTGTGCGCGCTTGAAGGAGAAGAGGAGAAGTGTGTATAGACTGAAAGCACCGGATGCCGGTTGAAAGCGCGCGTTCGCTTAATTCTCTCGCGTGCATATGGGTACATCTCTAGAACCTTTGACTTTTTCACATTAAAAATCAGGTAAAATTAATTTAGGATCACAGTTCTAATTTTTTAAAACAATTTCTTAAGACTATACCCAGATAGCAGCCCGTGCCGAGCACGACGTGCTGGCACGGCGTGACGAATTTGTGCCATCACTGTGCAGTCGCGGCGTGCTGTCCGATTGGGTAGCACGTCGTGACCGCCCTGTGCCGTCATCGTGCCGTCACGCAACATCACTTTTTTGAACTTTTAGATTCCAGCAGAATGACGGCACAGTGCAAGCCCGTCGTGTCGGGAAAATCGTGGCAGCAATGTGACGGATTATGGACAGCACGACGTGCCATCAATATAATTATAAAAATATAATTTAATTGCATATTTAAGTTATTATTTCTATTACAAATAAAATTGATAATAATAGTAATGATTTGTTAATTTATTTATATGGGGCTCAATTGATGTAATTGAATAAATAAATAAATATAAATAAATAAATAATAGTATAATTTTATGATTTATATTTTTATTAATAATAAATATATTTGTTTATAATTGAATATTAAAATAGATTTACATTATAAATTTAAAGTCTTGAAATAATTTCGAGCTTTCTGTTGTTTGAAGAAATATATCGCATCCCGCCATTGCAGTAATCTCCCTGCTTTCATGAAGACTTGATCTTCAATTGCAGACGCGCGCAATAAGTGAAATTGTTCTTAATAATTATAGCGGTATTATTGTAGTTATTAATTATTGTAGTTATCTGTGGTGTAATTTGGAATTCTGAATTATATAATTCGACTGTGGCAAGTTTGTGGTGGACGTTCGAGAGGAAGTGCAGCTCGTCTTGAGGATCATCCTGGCGCGCGCACGTGCAATTGCAGTTCATAGTAAATAATTACTATCATTAATTATTTACATGCTGCAATTTGGATTTCCCAAGAGAACTGTGGCAACTTTCTGGACGTTTCAGAGTGAAGAGATTGTCTTGAGGATCACCCTGGCTGAAATGTAAAATTTTTTTATTTATAATTATTCTAATAATTATATTATGTTAATAAATAGGTTAGTTTTGACGAGGAAGGACGAGTGGCCAGGACGAGGAAGTGCGACGATGGATGCAGCAGGAGGGGTATCTGGGCTACGGTCCCCACGAAGGGGCACGAAGACGAGAGCTGCAAGGCCCAGGACGGCGTACTTGCGGCAGCAGCAGTGGCACGGTCAACCTCGAAGAGGTTATGTTTACATACAGCTTCCTACTGCATTCGTCCACTGCCAATATTATCAGGTGAGATTAGTGTTTAGTTTATCACTGTAATCTCCCCTTACTAATGCTGCGTTGTTTCTAGGTGTCTGGTGAGTGCTTCGGAGGTTAAATGAACACTCAAACTCTAAAATCCATGAATCTTCAAACATATGAAACCTACAACCCATGAACCGTCAAACCCCCGAACGCAAGACTTAGTTTTATAATTATTAAATTTTTCATTTCTTAAATATATCGTTTATTTTTAGGTCAACTACTTGATTTATCTTGGTGGTAGAAATACCGATGACTCTTAAGCAATTTTTTTAAAAAATTGCTTTGCAGTCAACACAGAGCTTCTGTGCAATGTTACTTGGCTTGGAGATAAGAAAAAAAATGTCACAAGACTACGTGATACCCGTTTTGTGTCAGCTTGTGAAGGTATATTGTTTTATATATTTTATTTTACTTGTCACACTAGACTTATTATATTAATTATGAATGTTTCCATTTTTTACCAGGGCCCTGAAAAGCCTTAAGCAATGTCTACGGCGTCTCGAAGAGATACGCAGAGACGAGCTACTGCCCAAAGAAAGAGAGAGATGAGGAGCAGCTGCCACCATCTCCGAGGAGAAGACGAGCTCCTGATGAAGAAGAAGAAGAAGAAGAAGAAAATCAAGAACCCCTGCCATCCAGTCCAAAAAGAAGAAGAGTTTTAGAAAAAACTTCAGACGACGAGAGGGAGAGGGATGATCATCAGCATCTGTCCAGTCCAAGGAGCTATGTAGGATTGGATGACCTGAAGGATGAAATACCCGACGAAGATGACGCACCTACAGAAAATTTCGACCATTTACAGCAGAATCCACCTGATAAACTCTGGTAAGTGGCCTCCTGTTAAATATTATCATAGAACATGTAAAAAACCGCTGGCAATTCCTTGGCACTTTGCTTCCTCAAACTTAATTGATTGTTTCAATATGAAATTAATTTTAAATTTACTTATCTTTTTTTAATCAATATCTTAAAAAAGCTGTGTTTTTAGTATTGATGAATTGTCAAAAGATAATTTTTTACTAAAATTACATATTTAGATTAAATTACAGTTTTTCACGCCTTTTATAACTATTGTTATAGATAAGTTATATCTAACATTCCAAAAAACCCTACAATGTGAAAGTAGATTTCGCCCTCGAGTGATTACTGCCCTCGCGAGAAGATTCTTCCCTCGGGTGATTACTGCCCGCGGGAAAAACTGCTACTTTCGTCCCTTGTTGCATAATGTACTATTCTGTCCGGATAAGCGGGTAAAAAAGTTTTTTTACCCGTTGACTACTTTTGTTGCCCGCCAAAAAATTTCTTTTTTGCCCGTTTATTTAAAAACTTATTTTAAAAACGCAAAAATCCATACATGTGTTACAAAAAAATATGGTGTGACACACACACACGCACACGCATACATGCGCACACACTAACTCACTCACACGCACGCACACACACTCACACGCAGGCACATACACACTCACTCACACGCACGCACACACATATACGCGCATACGGACACACACGCATGCACATACACATACACGCGCACACACATGCACGCATGCATGCATGCATACACGCAGCACACGTACACGCGCACGCACTCACGCACGCACATTCATACAGACATTTTCTAAAAATAGTGTATGTTGATTCCTATTGTCTCAAAAAATATGTCTTTAGTGATTTTAGCAAAACTTTTTTATTACCATCCCAAAGCTTCCTCTGTGATGAAGCAAAATCAAATGAATTTAAAATAAAATATAAAATATATCAGGGAATCAGAGGACGGAGAAATCGATGGAAGGACCCACTATAACGAATACCCCGCGGAGTATTTGGAGGAGTGCCGACCTGACAGAGGAGGTGCAGAACCTTACCCGGACGATGACACGGAGATCGAAAGCGACGCCGAGAACAACAAGGATCATGACGACCACAGCAACACCATGATGGAGGACAACGGCCAGCCTGAGGATGGGACCGAAGAATTTCCGGACATCTACACATTTATAAAACACCAAGAAAAATACTAGCTTGCTACATATTTCTTTGCGTTTTATAAAGGCGACTTTATTTATGTTTTTACTTTTAGGGAAGTTCATATAAAAAGTACACGTTTATTATATTAGTTTGCATTCTTTTTATATTATCACTTGCTGAAATTAACGTGGACTTTTTATATGAATAGAACGTTTTCTTACATTTTATATTTTATTTATTTGTTCATTTATTTAATAAATTCAATTATCAATTTACTAATCTTTTATTTTTTAATTATATTTTAATTTTTAATTATATTTTAATTTTTAATTACGTATTTAAATTAAAAAAAAATGTAAGGAAGCGTTGGAGGGGCAGAGAATGTTGGTTGTGCCTCACAGAGATAGGCAAGATCGGGGCCCTCTCACACATAAAAAAAAATTCTTTTATTTTTGTTTGAAAAAATAGCAATATTGAGGTAATTTTTACATTACAAGAGAATAATTCTAATAACATTATAATTATTATAATTATTACCCAGACAGCAAAAAATGAATTTTTTCTAAGGATTTTTTTCGAACACTAAGAATACTTATGCATGTAAGTTAGAAAAGGATTCTTAAAGAGTTTGAAAAGAGTTCATAAAGAATTCTATTACTATTAAAATAAAAATAATAATTGTTTTCAGATGCCGTTGAGAGACGTTAGAAAATAACTCTAGAACCGATCCAGCACGTACTGAGAGACGACGTCAAGGAATACAGACTGCCGATTCAGCGACTGACCCAAGACTGAGGTAGACAAGCTGAGGCTGGGAGCGACAAAAATGACATCGTTTTCAGACTTGCAAGCTGAGCTTCAAGGAGGGCCTAGCAAAGGTAATTTATTCATCATTCTATTATAACTTTCCAACCCATAATGCAATAAAAATCTTATTTTTTTCGGTTTTTTCAACAGAGTTCATAACACTTCGAGCGCAGAAACGGTGTGCACCTGCCTGGAAGTGATAGCGATCTGCTGAATGGTTCCCAAGGTCATGCTGTTGTCGTACGAGCGCGTGGACATGCCTGCAAAACTCTCGATGACGCAGGGGCAACGAGAATGATGTTGAGTAGGAGGCTTCTTGCGAGTTGCAGCTCAGGCAATCCCTGTTAAAAAATTGAAGCTGGATTTCAAGCTTGAAATTCAGCGATGAGCTTGAATCTGGTTTGATCGAACTTAAAATCCAGCTCGATTTCAAGCTCGAAATCAAACTCAAAAAATCCACCCTGATCGACCTACATTTCAAGTTTGATCAAGCTGGATTCAACCTCATCGCTGAATTTCAAGTTCGATCGAGCCGGATTCAAACTCATCGCTGAATTTGAAGCTTGAGATTTAGCTTGATATTTTCAATAGGGGAACCTGCACAAGGCCTGCACCATTATTTACGTAAATATTTTCAGGGACTATATATATATCAAATTTCTTCATATATATATATATATATATATATATATATATATATATATATATATATATATATTCCACGTCGACCATAGAAGAAATTTTTTACATTTCGTTTTAAAATGTTTTTACTAGTTCAGAATAGTTAAAAAATGTATGCAAAAAAAATTTAGATCACAATACCCTAACTATGCAGAACTGTGGCCCTATTAAAAATAAAGTTTTTTTCAATTCTTAGAAACAGAGAAAACTTTAATAATTTTTAGCTCCAGATAGGTGCAATTTAGGTATTTACACATATACATTTTTATTATTTTTCTGTATATTTTTCTGTAAATTTTCTATAGAATATGCTAGCACTTTTTTTAGGCCCTAATTACCACGTTTCTGATTGATTTATAAAAGATATACCGTTATATAGTAATAAGAGCTTCAAAATGAGACCAGGTAGACCATGGACCGAGCTTATTAACCGAAGTAACAGAATTTTGAAGGAAATCTACATACAATTTGTATATCTATATATGAAGATTTCTTTTATAAATGATATACCCTACATACATATAGATATATAAATTGTATGTAGATTTCTTTCAAAATGCTGTAACGTCAGTTATAAAGCTCGGTCCATGATCTACCTGCTCTCATTTTGAAGCTCTTATTACTACAAAATTTTGAGATTAAAATAAACTGCCGAAATTTTTTAAATAGCATATAACGGTATATCTTTTATAAACCAATCAGAAACGTGATAATTGGGGTCTGAAAAAAATGTCAGCATATTGTACAGAAAATTTACAGAAAAAAATGCATATATATATGTAAATACCCAAATTGCACCTATCTCGAATTGAATTTTCTACTTTTCTAAAAATTTAAATAAACTTTATTTTTAGGGTCACGGTTCTGCAAGATTTGGGTCTTATGAGCTAAAATTTTATTTACATGCTTTTTTCACTATTCTGAACTAGTAAAAACATTTTCAGCGAAATGTAAAAAATTTCTTCACGGGTTTACGTGAAATATATATTATTATGAAATATTGAAATTCGTTCAGAATGAACTTTTACTACAGTTTCTCTATTAGTCTTGACGTTTCTTTCGCCTTTACAATACATCAGGAAAGTATAATACATTTTTAGGCCAATTTTTTATTTGAAAATTTTTATATATCAAATTTTTAAATTTTAAATCTGACCTGAGATCTTACCAGAGATCTCGTGTAAGATTTTGAGTAAAAATTCATGAGGTTTTCGCATGATATTTCACCTGAGATTTTTTGGTAGGGATATATAAAAATATATATATATATATATATATATATATATAATCATGCGAAATATCATGCGAAAACCTCATGAATGTTTACTCAAAATTTCACACGAGATCTCTGGTAAGATCTCAGGTGAGATTTAAAATTTCAAAATTTGATATATAAAAATTTTCAAATAAAAATTGACCAAAAATGTATTATACTTTCCTGATGTATTGTAAAGACGAAAGAAACTTCAAGACTAATAAAAAAAACTGTAGTAAAAGTTCATTCTGAACGAATTTCAATATTTCATTAAGTGTACATATAATAACATGAGATTTTGGTATGAGATCTCAGGTGAGAATCTTACTTGAGATTATTCAGTAGGAGTATGCGAATAATCATAATTAAAGTATAAAATTATAATTAAATTTAAATATTTACGTAAATAAATGGTATATATATGTTATTATTGTATGTATATATCTGCTGCGGATTCCCGGAAAAACAACTCAAGTCCATTTTTTTTAAAATTGAGTTTTAAGCGATTTTAATATCTTTATATAGTATATTTTCAGATAAAAGTGCACAAAATCAAGAAAGTGTAAAAATAAGTAGCCTTATCTACTATTTATGATTTTTTTTACATTAGTTCAAATGGAAAATAAAAATTTTAAGTATTAGTATCTTCAAAACAGAAAAGTGGACTTATGTTGTTATTCTGCAAAACCATATATATATATATATATATATATATATATATATATATATATATATATATATATATATTATGTATTAACTTATTAATTTATTGTACAAAAATTAAATATTTAAAGTATATAAATAAAAAATTACAAATATAAAATACAGTATTTTTATTATGATAAAATTATACATTTAATATAAATAATATATATATATATATATATATATCGCCGTGCTGGCATATTGTCGGCAAATTGCACCGCACAGTGCTGACACGTTGCCGGCACGCGGGCCGCAGTACCAATCGCGCATGCAAATTGCGTCGGCAAAATGACGGCACTATGACGGCCCGCGTGCCAGGACCGCGTTCCTGCACCGTGCCGTCTCAGAAGCGGGGCAGGAATCCGTCACAATGCCGGACCGCGGGCGGCCCGCGGGCCGTCAGCGTGCCGACACAGTGCCGACTCAATGCTATCTGGGTAAACTACTAAAATATAATCACGAAAAAGCCTAAAACAAGTGCCTAATTTCTCAAATATGTCAGAAATTTATATTTCTAATGATCTAAAAACTATAAATCGTACTTCTTTAAATATTTAAAATGATTATAAACGTATTTATTAATAATTTAAATGCTTAAAATATTATTAATTGTACCTCTGAGAAGACAATAAAATTTTATTTTTATTGTATTTATTTTTCTGCTTAATCCTTTCTTTTTGTTCGTGTAAATCTTTATTTCGCTTGTGCTGCATATATTCTCTCTTTATCTTCACTTTCAAGTCGCTCGAAATAGATTACATGACTGTACAATAGTAACATATCACGTTTAGTATTGTTATCATGAAATTTTATTAGTTACAAATAGAGGTTATGATTTAAATTTGCGGCACTTATCATATATTACCTGACATTTGAAGTACACAAAATACGATATTTCAAGTTTGTAATTAATAAGTATAATTAATTTATGACAGTAAGTGAATATAAAAATATGAAAAATAATAAATTTAAATCTTAAACAACAGTATAAGCATGCATGTAACAGTTAAAATTTACTATAACATGTAAAAAAAGGAATTTAAAGTTTATGACACATACGTTAAAGGTTCTAGAGATTTACCCATATAGCGACTTTATATTGTACATAAAACCAAGATACATAAATCGGTAGAAGACGGGGGCATCGAGCTCCTTTATTTAAATAAAACTATATATTGTTAATAAATTTGAATATATTTTATTAAAATATTATTAAAAGAATCCTTTTTTTAATTAAGGGTCATTAGGTGTCTTTGAATGACAATACTGGAAACCTGCACATTTCTTATAATACTGCAAGGTTTTGAGAAATATTTCTCAAGAAATATATCGGATTAAATTATTAAGGCTTTATTGTGATAAAAATACACATAGTTATGTTATGTATGTAGAATTTGAAAATAAAAATTATTAACCAAAGGTATAGTCTATCAAAGTCATAATTCATGTATTGTTTTAAATTTTGTCATGAAATATGATTTTTAAAGACTATAACTTGGTCAATAATTTATATTTTCAAATTTCCACATTCATATGTCCAGAATCTGACCGTCCTGACTTTCGAAACCTTACGGTAGCGCAAGAAATATACAGGTTTCCATTATGATCATTCAAAGGGACCTAATGACTCTTAATTTCAGAAAAGTATTTTTTCCGTATTCTTTTGATAAAATATACTTATTTTTCAGTAATCTATCTGACGGACGTAATACATTTTTCCATAAAAGTTCCCTATTGGTGGTCGCCGGTCGTGTTCTTTCGCGTCTGATTGTTTGGTCTCAGGTTCAAGTCCGACTTATTTAATTATTTTTTATGAAATACGTTCATTGCTTTTTGTTATGACATAAAATGTATACACCCCATTAGCCAGATGTATTGCAAATTGTTAGTAATTTTACATACACGTTTTGCTATCGATTTCCGTAAGTTTGACGTAAAACTGCGTCCGTATACGATGGAAATTTTGTATCAAGTATTGAAGTAAATTATGAGGACAAAGTGAAGGCAAAATTACAGCAAAATGCTCATAATGTGCAGGCGTATCATAGGCATACATTGACATCATATTGTCGTTACATTTCTCGACTTTTGTGTTACACAAATTTCCATCAATATGCTGTTATTAATTTCTTCCCTTTCTCTCTTGCACTGTAACATATATGAGTAATTTTATTGAATATTACGCGAATAATATTGAAAATAAAATAATATAATATATTAATAATATTGAAAACAAGTTGAAAGCAAATTGATGTACAAAACTTGCAGCAACAGTTACACATCAAATGTAAGTAAATCTGCGTCTGTATATGGCAGCAATTTGGTGGCTAGCATGTGCAGTCAATTTTACGGCACATTGACATCAATCCTTGATATTCGTCATTTCTTGAGCGTAAGTTGGAAGCAAATTGCTAACACACATTGCAAGCAACTATTTCCGCGATTTGGCCGCGGCAAGCCTGGTTAATGGGGCAGTATTGTATTTAAAAATACGTTTTACTATATTATCATCATCTGTTTCTTGAAGAATTTTTATTTTACAATAATAAATAAACTCCGTTTAAGGAGATAAAACGTGCACAGTACCAAAAATATATATTTTCTGTTGGCAACGACTGTTGTTAAATAATCTAGTCGATTTTGTATGTGCTCTATTCTTTAATGTGTTATTGAAGTAATATTCAAATGCACTAACCGACCAGTGCTTTTCTTTAAGAAAAAATGCAAATTTTAAAAATCGTAAAAGAAATTTTAGTTACGCCAACTGAAAACACATTTTTTAATGTAGGATTCTAGGAAAAAAATCTACAAATTCAATTTTCATTCATGAAATTTTTATATTATTTTTAACACCACAATACAATCTTACACAATAATTTTGAGCAATTTTTGACCTATATATCCACTACAGTATGCCATTATATGTTTATTTATCAGTTATTTATACCTATTTTAAAAAGTCACTTGCGCATCTAGTTATTTACGTACATTGTAGAAAAAATTTGACATACTTACTTCAGTGCAACAAATAAAAGTTAGTAACATTTATATTTTTAAACGTTTTATCACCAGTATAAAAAATCCAATGAGTTTATTCATTGTTAAATTGTTTAAAAATGATATTTTGTAAATAAGTTTTATAATGACATAATAAATTAAGCCCAAAATTCTTCACAAAAGCTGCTAACTTTTATTCTAAACATTATAATTAATTCACTCTGAAAGTTACAGAAAGATTCATTAAAATCTAATGCGCGTACAACTATTTAAAGTTAGAAAAATAAGTTCCGAAAAAAACACGTTCAAAGATATAACTTTGTATGTTATCTAATGTAAATTGTACATAACTTTAAGGTCTTTCCTTCTATTTTTATTATCTTTTCGGAAAAAGTTTTTTCCACTTTCGGGTGCATAGTTATTAACTGTACAGTAACCTCTTGTTTTTTGCTATATTCACGGAGAGAAAAAGATAGTAAAAATTAGTGTACGTGTATAGTAATCGTTATCATCTTTTTCTCTTAGTGTAAAAAACATAACTAATTTGCTAAAAAAACATGGTTACATGAGCAATTTTCATCGTTTAAACGCATTTTTATTCATAATTTGACCCCTAAAGACATAATAAAAAGGTTTGGAAACCCCAGCATTCAGATTTTTTTTTGCGATTTCTGGATCGTAAAAAGTTAATTTTTTTGGATTTCGTCATATACATTTATGCGAACTTGTTCATATACGGACATTTTCTAAAAATAGTATATTTTGAATCCAAGTATATATAAACACATTTTTCTCTGTGACGAAGAAAAACAATTTTAGATACAACTTTGCTATCGCCATTATTTCGATTCTTATATACTACATCATAAATGAAAACGATAATGTAATAGCAAACTTTATCTACGGTCCCATTACTATTATGAAATTATTAATTAAAAATATTCATTATTGTAATATTTAAAAAATTTTCGAGCAAATAAATAAATAAATTAAAATAATTTAAAATATACACATCTAAAAGTGAAAAAAATAAACTATCTAATAAAATATTTTATAATTTTTAAATACCAATAGAAAATTCATGTAATATTAAAAAGGCTTAATTTTGTAAAAGACTTGTGTATTATTTACCTGAATTGTTAATTCATTGTTGCCGTTGCACTGGTGGTGATGGAAATCGAAATAAAGTATGGCCATTGTGCTTCCCATTGTTACAATGGACAAATTTACATCGGTCATACACTGTTTGCTTGTTTATTTTGTTATGTTGATTTTCAAAAACAAAAAGCAAACAGTCCTAACGCAGCAAAGAATATTTCATTTTCACGGTTTTTATAATAAAACTACCGAATAGAGAAAAACGAATCGTTATAAGAAACAATAACAAAAATCACGAGAAAAAGAATCAAATAATAAGACTAAATTTAATGAGAAAAATGTGAAATTGACAAAAATAACGTTATGACAACGCAACATTTTAAAAGTTAATAACCTACAAACAAAAATTCTAATTTTCCACACTTTGAAGTTATCACCATATACATTAAATAACGACACGCTAACACGTTAATTATCTAAACTTATACAAGTGATAAACAGCACACGATGGTATTTAATTATAAAGATGATCACAATCCTTATCAAACTGTCTGTAGTGTCGCGAACTCCACGTGATAATTGACAGGACAATAAACAAATGCAAGCTTTTTGAAGCACGGGAAATGGCGTTTTAACGGTCACATGACGGTAACTATACATGACCGTGTAAATTTTTGCTCGCGTTTTTCGTATAAAAAAAGTTTTATTATGAAAACATTGCGAGGCAATATAAAATTAATATAATATCGTCACCAACAATAAATACACGTTAATATAAGATATATATATATATATATATATATATATATATATATATATATATATATATATATATATATATATATATATATATATATATATATATAGTATATATGGGGAATTCTTTTTCAAATCCGCCACCCCCCTGCCCATTTCAATTTTGTCGAAAAAAAATTTTTGAGCACACGAAAAAATTTGTCAAGAAGTCTAGTTTTTGATGCCGTTAGGTGTTTAAAAGAAAAATTTTCTAACCTTAAAAAAACTGTCTAAAGTGAGGTACCTAGTAAAAAATTTCGATTTTTTTTTCAAAAATGATCGAAAAAATTATAATTCCTCAATAATTTTGACCAAATTACTCATTAACAGTATTTTAGGGATCGCTGAACAACAATACGATGTCAGATTTAAAATTCAAGATGGCGGATCCAAGATGGCGGATAGTATTTTTTAATGTTGACCGATTTTTACTAAATTCTGTATGTTGGGGTTTTTGGGATCACTGATTACGATTCCGAATTCGAATTTCAAATTCAAGATGTCTGATCCAAAATGGCAGACCTTAATTTCAAATTCCAGATTGCTGAACCAAAATGGTGTGCAGATATTTTCTTATTGGCTGATTTCTAAAAAATTTCGTAAACCGCACTTTTTAATATCTCTGATAGCGAATTTGAGTTCAGATTTCAAATTCAAGAGGGCGGATCCAAGATGGCGAACATTACTTATTTATCGTCGATTGATTTATCCAAAATTTGGTATTAAAATATATTTATGGTCAAAAAATATTTATGTTCACTTATCCACCACCTGGGGAGGCACTCGATGCGGGACTAGTAAACCCGACACGAGTCTGTCTTCATCTATGTCAACTGCGTCTGTCTACCGATCTGTCTGTAGGGTGTGACTTATCTATGTCAATTTCAGTCCATTTGTAGAGTGATTGTTTTTGTGTTTTTAAATTTTAATAAAACTTTATAATGAATTACTTCTTTGATTGTGGTGACCAATGATTTGCATTTTTTTTCGTATCATTAGAAAATTTTTTAATCAAAACAATTCCATTTTTCTCTACTATAAAACGGTGGTTTTTCGAAATCTCAGGAACACTCTCGCAATTAAGATATCTTTGATTCAATTTTCGCCTCACTTTGTCATGATATACTTTATCAAAGTAGCAAATAGATATGTTATCGAAATATTTTTTTGCTCAATTGAATAGTGCTTGAGGAGTTAATATTGCTTCAGATGGTTTTGCCTTGTAGGCTGACTTTTTGAATGTAGCAGCTATTACAGCATACATGCTTTTTCCATGTGCAGTTGCTGCGTAATGCCATTATGCTTCAATATTAAAATCTTTTTTATGATTAATTAAATTGTTTATTTGAAATTTATTTTTAAAATGTTGCTTAGCCTCATCAGTACAATAATAAAGGTTTTGAATTATTTTAACCTTCTTATTAATTTCTGGTATCAGTAGCGTTTGAATAGCATATACAGCGGCAGTGTCATGTTTCAGACTATCAGACAAAAAAACCATACTCTGATGGTTAACTTCATTATTTTCTTTGTAATAGAAAATCACAGGTAGCACTGTACATTGGTTATTGTTGAAATGAAAAGCCTGGAAAGCATCCTGACGCACGTAAGCATAATTTTCTGAGAAATCACACATTACAAGTACTTCATGTGGGCTAAGATTTTCTTTTTTTTCATTTATAAACAGAGTCTGCTGCTTTGCAATGTAAGAATGAACTTTCAGAGTCTTTAGCTTATTGTCTAGATCCAATAAATAATCTTCAACACTCGATGTTTCAGACTATCAGACAAAAAAACCATACTCTGATGGTTAACTTCATTATTTTCTTTGTAATAGAAAATCACAGGTAGCACTGTACATTGGTTATTGTTGAAATGAAAAGCCTGGAAAGCATCCTGACGCACGTAAGCATAATTTTCTGAGAAATCACACATTACAAGTACTTCATGTGGGCTAAGATTTTCTTTTTTTTCATTTATAAACAGAGTCTGCTGCTTTGCAATGTAAGAATGAACTTTCAGAGTCTTTAGCTTATTGTCTAGATCCAATAAATAATCTTCAACACTCGATGTTTCAGACTATCAGACAAAAAAACCATACTCTGATGGTTAACTTCATTATTTTCTTTGTAATAGAAAATCACAGGTAGCACTGTACATTGGTTATTGTTGAAATGAAAAGCCTGGAAAGCATCCTGACACACGTAAGCATAATTTTCTGAGAAATCACACATTACAAGTACTTCATGTGGGCTAAGATTTTCTTTTTTTTCATTTATAAACAGAGTCTGCTGCTTTGCAATGTAAGAATGAACTTTCAGAGTCTTTAGCTTATTGTCTAGATCCAATAAATAATCTTCAACACTCGATGTCTGTTCGGTTAATGTTGCTCTATCAGTAGCAGTCCACGATGAGTATGTAATATCAGAAATACAGAAATCTTCTGATTGTTTACGTATTAGAGATATAATTTTCTCAGTTCCTGGACATTTATTACACTTGTCGATGTAACAGTCAGAAGTTGGATTAGAACAAACCAATTTTTCTATTCAATCTTTATAATTAGAAAAAGGAGTACTTGCATTTTCAGTCAATTGCTTCAGGTTTATGGCATCTAACATAAGTTTCATATTTTTATGAATAGTACATATGCATACCGAATGCGTTTCAGACGCTCCAGGAAGAATACAATATTTTGGTCTGAGAAATACAAATTTACTAAAAGAAATTTGGAGTTTCGGGTGAGTCTCTTTAAAACAAGCATAGAGTTCTTTCGTATTCAATAATAATAGACGTTTACTTTTTTCTTCTCTTGTGCCATCTTTATTTTTTACGGAAACAACGTCTTTCTTTGATGGCATGATTCGACTGTACATATCGTTATTGTAAAATTCTTCAATATTTTTCACAGTTTCATGGGAAAAACTACGACCCGCTTTCGCAACAGTTTCACTTAAAACCCCATTCTTTGATTTCAGCCTTTTAGACTTTTCAACCAAATATCTTGAAGCATTAAACTCCTTAGCAATATTTCTCGTGCTCCATGGACTTGGAGCAATAGTAAGAATCCTGACTCTTAGAGGATCGTTCCTGTCCAAACTTGAAAATTTAGTTTTAAGCCCATCTAGCATTTCCTCTAAATCAATTTCTCTTTGGGATCGAACTTCTGATTTCGGTGACGCTCTAGAATCAAGGTTTTCTTCATCATTGGATATACGAGAATCATCATTATACGAATCATCAGAATCACTTATATTGGCTTGAATAGATTCATCCTTATCATTTAAATTTAAAATGGAAATTTTTTGTGAGATGCCTCACTTTAAACAGTTTTTTGTGAGGTTAGAAATTTTTTTTTAAACACCTAACGGCATCAAAAACTAGACGTTTTGACAAATTTTTTTGTGTGCTCAAAAAAATTTTTTCCCCGAAATGGGAAGGAGGGGTGTCTGATTTGAAAAAGAATTACCCATATATATATATATATATATATATATATATATATATATATATATATATATATATATATATATATATATATATAAATACATAAAAACATTTGTTGACAACCAATATGAGTTAACGGTAAAAATTATAATATTATTTTAAAAATTAATAATAGCTGATATTATTGGGCAATAACGAATCTTTCACTGTCGTATTTGAAGTATGAAATAAATAAAATAAAACTAATAAAGAAATAAAATTACATTGATAGTAAATAATTGAACACGTGTTGTTGATGAATTATTTTATAAATATAATCTTTATTATATCTCATACAATAAAATATAACATATACTGATCTTTTGCATTAAAACATATCGCAAATATTTATCAAACATTTTTATGCTCTTTAAGGAATCGCAAAAATTAAGCTTTGAAACACTCTTTAATATAATAATAATGAATGCTAGTATAACATTTTGTAAGGTAATAATAATATAAAACTCAAAGAAATAAATAAATCTTTCGAGTAGGCGCGAACCAAAACAGAATTGTAAACGCGGCGCTGCCGCGCCCGCCAGCTTCCGCTGGCCGTACACACATTCTCCTACGCCGCTATTCACGCGTGCTTCCTCCTCCATCGTGCTGTCTGAAATTATGTGTATAGTACGGGCGGCAGCCGTCATACAGCGCCACGCTGAAAATTTCCTCACCTTTTTAACATTGCATTGGCAATCTCTCTACTAATCTCTGATAAAAGTCCAGAGAGAAACATGCCCTAAATTTAGCTTTGAGGGCAGGCGCGTTATATTAGTTGGATACACACCCTAAGGGTATCAATTTCTGACACCAGATGAAGGGAAATATTATGAAAGTAGAGACGCGAGATACAATAAAAAATTAGGTTATTGAAATAAATAATAGAAGGATGAGATTAGAGACATTCCTGAAATGCAAGAAGAAATAAATAAAGAAAAATGGTTTATTCAGTTTAATGTTGATGAAAATACATTAGATGAAGTTTCAAAACCGGAGTGAGAGAACAAACGGAAAAGAGGTAGACTAAAGAAAATAGTACCAAAGATAGACAAGAATAAACTCAATGTTGCAGAAGAATAAAATTGAGGTACTAAATGATACTAGTTTTTCAAATTTGGAAATGGATCAAAATTTAAAAGCAAACGTATTGTTTTCCTCTTTTACAAATGGTATGACAGAACAAGATGGAAACAAAAGCGATGAGATATATCATGCTTTACTTTCGAATATAAATTTGAATCTAATGAACTATAAAGAAACAATGCAAAGTAAAGAGAAAACTTTCTGGCAAAAAGTTACAGATGATGAGTTAGAATCTATGAATAAAAATAAAGTTTGGAAAATAATAGACGGTCCAGGAATGATGAAAAATGGTCAGAGAGCAAACATTATAGATAGATAGATTAATAGATTCAAAGTGGGTGTTTAAACGAAAAATCGAATCAGATGGGAAAACTAGACACAAGGCGCGATTGCTCATTCGAGGTTTTAAAGATCGAAATTTTTATGAATTAAGAGAAACTTATGCTCCAGTATTCAGATTACCGTTCGTGCGTGTATTTATTGCAATGGTCAATAAATTTAACTTAGATGTGATTCAGTCTTATGTAAAGACTGCTTTTCTAAATGAGACTATAGATGAGAAAATTTACATGGAGATACCTGAAGGTACATCCCATTCAGAAAAGGAACGTAGAGTTAAAGCATGCAAAGTTGAACGAGCACTTTACAGTCTGCGTATTAGTCCTAGACGCTGGAATGAAAAATTGACTCAAGTAGCTCTAGAAATAGGTCTTATAAATTCAGATTTAGAACCTTGTATGTTTACTTGGTGAGAACGGAATAAATTTTTAATCCTATTTTTATACGTGGATGATTTGCTAACAGAAAGTAATGATAATATCAAATTAAATGAGGTGACAAGAAAATTATGCAGGTAATTTGAAATGACTATATTAAGTGAGACTATAGAATTTTTGGTGATCTCTATAAGGCGCCACAGAAAGAATCAAATTATAGAACTAAGTCAAGAAAATTACATAGAGAAAATCCTAGATAGATTTAATTTTAGTGATGCACATCCTCAACGAACACCAATGATAATCACTTAGGTGACAAACAAAGAGAGAAAAATGCGAAAATCAGACCATGACGGTGAGAAAAGACAAAAACTTGAAACGAAAGAAAATCCTTCTTACAGAGAAGCTGTAGGTGCCAATTATATCTAGCAAGCGCGACTAGACCTGATATTACATATGCTGTAAATGTATTGAGTAGACATCAGATTAATCCTACTGAGGAAGACTGTAAAATGGTAAAAAGGGGTTTTAGATATCTAAAGGGAACGAAGGATTTCAGTTTGAGATATCTAGGTGAGATAGATGATAATCAAACTTATTCTGGTACAAGTTTTGCTGACTGCAAAGGTTCGATCACAACTTGTGAATTTGTGATCAAATTATATGGAGATGCGATAGTTTGGAAAACACATGAACAGTCCTATGTTTCCTTGTCAATATGTCAGGCTGAGTATGTTGCCATGAGCGAAACTTGTCAGGAAATGATACCTATAACAAACTTATTGAAACTGATTTTAACTAATTCATTCTTCACAATGACCCTATAGTGTGATAACAAAGTGGCAGCGGCGAGTGCAGAGACAAATGGAGGAAATATGTTCAGGCATACGGCTGAGGTTAAAAAGCATTATGTAAAAGAATGAATTAAAAGAAATCATATAGTTGTAAAATGGATAAAATCCAAAGATCAGCTATCTGATATCCTTACAAAACCCCTCCCATTTGATCTGCATAATTATTTAACTGGCTAGATTTTAATTACTAATATTTAATTGTGTATTAATCCTTTTATTTATTTGCTTACAGGAGATAAATAAGCTGATGAGTTACGGCGAGAGAACAGTACAAGAATGAAATGATGTGGTGTGAAGATCATTAAGTCAAGGATTAGATAATATGGAGCGAAGATTACTGAATCATTTAAAATTAAAAATATTTGTGGTTGTATAATTAAAGTCATTAGCTGTCGGGAGAGAGTGTTGGATTTTCAGAGCGATAGCCATACTTTATACTTAGGCTCTCTCTGTCTCTCTTCACCACTCCCCTCTTACCTTGTAGCTTGTACTTGCCTTTGCGGGACTAGTATCTCGGCAGACACCGATCCATACACGCGTGTACAGTTTTGTATAAAGGAGAGTTAAGGACAATATATGTAATAGATGAGGTTAAACTAAAATAAGACTCTTTTCATTTAACTAGCCCTTTTCCTGTCCAATAATCTAACAAATTCGTATCATGGAAGATACCCACATAGCATTCAATATTGCAGGAATGTCGTAGAAATATTTCAACGTTGCTGTGATATTTCGGATAAGTTAATATATTGCAACTACATTTCTGTGATATTGCAGTATGATTTTCAAAACTGCCGTATTGCAGAAATCTTTCTATAATATTACATTACGTTATATCACATTGTAATATTGCAGTTGTAGGGTAAAATTGGTAAGATGACTGGGAAATAAATAAATGATACTTATTTATATTAAAGGAAATAAATAAGTGTATTAATAAATATCAACAAATGGGTCGTGGATTACGATTAAAAAATAGACCATATATTAGTACATGTACTTATAAATAAACAGAGGAACGTTAACTCACACATACTACGCATACAAATCTTCTTTCTTCTTTTCTTCGACGATGAATAATAGTAGATTAACTTGATATTAATACCCAAAATTTAGGGTGATGTAGACAGCAGATCTGCGTTAACATGAATCCGTCCCTCGGATTCATGCGGTTTTATGAGGCAAAGAAATTATTCAGCTTCTGCGCTGATGAAGTAATTGAAGTGTAGAGGATTGCGAGCGAGCCAACGGCTCGCGCCGCGAGCGAGAAAAACGTACTTCGTCTTCACACTGTGGTGTGTCGCGATCGAGTCTTAGTTTCGGCAATTATTCCTCTCTCATCACATTTCTCCCACTTCTTCACTTTACTTCAAAGGTTTGTCGCTCAATTTTCTTTTTCTCTGAATCCTCTCATATATTCCAATACACAGTGATGTTCTTGTAATACTGCGCGATGATAAATTACAACGCAACATCGTAATATACGTAGTACATTACTGCAATATTGTTATGTGTCATATTATATTGCAACATTGCATCAATATTATTACAAGTTTACAGGATGACATTTCTCGATCCATGTCATATTAATATTACCAAAATATTTCAACAATATTTCACTGTGACAAATCATATTGAAATATATGCGAAATATCTTGTAATATTGTTATGTGACATATCGCATGGAAATATTGTAGTAATATTACTGCAAGTTTACAGAATTATATTTCTCAATGCATCTCACATTAATACTGCCGAAATATTTGTATAAAATTATAATGTTGCACAACACAATTAAATATATGCGAAATATTCTGCAATGTTATTATGTAACGTATTACTTTAAGATATTATAGCTATATTCCTGTAAGATTACAGAATGACATTCCTGGATTAATTTCAAACTAACACTGTGGAAATATTTCTACTATATCATGTGTCAATAAATCAGTCATCATTTGTTTAACGATAACGTTTTAATTTTATCGTTTTATTTTGCCAGAAATCTTGATTATAACTGTAAAAATGTTTTAATAATGCAGTTAGTCAAGGTTTACGTAAAACATATCCAGGGAAACCGATTATTGTCATTGTACGTTATTTGAAAGTCAGTTTTCTAAAGATTGCTGTTAGATGGCGCTTTGGAGTTTTCTCGCAAGTGTTAAGATTCGTCTTGAGTTGACAAATCACCACACCGTTCTCGAGATATGTTATCAATGGACGGGGTCCAGGGGCGGAGCCCCTGGTGGACGAGCAGGGGACGAAGCCGCCACCGGAGATTGGGGGCGGAGTCCTCGCAGCAAAAGAAAACTTATAAATCATTAAAAGAAAATTTTTTAAATTTAACAAAATTTTTTAATGTTTTAGAATTATTAAAATTTTTCGAAATCGATTTTTATGCACACTATTGCAAACATAATTTAGAAGACTTTTATTTGACGCATTGCTTCACGCACGACTTTTACTTCATGCTATTACTATACTATTTAACGCACAGTTTTACTGCACGCACGGCTTTTCCATTACACACAGTTTTTACTTTACGCACTACTTTAGGCATTACTTCACGCGCAGTGTTAAAAAATGTACCACTTTACACACAGAAAACGATGAAAGAAAAGGCCTACTTTACGCACAGTAGTAGAAAAAGTACATTTTATTTACAATAATTCGATCGATAAAGTACATTATATTTACAATAATTCCGTTAATAAAATCAATTTCATTTCTCTGTATCACGTTTAAAAGATTTTAAATTATCATTCATAATAGCTTGGATGGAAAATGCAGTTCCTGAAGTACCGACCGATTCAGCTCTCCTGTAAACATGTTTTGCAACTTCAACTCTAGTTTAGTTTATTGCAACCTTTAACTTCTAACATATTGAACATACCAACAAAATACATGTACTATTAAATTTTGATAAGAACATTTTTCTTTGGGTACTTATTTATTTTCAAAGAAACACTAATAACATGTTGCTACATAGAGGTTACTTTTTATAGAAATCTTTGTATATAACATCTAATTATATATACGTAATTAGAGCAAGTAACTAAAAACATTGAAAATAATGACCTCAATTATTTAGTTATTTTAACGATAATAATTTTCTGTTTTATATTATATTGGTAGAAGTAGTGAGACACTAATATTTACACTGTTCCTAGGTCATTCAAAATTAATAAGAAAGTATACATTTTCAATCAGAAAGTAAATCAACTGGTGCTGGCTGGAGAACTAAAGTGAGTAATATTAAATATACTTACATAGTTATTGAGCATAATACGAAATACGAAATTTAACAATGATTCCAGTTTCCAGGGATTTTCTTAATTTTTCCTTGATGTGATAAATCAGGCAAATTTTCATAATCTTCCCATAGTATTAAGACAAAAGTCTGTAAGATTCAGAAAAAATTATGATAAAAGGAGGTATTTTATTTTAAAAATGATTATTCAATCTTTATCCACTGTGTGTAATTTTAAATAAATTCGAATTAATTATTAAAAGTACACTAAACTCAAAAGTGTAAAATCTGGAAGTAAAAAGATTAAAATGCAGCTTTTAATTCATGAAAAGTATTGATTTGAAGATTTTATTTTCTATGTGGTTTAATTTCATAATTTTACACTTTTGACAAAGATTAAAACGTACATTTTAAACTTTGTAAAGTGTAAAAAGTTTTCGTATATCTTGAAAAGATTAATTTTATGAATTCACACTTTTAAAAAAGATGAAAATGTACGTTTTAAACTTTGTAAAGTGTAAAAAGTTATCGCATCTCTTAAAAAGATTGATTCCATCAATTCACACTTTTGACAAAGATTAAAATGTACATTTTAAACTTTCTATAAAGTGTAAAAATTATCGTATTTCTTAAAAAGATTAATTCCAACAATTTACACTTTTGTGGGTTCTGCAGAAAGATTAAAATAATCTATTTACACTTTTGCGGATGATTACGCTCGTAAATCTCGCGACAGAAAAAAAATCAAGCTATACATATGATGTCTAGGATGCTTAAAGCTCTCGGAGAAGATGTCTACCCCATTAGCCAGATGTATTGCAAATTGTTAGCAATTTGACATACACGTTTTGCTATCGATTTCCTTAAATTTGATGTAAAACTGCGTCCGTATATGCTGGAAATTTTGTATCAAGTATTGAAGTAAATTATAAGGGCAAAGTGAAGGCAAAATTACAGCAACTATTGCTCATGATGTGCAGGCGTATCATGGGAATAAATTGCCATCATATTATCATCATATTTCTCGATTTTTATATCACACAAATTTCCAACAATATGCTGTTATTAATTTCCTCCCCATCTCTCTCGCACTGTCGCATATATGAGTATTTTTATTGAATATTATGTGAATAATATTGAAAATAAAATAATATAATATTTTAATAATATTGAAAACAAGTTGAAAGCAAATTGATGTACAAAACTTGCAGCAACAGTTATACATAAAATGTAAGTAAATCTGCGTCCGTATACGGGAGCAATTTGGTGGCAAGCATTTGCAGTCATTTTTACGGCACATTGACATCAATCCTTGATATTCGTAATTTCTTGAGAGCAAGTTGGAAGCAACTTGTTAACAAACATTGCACAGCAACTATTGCAGCGATTTTGCCACGGCAAGCCTGGCTAATGGGGTAGTTACAAAAATACAAATATTTTTTCGAGGTCATGACCCAAGCATACTTTTCCTCTCGCCCTAGTAAAAATCTTATCAAGCTAAACTCGAAAATCTCAATAACCGCAATACATTTATTCACAGACAGGCCGAACTTGTTGAATACCCTATAACCTCAAAACACGTATACGCAGATAGATGCAGCTTCAATCCTGAATGCTCCATAACCTGCAAACATTTATAGATCGAAACAGACCAATTATAAATCTACTTATTCCATAATCTCGAAACTCTTATACATACAGGCCAAATTTAAATCTAAACACCTTATCACTCTTAAACACAAACAGGCCAAGCTTTAACTTAAATACCTTATAAATACCTCAAAACTCTTATACACAGATAAACCAATCTTAAATCGAAGTACCTCATAACCTCGAAATTCTTATACATGAACCGGCCGAGCTGTAACCTAAATACCCCATAAGCTGAAAACTGCTATACACACACGATTAAGCCAATCTTAAATCCAACCCTCACACACAGATAGGCCAAGCTTACACCTCAATATCCCATATCCCATAACCTCCAAATTTTTATACACAAACAGGCCAAGCTTTAACCTAAAAACCGCATAACCGCAAAACTGTTATTTACAGGCAGGCCCATTTTAAATCGAAATACCCGTGTTTTAGTAATTACTGGCAAGTTTTTTTTAAATTTTATAGAAAGTTTAAAATGTACATTTTAATCTTTATCAAAAGTGTGAATTGATGGAATCAATCTTTTTAAGAGATGCGATAACTTTTTACACTTTACAAAGTTTAAAACGTACATTTTCATCTTTTTTAAAAGCGTGAATTCATAAAATTAATCTTTTCAAGATATACGAAAACTTTTTACACTTTACAAAGTTTAAAATGTACGTTTTAATCTTTGTCAAAAATATAAAATTATAAAATTAAACCACATAGAGAATAAAATCTTCAAATCAATACTTGTCATGAATTAAAAGCTGCATTTTAATCTTTTCACTTCCAGATTTTACACTTTTGGGTTTAGAGTATAATTTAATTGAATTTATAAATTGAAATCTGCAAATACTAATTTTCTTTAAATTTCTTTTACGTGGTTTATTGAGTTTTTTTGCTCAGAAAAGAATATTTTAAATCATTTTTGTCTCATAAGTTTTTTTCATATGCAGCAATAATGGTTTTTTCATTATTTTCCTTCATTAAATACATAATAAACCTTAAGTGCGTTGTGGCACGTGATAACATGGTCTATATGGCTCTGTCCGGTAAGCGTACCCGTTTTTTAACATATAGAATCAATATCAGACCGGAATTCATGCAATCAAAAATAAAACAAAATTAAGGACCACTCTAGTGAAGATGCGTGATGCACCGTAAGTGCGTGCTTATACGCACATGACGCCGCGTAAGGCAAACGCGGAGTCGCATAAGCCACCGTCGGCGTACTCCGGCTCGGATAGCTCCGCGTAATCCACTGTGACTATGCTTAATGCACCGTCAATGCATACTATAATGCACACTATAGTGCACACTGTACTGCGCACTATACTGCGCACTATAGGATTGTTTCGTTCCGGATGTCAGGGCCTTTTCTGCTGCTGATAGTAGGAACTATCAGATCTCCTGGTTGGGCGATTATCACGAATCTGTTAGTTTCTGGTCAGCTCGGTGGCATCACACTTTATTATTTACGGATCTGACATTTTGGGCATGAGACACTTTTAAGGTAATTAAAGACTCGGATGATCTCCTGGAACTATAATCGTGTTTTATTGCTCTATCTCTTCTCTCACATTAGTTATTGTAGAAAATTCTTTAGATGTTATTATCAGATTGTAGATGTTAGTTTTCTGTTTCTTTTTTAATTGTTTGTAATATATTATACAAATTTTTTTAGAGGTTCCATTCTCACATGATGTTAACTCGTTGGTTTTTGCATGACTAACAGTTTTGTAATTAGGTGCGTTGTATAATTTGTATCCGTTTCGTATATTTTATAATTTATTGTTTGACATATTTGTAAAAAATTTTTTTTGAAAATTTTTATAGCAATGAAGAGGGGAGTAAAGAAAACGGGATCATCCGAATCTTTTATCACCTTATACCATCACCTGAGAATAATAAAATCACATATATATATATATATATATATATATATATATATATATATATATATATATATATATATATATATATATATATATATATGTATATGTATATATGAGACACTTTTAATAATGTGATAATATATATATATATATATATATTATCACGCAACTATTAGTTTTGACGGCTCTATTTATAAATACTATTAAGAAGCAAAATAATTAAATTCTTGTGATTGTTATAAAAATTGTTATAGAAATCATTAGTTATAAAATTTAGCACCCTTCATATAATATATAGGTCAAATATGCTCAAAACGTCATCTCCGTTAATAATTTTTTTTAAATTACAGTGAATTTGAGATATACCTACTTATATGTAAGATATATATATATATATATATATATATATATATATATATATATATATATATATATATATATATATATATATATACAAATAGAAGAAAAGAACTTAAAAACTAAACTTAAACTGAAACTTAAAAGGAAACTTAAAAATACTGTTCATAAAAATTTTATCTTTGACAACAAATTCACCGCAGTGAAACTAATATTTATAAAATTATCAGAAAAGCATACTATATCAGCATTTAAAGATTTGATTCCATCCAATTCTTTATTTTATTTTTTGTGATGATTTGTTAATATCTAAGATTTTTAGGTTGTTTGGTAGCATGTTAAAAATCATAATGGCTTTTATATAACTATTTTTATTACTAATTTTGTTCTTATACCTAGGTATAATTGTAGTTTTATTCCTAGTTATACTATCAGATATCAGGTACTGATTTTTAAGATCAGAGTAATGCAACTTTATAGGTTCAAAAATGAATATTTGTTCGATATTCATCGGATTGTCCTGTATAACAAAATGGTTTTTATTTACAATTTTTAAGATATTACTCTGTAGGTTTTGTAGTGTACTTCTATTATTTTAATAAATTCCACCCAGGCTAAGATTCCATAATTAATTATACTGTGCAAAAAAGAGTAGTATATCATTCTCATTACTTCTGTTGACATAAACTTGGAGATCTTATAAAAAATATAGACTAGATATTTAGTTTTTTTTTTATAATTTCTTGTATGTGACGATCCTACGTTAAATTATAATCAAATATGATGCCTTAATATTTATAATTCTCAACTCTTGTTAAATATTTATCATTTATCTTAAGGAGGCTCCTGCGTCTACCATACTAGTCAAATTGAATCGAAAATTTGATGATAACTTTTATGCATATATTTATACTTAAAAATCTTAAATGTATTTATAATGTATATAAATGCAGCAAACTTTTAATAATATAAACATTAACAATTCAATAAATATTAATACAGATACTACTTTGGATTCGGCAGTAAATAACATATCCGAGAAGGACAGGTTCGTCTTCCGCGCATGCGCGCCGATGAGTGGTATATAGTGTGAAGTGATGCAACTTCCCGCGGTTCTTGAACTCGCGTATAACATATATACATATAATACATTACGCGCTATTATCAAAATAGCAAATAAATGTTATATTCATTCTCTCTCGTTCCGTAGTTCTCACCGAAAACGGTTGTACATTTAATGTATTTTGTGCGTGCCTAAAAACTCGACAAATAAGTGTATACATTATTTGAATGGTCACTCGAAAAAAAGATTGTAAAATGCGAAACGGACACTTAATAAAGTATTATTTATGATTATTTTCCATCGGCGAGCGGAAAACCCGAGAAGAACCATAAATAATGTACTCAGCTAAGAAACCCGAGGGACCGAGCCCAAACCTCGTATGTGCTCGACTCCCCTTTCACTCGAGACGTATTTTAAGGGTTCTTGGAACAAACAAGCAGAAACAATGCGCTTCTTGTTTTCTGCGCCAGGAAAAGGCGTGAGTCGCGTTGCACTCTCATACACATGCTTGCAGCGTGGCATTTTCGGAGGGAGGAAAGGACCCCACTCTAACTCTCTCCTACGCTAGTACGGGCCCTGCAGCCTTTCGCTGATTGGTCGGTGACGCGGGGGAAAAGCTAGTGGAAACTCTCTCTCATTCGCCAAGAGGAGGCAGAGGTGGAGATATTCATGCCCCTTCTTCCCTTTACACCCTCAACGACGCCACCAATGTCACCGCCCTCAAGGAGATGAGTGCGAGGCAGCATCACCAAGAGCTCACCAGCAGTCAGTCAGAATTCAACAGCCGATAGCGAAACTCTGTATTTTTACTCTGTATTATAACAGCAGAATATACATAAGATCTTAGGAGGTTATCCTAAGTATCTTATTTAAACTTAAAACTAACTTTTTCCTTTTATTTTCTCTACTTTCCTGCGCGTTGAGAGAGCATTTTAATGCTCGCTTGATATTTCAAACTACCCGCGTGTCACGTTCGCGAATAAAAACATTCTCGGTCAAATACATAAATGGTGAAATGCGCGACGTCACATTGGTGCCAGGTGTGGGATGTTTTTCAACTCAACCGCGGGAACGCAGAAAATTTTTACACTTTCTTGGACCTTCGTCTTAAATATTAATCAAGACAAAGGCCCAGAAAGTTTTGTTACAGGAGCTCGATCGTGTACTCGTCTATTACAAAGATGATTCGTCGCCGTGGCTGTCAATTGTGGTCATTCGACGCTCAAACGTTGAGTCTAAATTTGATGCACTGAGCATTTACATCAACATCCAGAAAACAGAAAGAAGGAAGAACTTGAAAGGACAGGCTCCGGAATATTTCAACAGCAAAGCAGTTTCCTTGCCGCTTCCCCTCTCCGAGGTTTTTTCACGGTTTTCCCGGGGGCATAGGGCAAATGCCGGGGATGAAGTGATTGGAAAGCCCGTGTACCAAATCGCTGTCAATCACAAGCAGGAATTTGCAGCTGGAATTGGTAGTGTTGTGTCAAGTGAAACATAATTTTGAAATTGTGAATTTTGTGAAGAGTTTGTGAAAACAGTGTAAACCAATTCCTTCTCTGCTCTACATAAATGTAAGTTGTAATAAGTAAGATTTCGAGTGACCATATACTCCGTTATAGAAATAAATTTTTCTTTTTATTAAGAGAAGATAAAGTAATTATTTACATTACATTTCAAAATTAAATTTTAACATTTTATTTTTAATAATTTTTAAAACCTATTGCATACCACATTTACTCATGAAATATAATATTTAGTAATAATTAATATCATTAATACCTTTATTTTAACAGTATTGTTAAATAGTAAAGTCATTAAAACTACAGATATTGAAATATTTTACATAGTTTGAAGTTGATTAATAGTATATTATGACACTGTTGTGGGAGATGGTTTTCTACCTTGCTCGAAGGTTTTCGCACGAGCGAAGCGAGTGAGAAAATCGAGCAAGGTAGAAAAACACCTCCCACAACAGTCTTATACGATATTTTATAGCACAACAACCTCAAAATCGACAATAAAGTTGGCATTTTGAGGTTAGTGTGCTATAAATCACATTAAATTTGTCAAAATCTACTCTTAATTCAAAAGAAAATCGTTATAAAAATTTAGGCGAACAGTCATTTTCTTTTTCTGCATAGTATACGAGAGAATGAATGTGAGTGTACGCTTACACAACTAACAAACACAACTACATGTATGTAATAGAAATACAGAATAAAATGATATACATGTAATAAGTACTAAAATTTGAGTTTTGTTTTTGAACGTTTTAATTTGTGCAATAATTATTTAAAATCATTTAATTTTATTAAACATCTTATTTATGATTCAATTATATTGCACAGTACTCTCACTGTCTTTATAGGTATTTTATTGTTTAAATAAATAAATAAGTTAAATTTTATGAATAAATTTATTAGATATTTATGTCACGTTCGCGAATAAAAACATTCTCGGTCAAATACATAAATGGTGAAATCCGCGACGTCACAATAGCTATATCTATATATATTACTATAGCGTTGTGCCGTGCGTCGTGCGTGATGCATGTAAAAGTTCTAGTTGATAAGTATTATTCTAGTTGATATTATTTAGTGTATTATGTGAAAATGACGGAACCTAAAAAAGTTTGGGATGTTAGAGTTTTACGTGGGCTCATAGTTAAATTTTTATTGTTAATTTATATTTAAAATAATTAAAAAACTAAAAACTATAATTTCCAGAGTATTTTATTTACCCATAGACTTAATTAATTAAAATAAAAAATACAATTATGACGATTTATTCTTTATTGAATCGCTTCTCCCAAACGCCGTAGCCAAGATGGCCGCTCAGCTGACTTCCCTACAGCTGCCGGATATAACCCGAATTTATTCAAACTTTCGCTAATATCTCTTTTTAAGTTCGATAACCGATATTTTAAATAAAGTTATTTGAAAGAGGAGATTTTTTTCTACAAAACTGATATAATGATATTCCTGGACAAATCTGATTTCATTCGTAATTAACTGATTCAACTTTGTCTGCCATAAGAGTCCATGTTAAAATTGCCAACTTTGAGCTCAAATTTCTTGAGTTTTTGGCCGATAAGCGGTATAAATAAGGGCACCGTTAGATTGAGCGTATTCTAAACTTTAAAAAATGATATGTCCGAGTTCGAGACATTACGAGCAGGAGCCTCCTTAACATTCATTTGAGTTGGGACATTGTCGCTATAGTTACCAAAAGTCATATATACCGTCTTGACAATATTTAGTGATAATTTATTTACTGCTAACCATTTATCTACAGTTAGAAGATAATTATTCATAATAGTTTCATGAGCTTTGCTCCAGTGATTGCCAGTAGCTATCACAGTAGTGTCGTCTGCATAATATAAAATTGCTTCAAAAGGAATTTCTTTCAATAGATCATTGATATAAAGTATGAAAAGAAGAGGTTCTAAAATTGTACCTTGCGGAACACCTATGTTTATTATCATGTTATCACTTTTACTGTTATTAATCAAAAGCTTTGGCAAGATCCAGAAAAGTTATAAGCGTTGGTTTACTACTATCTAAGTTATTGTATAATATATTCGATATGTAATTTAGAGCATTTTTCATTTTATCTCAGATATTATATTACATTTTTTAACAAAATCGTAAATTCTATTATATATTATTCTCTCAAAAATTTTAGCCATGTTGGATATTAACGAAATAGGTCTGTAGTTTGATACATTGTGTCTCACATCAGATTTATAAATCGATACAATTTCAGCATTTTTTTTACCCTTAGGCCATATGGATTTGACAATACATGCATTAAACAAAAATTATAGTGGTTCGGCAATATAATTACACATTACCTTCAAAACTTTTGCATTGATTCTATCAACACCACCATTCTTTAACTTCAAAGTCTTAATAATGCTGATTATTTCATATTTATTTATTGGTCTAACAAAATTGAGCTGGTATTCATATCTGGCATTTTTAAAACATAATTGAAAGGTTTAAAAAATTTTTCACTTAAATTTCGGCCAATTTCACAAAAATATTTATTCATATTATTCACTATTTCATTATTATCTGTAATCTTGTTATTATCTATTTTTATATAACCTATAGAGTCATTTGATTTTATTTTTTTTACCTATTTTCGTATTAATAATATCCCATAGTCTTTTAGGATTGTTTGTATTATTTTCCACTAAGCTTTTATCATATTTGATTTTTGCATCAAGGATGACCTTATCTAGAATTTTGGTATAATTTTTGTACTGTACTTTAAGTTGTATATTATTGATATCCATTTGCGATAAGTTATATAAAAATTCTTTTGTTTCGCATGATTTAGCAAAGCATCTGTAATCCAATTTTTCGTGTGCTTATTTACGCCTTTCCTTTTTTTTTATTTTAGCTAGTTCTATACATTGTTTAATTTCGCATATCAGTTGGTCAGCAGCTATGTTAGGGTTCTGTATTGACATAATTGCATTCCAGTCTCTTGCCCTAACAATGTTTCCTAATTTTGTATAGTCTAATATCACATTGGGTTCAGACTTTTTAGTTTTAATCTTATTTATTGTAACAAAAATAGGGCAATGATCTGTTAACGAATTTTTTAATTTATACATAACCGTATTTAGGCTATTAGTTTTAACGAAAATATTATCAAGAAAATCTTGGCTCATCCTATCTGATTCTAATAGATCAATATTAAAATCTCCAATTACTAGATGGTTTTTAATATGTCTCTTTTCACTTAAAAATTTATTTAAATCTAAAATTAACTTAGTCTTTATTATATCATGAGATCTGTACATAGCGGAAAATTCAATAGAACTGTTATTATTTATCGTAATATTTATATTTAGTATTTCAATCCTACTACATTCGATAGTTTTAACTTTGTGTACTATATTCTCATCAATAAAAACAATGACGCCATCATTTCGATTTATTTTACTTTCATTATAAAAACTTTTATATCCTTCCAATTCATATAATTTATAATTACTTTGTACAAAAGTTTAGGTGCATATAATAATTGAAGGATTATTGTTCAAGCTCTTTAACAATATTTTCAATTTATCAAAATTTGCAGACATACTTCTTATATTTACATGCATTATGAAATCATTTTTATTGTTTATAGTTTTGTAAAAACTGTTTATATTACCATATCATATTTATTTTTTAACTGAATCTTTTTGTATTTTTTCGAGCAATTCCAAAACCAAACTTAGACTATTTAATTATTTACTTGTAATTTTTTATGTTCTGCTTCTAGTTATTTGCTGTCATTGTTGTGGTTTTTGGTTGTTGTTGATGATTTTTTTTCCTGTTTTTGTTGTTGGGGCAGGTTTTCATTTTGCAATATTTCCAAAGTGTTATTTTGTTAGTCCTTTATCTTCTGTTGATAGTGCATCGGTATTGTTTTCACTGTTGGTAATGTAGGTTTCATAGAGTAATCAGTAGTTTCAATATATTTTTTTATCTTATTTTTTATAAATTTGTTTTGTATTTTATATTACCGAAATTACAGTTTGGGTACTTTAATGATTCACTATCACACTCAATTTTGTGATTTTTAGAACATTTCAGGCATGTTATTGCATTATTACAGTTTGTTCCACTGTGACCCAAACTACCACAGATAAAGCATGATTAAATATTTATCAAATCATATACCTCACGGCTTTCACATCCAATAAAAATTCTGTTGTTGTTATCCCTGATGTGTATGTATATTTCAGCAGTTACTTCCATTAATACACTGCTAAGGTTTGATTTCTTGTTTGTATACATATGTAGAACTTGAGCTTTAGTCTTTAAGTTCGTGAAATGTCTATTGTTTATATCTTCTTCAATACCAATTTCGTTCATATTCATAAGATTGTCGATTCCAACTACTTTAATTTTTAGATTTTTCAACTGTTCAATTTTAATTTCACAAATTTCATCTAAATTGGTTTTTAACAACCACTCAGCCTTATTAGCACTGTTTTGATTAACACATTTAATAACTATCCCTTCATTATTTTTCACGTACATTTTTTTTGTTTTTATACTTTCTCATTTATTAAGCATTCTGCAATATTCTTTCTGACTTCTGATTGTTTTTGGTGATCAATGACTTCTTTCAATAATTCGTTTTTTCCATAAGTTCTTTGCTGAGTTGTTTCAAAAGTTCGTTTTCTGCATGCATGATTTTAAGTTCAACATCAGTATCTCTTTCCGTTAGTTCTAATAGTTTCTGTGTTTTAATTGTTAATTCTTCTAGTATTGCTTTTCTTATCTCTTCTGATTGTCTCATTTTTATTTTAGCAATTAGAATTTTTGTCGATTCACTCATAACTTCATCCTCAGATTTTGAGGTTAGTTTCTTGTGATCTGGATATATTATCAGATTTTCACTTATAAAATTAAAATTTTTTGTTTAGCACAACTTTTGTGATATGCACTATCACATACAACACAAACCACTATTGTCACTTCATTCTGCGATTGAAGACATTTGATAATTTGGCATTTCTTGTCAGGAGGTTCCTTACTCTCCGGCGCCATCGTACGCCATTAGCATATATTAATATTTATATTGATTTATCCTTGATGTTAGGCCGTTCTCTGCAGTTAATCGTCTGAAATATCGGTTTTCCTTGTATATATCAGCATATATTAATAGGTATATTGATGTATACGTGCATATATCTATTGAATATAATAAACTATACATATACTAATATTTAGCAGTTGCAATTATGTAATTTGTCATACGTTGCATGACGACCAGCTTCGCCCTTTGTGACCGGGTACTGCTTCATAAGAATAGCAGCCTGTCGAATCTGTGTTAAGTATTTTGGCTGCTGGCACCGTCTGGCCTATCTTAGACGGCCAATGCTTCTTAATTTTCACGCCAGAGGACAACAATGTAGTTAAATGCTCCACGTGCATACGCAAGGGCCACTCTAGGTGCATAAAAGCCATAAGAAGGATTCGGAGCAGCACATCACGTGTATGTCCTCACTGCGAAAAGACTTGAACCAGTGCAAATGTGAGTTCGAAGCGAAGCACCAAAGCCAACAACAATACATTATACCAGAGAGAGCAAGCGATGATAGAAAGCCCGCAGCCACATGCAGCAAGCAGATGATCGCAACAACTACAGTAGCCGCTTACCAGCATAATAGCTGTACACGCCACACCTCGTGGCATCTCGTTCTCGTTACAGCTGCTGTAACGAGATGGCATGCGACCACCTCTTCAGCGCGAACTCTAGTGCAGGAGACGGGGAGTGCGACGAGAAGCAGCTGAACGCTCAAAAGAGAGAGATAAGCAATCCTGGCGTCGCGCCTAGCAGAGCGAAATCGGGTTGCCGAATATCAGGAGCCGCTGACTACTGGCAGTAATGAAGACCAAGACTTCGCTATCTATGAGGACACCACTACTATCAATCAGTCAAATGGAAGAAGTAAGTCCAAATATATCAACCACTTCAATGAAGAAAATAGACTAACAATTAACAAGATTGAAGACTGTATTAACAATATTTTAGTTACTGCAACCTAGGTTTCCTCCATAACGTCTAGGATGCATGAAGACCTTGAAAAGTTGTAAGAAATTCCAGCTATGATTATGTATATTGATAATCTAAAAACGCATCTAAGCGTCGTAGGAAAACAACCTGGCCGATCAGAACTATCTGCTGGAATAGTTTAAGATCAGTCAAACCTTGCTAGTCAATAAAAATGCTGAATTAACTGAGAAATTGTTAGTGTTAGAAAATAAATTATATAATAAATTATATATAATTTGGTTCTTGGCGATCAATAAATTCATCTTTTCTAATTTAAAAATATAACGAACGACTGTTTTGCAGTTAATATCGTATCGTCATTATTTTGATGGTATAATATGAAGTGTGAAAACTTTTTAGATAAGACAAGTATATTAGATACGGCCCGATGTGATTTATATTTAAATAACAACAACAACAACAACAACAATACTATTAACAATAATAAGTGTGTTAACAATATTAACAATAATAACTATGTTAAGAATATTAACAATAATAACTGTGTTAGTAATATTAACAATAATAACTGTGTTAACAATATTAACAATAATAACTGTGTTAACAATATTAACAATGATAAATATGTTAACGATATTAACAATAATAACTGTGTTAACAATTTTAACAAGAATAACTGTGTTAACAATTTTAATAATAATAACTGTGTTAACAATATTAATAATGATAACAAGCGTAGCGATAATAGTAATATTGTTACCGTGACTAATTTGGAAGCTACTGTTTCTCCGTGTAGTATAGCGTCGACTAGAGCAATTTTTTCGAGGACTCGAACACGAGTCCATGGTAACCAAACCCGAGGCCAACATGGCAAAATAATTCATGCTTCTAATATTAAGATAGTAAGTGATTAGGCTGTTCCCTCTGCGTTCGCCTCTCCTGCACGGATCTTGTAGTTAAAATTATACGAGAAAAGCGATACTTTACTAGCTTTCATGCAACCAACATTGCCACCTTATCCCTTGACCAGAAAATGGATACAGAATTATTTTCTACGAAAACGGCGGAGGATTGAGATCAAGTTCTGTTAATGCTATCTCACTTAAAAGGCACTTTGAAATGTTTAATCAATCCCTTTCTGCTGGATCTTCTACCATCTATTCGGAGTTGTTCACAACTCATACTAAGCGACCGTATTATGAAGTTCTCCGATGATGCGTGATGAGGGTAAACTGTTCATTCCAGAGTATCACATGTGTAAAGTGCAACTTGGCTACCTCCCCCCCCCCCCATCTTTGTAGCTATCATATATAGGCCATACTCACATTTGTTCACGGAGGACTCTGATCTGTTCAAGAATCTCACAAAATATATAGAAAATTATGATAACAGAATAACAATGGGCGATCTGAATGCAAACATGCTGACAGATTATGACAAATCTATGATGAATTTGCCCACAATAGCTATTCTTATGTATATCAGAGGATATATAGCATACAGAGGCTGTATATGAAATATAGAGCTTCTGGGTAAGGGGCGAGTTTCTAAAAACTCTCAAAAAGATCAGGATAATGTTATGACACATATTTGTAAATAATCGGATACTTTAGGATTCATTCTCTCTTGGGTTATGGCAACATGAACAGCATTTTATTAATATTTTGAATACTGTCAACTATCAGTGTTGAATTTTTCATTTGCGCTAATCAAGTCGAATTGACAACTCTAAAAATCGTTGGAAGAATGTTATGATAAATACTTGTGAATTTTTCAGACAGGTTTTGACCCATTCTATTACGGATTATGCTAGATGGAACGGTGTCTTATTGATATTTCAAATATTGTCAAACATCTGTGTTTGATGTTTCATTTGCGCTAATTAAATCGATTTGGAAAAAAAACCCAAGGAAGAGTCGGGAGACTCTTATGACAAGTACTTGTAAATTTTTAAGACATGTTTTGATTCATCCTATTATTGGTTATGCCAGAAGTAACGGCCTTATAATATTTCAGATATTGTAAAATATCGGTGTTTGATTTTTCATACTCGCTAATCAAGTACACTTTGATAAAACTCGCGGAACGGTCTGGAGAATGTTATGACAATTACTGTGAATTTTGTAGACATGTTTTAACTCATCCTATCATGGGTTATGCTAGAAGGAAGGACCTTTTATTAATAATTCATATATTGTCAAATATCAACTGTAGGAAGGGTCAAAAGAATGTTATGATAAGTTCTTTTGAATCTTTTTGACATGTTTTGACCCATCCTACCACGTCTTATGCCAAAAATAATGGCATTTTATTAATATGTTAAATTTTGTCAAATATCAGTGTTTTATTTTTCATTCGCGCTAATCAGGTCGATTTAGCAAAAACTCATATAATGGTCGGGAGAATCTTATGACAAGTACTTGTGAATTTCTTAGACATGTTTTGACATATCTTATTATGGGTTATTCCGACGGTTGGGTTTCTGACACGGTTCAAATGTGGCGTACCGTACAATACCAAAACAGGTATTATATCAAATAATGTCATAAACTAAAGTTTTTATTTATTTATTAACCAGCGTACATTATAAGCAGTTACATCGAAATATACATAATATATTTGATACAACACACTTCCTATGGAGGTAAACATAGTTATCTGTGCATGGACTTGGTAAAACTATTAACTGTAACTAAATAGAGTTTACATAACTAAAACTAGACCTAAAGCTAAAGTGAACTTACATAATTGCGAAACCTGCAACTTAGCTTTACTTTAACATTGTATATAAATTTATGTTACAGTAAAGTATCAACCATGTATAAAATTTTTACTCAATGATAAATATTTTTATTTTATTATAGTACTTATTTTTAAATCAGGTAATAATTGTTTTTTTCATATTCTTTGTACTCATATTAAGTAACTTACGTTCTTTAGGTAATTCATTAAAAACTTTTATAACTATTATTGCTTTCTCAAAGAGAAACTTTTGTAACACTGATAACATTTTTTGTTTGAGATTCGATGAATTTGGATGTTTTCGAGATTCCTGAGTCAGAAAAATGGGTTTATAATAGGTTTTCAAAAAATGCCTGTCTGTAGGTATGTATGTGTGTATGTATGTATGTATGTATGTATATATGTACGTATGTATGTATCTATGTATGTATGTGTGTGTGTGTATGTATGTATGTATGAAATCAAAATTTGTGTCCACCATTACTCTTCAAGGGAAGCATATCACGCGCTGAATTTTTGCTGGTATATTACATATATTTGAATTTAGAACTGATTAGATTTTTGAGCTGAATGAATAATATTAAAATCTATTTATAACAAAAATATTAATTGTTAACAATTTGTAAAAATCGAAATAAAATTTTGTTTTGTTATTTTATACATTGAACTTATCAAAAATATGTACGTTTTCATAAAGTTGACGTAATTTTCTTTTGATTGATATATCTTATAATAACTTTAAACTTATTTTCGTGAAATAATAACAAAATATTAGTTTATACGTTTAATTTGTCAAAAATATGTACGTTTTCATAAAATTGACGTAATTTCCATTCGATTTTTATATATTATAACTAGCATCCCCCGTCACGGCTTCGCCCGCGCTAATAGTGCGTGGAACTCACAAGTAAATAATATCTATTATTTGACTTAGAGACTTGAAATTTTATAATATAATAACATATATATGTGTTATGGTTCAGATAAGAAAGGGTTTTACCCCTTTTGGATAACCATAAATCCATAAATTGATATTTAGGTAGTATCATAAGCAACCTTTGGGGATAAAAATCGAATTCATAACTTTCGATATTCCGAAGATATCGATAGAAACGTAAAAACACGTTTACCTCCTTTTCACCCTCTTAGAGGTATGGGGGTAAAATCCGTCCTTATCTCAGAACCCTACACCATAAGAGATATATACCACAAAAATGTCAAGTCTATAGATCCAGTGGCTTGGTCTGGACGTTGATGAGTGAGTGAGTGAGTGAGTTAGTGAGTGAATCAGTTAGTAGGTGTATCGGACATCTTCTTTTATAGATATAGATTGATTTATAAATATTTATTTTGCTTCTTAATTATATTTAGTTGAAAATTAACCTGAAGAAATTTATACTTTTTCAAAAAATTTACGCATGAATCAACTTAATTTTTTGTCTTCAATAAAGTCTTGTTTCGTTGGATAAACTAAAGAAATATAGTACAAAAATATTAGAACACATTTCACCCTTTTTCACCCCTTAGGGCTGGAATTTCGGCAAACCCAGAAATTGGTTATTACATAATCGTATTTCTGATATTTTGCCGCAAGAATCAATTTAAAATCTTTTTTCCTTGCAGAAATACAGTAAAAAACTATAAAAACACATTTCACCCCTTTTCACCCCGGGGTGGAATTTTAAAAAATCCAGAAATTTGTTGTTACATAATCTTATTTCTGATATTTTGACGCAAGAATCAACTTAAAATCTTATTTTCTTGCAGAAATACAGTAAAAAACATAAAAACCCATTACATTCCTTTTCACCCCTTAGGGGTGGAATTTCAAAAAACCGTAATTAAAAAATCTTTAATCATTAATGGATGAGAATGGATTGCTAAATTTTTAAAGACTATTTTTATTAGTCTCTTTTGCGATTATTCTAATAGTTTTATAACATTATTCTATGCACCATCCCAAGCTATAATACCCTCGTTAGCAATACTATGAAACAGGCGTAGTAAAATATAGCTAAATTATTTGTTTGCATCATTTTTCTTAACTTTGTAAATACAAGCAATAAATACCTTGTCTGATTAGTTACATACACGATATGTTTATCTCACCTCATATTAGAATCTATTATCAAAATAAAAGAATTTAGTTTGGCGTACTCTATAGATTCGTTTTCCGTTTACACTTATATTTAGACTTTTTGATGTACTGTTCTAGTAGACTCCAAAACCTATATACACAGTTTTTGAAGTATTTAAAGATAATTCATGGAAAGATATATATGCGTTAACATCGTACTAATAATTTATCCATTTTTTCTTCAGCTTGGTCCTAGTTGCCACATGTACTTAAGATAACTGTATCATCTGCTTAAGAGACAATACAGTTGTTTGGTACTGTAGTTAATAGATCATTGACATATATCACAACCAGTAGTGGTCCAAGAATTGATTCTTGTGTAACGCCGGTAGTTAATGGAAGACTTTCACTCTTATAGTTATTTATCTTAACAACTTGTGTTCTATCTGTAAAATAGTCTTTTATAAATATTTGTGCTTTTCCTCTAATACGAATTTCTTCTATTTTTTTAAGTAATTTTCGATGGTGTGAAAATTTTGGTTAAATTTAAGAATGTTACAATAATCGATTTATTTTAATTTGAATTATTATAAATGTACTTCTGTAATAAATACCAATGCATCTTTAGTACCTTTGTCCTTCATGAAGACAAACTCTTTATTAGAAATGATTTTTCATTCTTTGATAAAATCTATTAATCTTTTGTGTGTTATTTTTTAAAATATTTTTGCAATATTAGAAATTAGTGAAATGGGTCTATTGCCAAGAGTTTATTATCTGGTTTAAAAATTGGTACAAACTCAGTGGCTTTTAGAGGATTGGGCCATGTTGTTTTTTCTCTACCTAAGTTAAAAATATGTTTCAATGGTTTTTTAATAAAGTTAATTATCTGTTTCCCTGATAACACAAAACGTTTCTAGAACGTTTTAAAAACGTTTGAAATCAAACTTTGAGACGTTCAAAACTAAAGTTGGAAAAGCGTTTTAAAAACGTTAGAAAAACGTCTGAATCTCCGCAGATTCGTTCCACATAAGACGTTGTAAAACCGTTTTCAAACGTTTGAAAAGCCCTCCGAGGACTTTCGAATGGTAATAATTTAAACGGTTTTAAATACGTTTGAAATGGGTTTGAAAATGGTTTAAAAAAAACTATTGAAAAGAATTGTTTAAATGAAATTTATTGCTACAAATATAACCAAATTTGGAAGTATCATCTGGATGGTACTTCCAATATTGGGACTATTTGTAACATTTAATTCCATTTAAACAATTCTTTTCGATATGTTATATGCTAGTTTTTTTTTCAAACCATTCTGAAACCTTTTAAAACGTTTTAAAAACGGTGTTACAACATCTTATGTGGAATGAACCTGCAGACATTCAGATGTTTTTCCAGTGTTTTTCAAACGTTTTTCCAACTTTAATTTTGAACGTCTCAAAGTTTGATTTCAAACGTTTGTAAAACGTTTTATAAACGTTTTGTGTTATCAGGGTTAATACATTCACATTAATATTATCAACACTTCCAGCTTTATTTAATTATTGAAAGAATATGTTTAATTTCTTCTGCATTAGTTGGTACCAAAAATATAGATCTATCATTTATTCTTGGTAAAGTTGCTGTAAATTTGTTGATACTTTTACATTGTTAGCTAATGTAAGTCCAATATACTATTAAAAAATTTATTAAACGTGTTCGCTATGTTTTTGGATTCCAAAATTTGGTCATCATTTTCAGTGATATATTCAATATTATCATGCGCATTCTTCTTAGTTTTATCAAGTTCTCTTTTTACTAGTACCTACAATTTTCTATTATTATTACTAACATTGCATATTTCTACGTTCTCATATTTATATTTTGCTAATGATAGGATTTTATCCAGATGTTTGACATAGTTCTTATAGTCCATTTTAATTGATTCATTATTCGGGCTATTTTTTCATTTACGATATAGTTTTTATGTAGTGTGACACAATCAGATTGTATCTTTAGTTATCCATTTACGTCTTGGAGTCGATTTTCTCTTTTTTTTTAATTATTGTTGAATGTTTTGTAATCTCTTTTATTTTAAGTATTATAGTTTCTTGTAATTCAAGTAGGAATATTGATTTGACGGTATATTCTGAGATTAATCCACTTTAATTGAGACGAAGAGAATAATGATCATTTATATTATCTAGTATTTTGTATGCCTTAATATTCAGCAAATCTGTGTCAGTAAAGAAATTGTCAATACGAGACCCATTACTTATATACAAGTTATTAGGTCTTGTTATAAAATATCTAAAAAATTGTTTAAAAACTCATTTATGATTAGGTCCTCATTATCTAGTAAATTTATATTAAAATCACCAATTATAAAATAATGTTTTAAAATTTAGAGTTGTTTTTAAGAATATCATATTCTCCATTTCTTCGACTGTAGTTGGTTCATTCAATTCTTCATTTATGTCCATTGCTTAGTTAATAAAACTGTGATTATTTATGGGGCTTGTATTCGTAGTCATTCATGATTCGTCCGGAGTAGTATTTTTTGTAGTAGTATCTTCTGTATTAGTGAATTCTGTAACAGTGTCTTACGTATTATTATCCGTTGTTTGCGATTGATCTTTTGTGAGTAGTTTTCCATTATATCCCAAGTACCTCGTATGGCAGGTTTAGTTTGATAGTCAGTTGTATTTAAATTTGTATGGATAACATACTTTAAGTATTGGCAATTTTCTGTATCAGTTGCTATATGATTTACATTTCTGTCATCTTTATATTTATCTTTCCCATAGGTATAAATTCAACATTTATTTGGTTGTTTTCCATCACAATTTTTAGTTAAATGTTCTCCCAAACACCTTAAACAAATCGCTTTCCTTAGGAATTTTTTACCACTATGTCCAATTCTTCCGCATTTATAGCTAGGTGTGATCTTTAAGTCGTCATATATACGACAACATTGGTATCCTATATGCAGTTTAAGGGGTAACACCACTCCCGAAAAAATGCCTAATTAGTGCGATTTTTTATGAGAGTAGGGAAGAAGGGATCAAATTTCTTTTTTGAGGGTTTACTATACATATACTGAGGTACAAAAATATATTTTTTTAGATTTAAATACAAAATGGCGGCTATACAGCGAATCTCGTGAGAAGCCTTTTTCTGAAACCTCCAAACGGGAGAACACTTTTCTCGGAAAGTATGAGACCTGGAACAAAAAAACAAAGAAATTCTTTAGAGAATCTATTTGTAAAGCTATAGTAAAAATTTCAATCCAATCCATGCAATAGTTTACGAGTAATCTGTTCTCCCAGTTTGAAGAAACCGGTTTCGAGAAAAACGCGTTTAAAGTTTTACATGCATTTAAATCATCGATATTTTTTGTTTACCTCTAATCTGCGATGCCTGCACCATACGTTTGGCCATCCAAATTAATATTTGCCTCCTCCTTTTCCTTTCTCATCGATTTTGAATCTAATCGGGCCTTCTTGGCTGCATCTGTGAGCTCTCTGAAAATAATCAGTAAATATATCGCGGAACCACTAACATATGTATTTAATACGTGTATTGAAAAAGCTGTTGGCCTGATGCACTAAAAAAAGATGAAATTGTACCTATATATAAAACTGGTGAGAAACATAATGTCTCTATATATAGACCTATCTCATTAATATCTAATATTGCTAAAATTTTTGAAAGGATTTTATACAACAGATTTTTTGATTTCATAAAAAAAATAATATAATATCTAAACATCAATTTGGTTTTATGAAAAAAATAGGTACTAAGGATGCTTTAAATTACATAACAAATATTGTATACTGTAACCTGGATCGTAGTAAACCAACAATTGTAACGTTTCTGGATTTGGCGAATGCTTTTGATACTGTTGACCACCAAATATTACTAGATAATCTCTATTGTATAGGAATACGGGGACAGGCGCTGGATTTACTTTCAAGTTATCTTAATAATAGATATCAAACAGTAAAAATAAATGACAAAGAAAGTGATAGCATGTTAATAAAAACAGGTGTTCCGCAAGGTACCATCCTAGGACCATTACTTTTTATAATATACATTAAGGATATCTTGAAACAATTTCCATCAGAAGCAATTCTGTCGTATGCAGATGAGACTGCCATTATAGCTACTGGAGATACCTGGAGCGAAGCTCAAAGAATCATGAACAAGTACCTAATAATAGTTGATAAGTGGTTAGCCTTAAACAAACTGTCGTTACATGTTGAGAAAACTGTATATATGACTTTTGGAAATTATGCTGATAGTGTACCAAAGCAAATAGATGTTAAAATAAAGGATAGAAAAATAAACAGAGTCGAGAGCTGTAAATACTTAGGAGTCATTTTCGACTATAATTTGAAGTGGGATAGGCATATACAATATATCATTAATAGAACAAAATATTTTGTTTATATTTTTTATAAAATTTCAAAATCAATGCCAACAGTAACATTGAGAATGGTATACTACTTTTTTTCATAGTATAATAAATTATGGAATTATAGCTTGGGGAGGGTTGTACCAAAATAATCTCCCCATTAGCCAGATGTATTGCAAATTGTTAGCAATTTGATATACACGTTTTGCTAACGATTTCCGTAAGTTTGATGTAAAACTGCGTCCGTATATGCTGGAAATTTTGTATCAAGTATTGAAGTAAATTATGAGGGCAAAGTGAAGGCAAAATTACAGCAACTATTGCTCATGATGTGCAGGTGTATCATAGGCATACATTGACATCATATTGTCGTCACATTTCTCGATTTTTGTGTTACACAAATTTCCATCAATATGCTGTTATTAATTTCTTCCCTTTCTCTCTTGCACTATCGCATATATGCGTAATTTTATTGAATATTACGTGAATAATATTGAAAATAAAATAATATAATATATTAATAATATTGAAAACAAGTTGAAAGCAAATTGATGTACAAAACTTGCAGCAACAGTTACACATCAAATGTAAGTAAATCTGCGTCCGTATATGGCAGCAATTTGGTGGCTAGTATGTGCAGTCAATTTTACGGCACATTGACATCAATCCTTGATATTCGTCATTTCTTGAGCGTAAGTTGGAAGCAAATTGCTAACAAACATTGCACAGCAACTGTTGCCGCGATTTCGCCGCGGCAAGCCTGGTTAATGGGGCTAATTTTATTGCAAAATCTACAGAATAAAATTCTGAAAATAGTGAATAAGAATACTTTTGTAATACAAGATAATCCAATGAATCTTAAACAACTATTTACTTTTGAAGCACTAAGATACCACTACTCTAGTCTCAAGATTAAATACCTCAATTCTAAAAGCATTACGAGGAAAAAAAACTAGTTATACCAAGTAATAAGAAAAAAGTCAGTAATAAGAATAGTTATACAAAAGCTATTGTAACTTTTAATAGTCTTTCAAATGATCTAAAAACCTTAGTTATTGATAAAGTATCCCATATTAACAAGCTAAAAAGCTGGATAAAATCTAACTTTAATATAAAATAATTAAAACCACTGTTGCGTTATTGTGTTACTCTGTTTTACTGATAACAATTTTTTCATTTTGATGACCTCTACATTTGTCATCGTCACATAATCCGTCGAATTCTTTCCAATCGTCTATGCTATAGTCTATTATTTCCTGTAAGTTGTAAGTTTTATTTCTGTCTGGTATGTATAACGATAATATACAATTATTGTCTATTTGTTCCTTTCTATTTTGACATAATACACACCGCTTTACTATTTTTAATTCATGCTTCCTACACTCATTAGGGTATGAAATTTATTGCATTTTTAATAGCTACAATAGGTCATCTAATTTTCGTATACGTTTACCAATTGCTATTTGATATATTGATGTGAACAAAAAGCTTTTGTGTAACACAGGCACAGTTTTCGTTTTTCCCCCCTATTAAGCGGGTCGTAAGTGACCATTTTCAGTAGGAACATAACCGGTTGGCGATTTGGAAAAAAGTAATCCTAGAAGAATTTACTGTTTTTCATCATCTTAAACTATGTTCTATTTATAAAATTCTTTCTGTATGGTAATGATTAATGAAATTCTGTAAATAAACTCTCGCATTTACTACTAGTAAATAGAGACGCGACCTAATAGGTGGTTTCTTATTGCAACGTTATACCCCAAGCTCCGTTATACCCCAGTCTCCGCTATTCCTATAATTCAACACAAAGAATGTTAAATTGCGGTTTTCTTTATACCACAACTATTTTTAAAATTTCAATTGTCAAAGTAATTTCATATCATTAAAGAAATTAGTTTAAATTATTAAAGTGTTATAATAATAAATCTGAGAGGAACAACAATATATAATAATTAGTGCACACAAAATATTGTGATTAAAAAATGTAAATAGGTGATTGTAATGAAAAGTGTTAAGAAAAATGATAAATTATTCTCCATTAATGAATGTATTTATTTATTATTTTTAATCATTTTTATTATTGAATAATAAAAAAAAAAAGTTATTCTTAATTGTAAATAAGTAGTACATTAATGAAACAATAGTGTAAGAAATATTATATTACGTTCTGTGTACTATATTATTTTAGCATAATAACTGAAATTAGATATTAAAATATAAGATTTTTTTCGCATAATAAAATGTACAAATAGTTAAAGTAGATTGTGCAAGGTATGTATGAAGTTTAAAATTTTTACAGATTTTGATTGAATTTAAGATAATATCAAAACATTGTAAAGTGGTATAATACAAATTTTTATTATATTTACTTTTTAGGATTCAGATTAAAATAACTTTTTCAGATTTTGATTGCATATAAGATAAGACTAACTATAATATTGAATTGACGTATTTAATCCAGGTTGAAATGAAAACGAAATTATTTTGAACAATTTTGAAAATTATTTTGAACAATTTTGAAAATTATTTTGAACAATTTTGAAAATTATTTTGAACAATTTTGAAAATTATTTTGAACAATTTTGAAAATTATTTTGAACTGCTCCTATTTTCTAAAGTTTTGATCAATATATTACAATATTTTGAGACTAATTCAGATGTACGATAATAGTCATTCTGATATACGATAATAATCATTCAGATATACGATAATAGTCAATCAGGCCTGTGCGTGTGAGTGATAAGCATATATAAAATCTGATAGTGGAAATCAGACATCCATTGGGTCAGAGACCCTATTTTTTAACTTTTCTCTCACTTCCACTAACATGCTCCTCTATGCTTTTCACTCGCACTCCCAGTTGATAATTGGCCACTCTCCTGGTACTATTATGGTATGCTACTGTGAGGTAGATACAACGTTTCTCATTATTATTGCTAATATGTATATACATAGAATATTTTTAACATTGCGTATATGAGCAATACTTTTTTAGTTGTATCTTGGGTTCTGGAGCCTATGCAATTAAACTACGGGTTATGGGCTTTATTATTAGGTACCAAAAGATATTTCTTGCCAAAGTCTTATCAAATCCTGTACAAACCAGATATATGATCTTCTACTTGTAAGGTTATTCAGGATTTATTCGAGTTTGCTGAATTCTTGATTAATATGTTAACAACATTTTAAGATTAATTTAGTAATCTAATAATAGTCAATGCAGATATAAACATTTCATATAAAAAGAATATATAAAATTTAATGTTAAAGAAAATATGTGATATAAAAGAGCGGAAGGTAAAAAGATGTAATAATCTATACTGAATAAAAACTACGATAAACATTTCATATGTTCACATATTGTATATACTCTTCTTATCCTACAATCAAAATCTGCAAAATCTTTTTTGAATCTTTATATTAAAAAATCAAGCTAACCATATATTGATATTCGAACCTCATCATATTAATAAATGTCTGAAATTTAACACAACAAATTGCCATTGTATTCATGATGATGTGGATGTGAATATGAAGAATATTGTCAGTTTATATTCTGAGAATAAACAATACACTTAGTACATTACAACACATTATAATTATTTGTAAGATAAAATATGTGCCATATATGAAAAACTTTAAAATAATTCAATATTCGTATGATATGACAGATAACCAAATTACACTTGAAATATCACTTACATTGATTGAGAATTTGGAAAAGTGAAATACATAATGTGAACATTGATGATATTTTGAGTAAATTTTAGCCATTTCATAAAAGTGGACAATATTTCATACTAAACAAATCTCAGAATATTTATACTGCACCTGACTTTATCTTAAAAATGTTTACATTCATCTATTACAATATATTTTATGTATTTTGAAAACTTTTGAAATAATTAGCAACAGTTAAACTTGAAACTTTTCACGTAGTTATTTTATACTTTAATATATTAACACTTTTTAATTACACTAAATCACACAATTTTCTTATGCACACATCATCACTATTTATTGTTGTTCAATTCAGTTTTTATTAATATAATCACTCCCGTTTTTATAATCACAATAAACCAACATTATATGGATAACCTCATTTCACGAATAATAAACATGAATTCGTCTGTTAAATCCTGTACCTAGTTTTAAAATATTCATTTTATTAAAAACTTTATGAAGAATCCATTTGATAAATCAATTTTTCTGTAGAGCTCCACTTTAAATTCATCTATGTGAATATAAAAACCATATTAAAGGAATTTATTTTGTTAGGAGTAAAAGGGACATTTAAATAAATTTCAATTCCATTAAATGAAAAAAGTCTGCCTTCAAGTCGTATTTTCAAAAAATGTACTTCGCTCTTGTGTGTTTACTAGTGTAGCTAGTATAAATATTTACCCTAAGCAATTGTTTTTATTTTATTATTTTTATATAAATAAATATATTTTCTGAAAAATAAGAAATATTGTTCTTTATTACAAATAAATTACATGTATCCAATACTTAATTGATTAATAATTGAATTTTTACACAATTTATAGTAATTAAAATATTTTATAATATTCAGTCTTAACAATATAAGAAAAACACTTAAAATCTCTAAAATAATAATATCAAGGTATATTTTTTTTTTATTAATTTAAGCTTTATTAACCTCATACGAGGTTTTTTGGCATTACATAGATTAGATATACAGTCTGATTACAAAGTATAGCGTGTTTATGTATAACATTATAAGTTTAACTTACAGTTACAAAAGAATTTGTACAGAGTTTTGTATACAGAATATCAAGGTATATGAACTACTATTTAGCTTTGGCTCAATCATCATATCTTTATACGTAATAGTTCATTTTCTTATGGAATTTACTTATCGAATCAACTTATATAAAAAAGATGTGATAATTGAGCTTATCGAATGAACTATTATTAATAAAAAACATGATAATTGAGCTTATCGAATGAACTCTTACAGATAAAGATATGATGATTAAGTTCATTTTATACTACATATTGTTTATATCAATAAGTAAATATACTGTTCATTACTTCTATGATCATTAGTATAACCTTCTAGAACCACATTAAAAAGTTAAATTTATATTTTTACTACTAAAAAAGTATATTTGTTGTCATTTTTTGTTAAGTTTTAAAATATAGTCTTTTAGTTTACATGAATCTTTGAGAATCTAAGTAAATAATGTGCAATATTCATGTTTTCCCTGCATCTGCTGACAATGACGACTCAAAATATTTTTGTATTCCTTTTCAAAATATAATCTTCTAAGAAACATTTATTGAAAGTATTCAAGAAAATTTTTTTACACGTTGCACTAAAAAATATTTTATTGAAGTATTTGAATGTCATATCAAAAATATTTTTGAAATTGATTACCTTATTATTTAAGCAAATGTCATTGTTTGTAATATTCTATCTATTAAATTAAATGCATTCCTTAATATTATTTTGATACACCGTACTAATTTCTTAATAATGTTACATCATACTATAAGATCACTAATATTTTACATCGTACTAATATTGCCTCACTATTGTATTACATTTATATCGTATTAATTGTTTACCTTGCTAATACTGCATCACTATAATATGATAACTGTACGTAAAAAAACTGTCAGTTAATACAAAATAGAATCCATTGTGATCAAATTTTATTTTAGTATGTAGTGTCTTTCCATATAATCTTTCCATAGAATTACATCTGTGAAACATGCAGTTTCCATAAAAGATAACTTCTTGATTCTTGATAATAAACAACACTGGAATGCAGTTTCTTTCTAGCAATTTATTCAATACCTAACTGTACAAAATAAGTATTAAGGCAAATGAATCTTCCAATAGCTTTGCGAAAGGAGAGGGATTACGTCTCTGGAAGAATAACCGTTTACACAGTAGTCTTTGTTAGGAAATAAATCTTTATTAATACACTGCGTGCTACCTGAACGATAGTTCGCTCGCAACTGAGATGCTCGAGAGCGTCGCTTGCCTCGCTCGAGACTTGAGGGCGTTCGGCTACGCTCGGCCTCCTTCGTACGCATACGGTACCTTCGCTACGCGCTCGCATTAAATGCGATGACTCGCCTCAACAATAAGTATACAAATAAAATATATTAAAGTCAAATTATAAATCATAAAGTATAGAATGTAAAACAAAATAATGTATATTGATACGTACTAATAGCCTGATGTTGTTACATAAATTCTTGTTGATGAAACATTCGCCTTGTTTGTATCCATAAACAAAAACACTACGTTACTTGATTTTTACTTCCTTTTTGGGCATTATTAGTAGCATTGTTGATGAATGATGTTGATAATGTATAGATCATGTTCTGTATTTTGTATATATTATATTAACTTAACTGACGTCTTGACGCAAAATTTCCATTATTCAATTTTTAAGCAGACCATTTTTTTGTTAGGTTAGGTTTCATTAAGTATATACCTTTCTCTGTCTCACTCTATCACCACTCTACATCTATATATATATATATAATATATATCTAAACTGACCTACCGATCTCAAGACTCGAACGCTAACTATCTCGAATAAAAACGGAAGTCGGAGCATCTCGAATGCGAATCTCGAATGAATCCGGAAGCTGCGGGGCGAAAAACCGCCGCCGAAACTCAATGTATAAATGCTTGGGTGCTAGCCATGCAGAAACATACTTTCCACATGGCGCCCCCGCGCCATTTGATATTAATAAACTATTTCCTTATCAAGATATTAAAATTAGTTTGGAGGAGGTACAATATCAAGAAAATGCTTATGATTGTGGAGTTTTTTCTATTGCATTTACTACTTCAATCATTTTTAATCTTTGTCCATGTGGTTTACGCTTTGACGTTAATAAAATGAGAGAACACTTATTAAAAATGTATAATACAAATTCTTTACAAATGTTTCCTTTATTTACAAATTATAATAAAAGTGTTGATTTTGTTTTAAATACTATTCCATTAATTCGTAGAGTTAAGCACGCTAAACTCTTTAATGTATCGAATTTAAATTTTAATGATATAGATTTTGAATTGCTTGAATCTCAAGAATTAGATGAACTTGCAAAAGAGCAAATGTTATTACTGAAAACCGTTTGTAAACAAAATAAACGATTTTATAATGATTCTAAAATTTTAAGAGTACATGATAACAGTGCATGTAGTAAGGACATTGTAATGTTAGAGAATATTATAACTGATGCAATTGTCGATACAAAACAAACAAACAAAATACTTTTTAAGGCTGCACTTATAACAAATTCTAAACAGAAATGCAATAGAAAACAACAAAGTAATATTGAAATTAATAAATCTGTTAAATCAAAGAAAGCTAGAAATAAACAATATTACGATAAAAATGGAGAAAAAATTAAAAAAAAAAGGAAAGAATCTTATGAACCTCATTTTATAAAAAAAGATGAAAAACTAATAATTTCTGATAAAAATAAAAACTATTGTGAAAAAAACAAAACATCGATTAAAAAAAGGATAAAAGATTCTTTGGATCAAAATACAAGTAATAAATATGCTTTTATAGCCAATTCTGATATTAATGAAATTTTAATACCAGAGAGTAATGTCGGTAATTTAAATTTACAATGTGAATTATATCAAGCGAAACATTTTAGTTTTGAACTTCCTAGGGATAAAAAATTTTCAAACTGTTGTCATAAAGGTAAAGTATCTATACCAAAAGATTCTGATTATCCAGAAGAGATAAACAATTTATTTATAACAAATCAACAATTTAGAAAATGCATTAGATTATACAATAATTCTATTGCGTTTGCTAGTTTTCTGTTATGGTCTGTAAGGGCATACTTTCTACAGTGTTGAAGTATTTTTACTATATAAAGTTCTGAAAAATAATTTCAATTATAATATATTATGTGTTTTATTTATGTAAAAAATAAATTACGAGGAATTAAAAACGGAAACATATTAAATTAAAGAAAATTAATAAAATATCGTTAGCTGTCATGTTGTGAAGAAATTGTTTGTATGTATTTAATATGCCTGAGTGCCGATTTTGATAAAAAATTTCCAAAAATTACGTGAGTTGACCGTTGCACCTCCACGTTTTCGTACACCCACGCACACAAAAAATAATAAAAAAGGGTCGCCGATTCGTCATAAGCCTACTCAAATTAGTCCGAGTGCCGACTTTCATAAAAAATATCTGAAAATTACGCGATTCGACTTTGGCGCCTCCACTCTTTCCTACACCTACGCGAACAAAAAAAATAAATAAAGATCCGCGGATTCGTTATCAGCGTACTCAAATGTGCCCGAGTGCCTATTATGAATAAAAAATTCTGAAAATTACAAGATTTGACTTTTGCGCATTCACCCTTTCGTACACCCACGCGCACAAAAAAAAACAAAAACTAATCTACGGATTTGTCTTCAGTGACGTCAAATGTCTCCGAGCATCACCTATGAATAAAAAATTATGAAAATTACGAGATTTGACCTTCGCACCTCCACGTTTTCGTACACCCACGTGCACAAAAAAAAATAAAAAATGATCCGCGGATTCGTTATCAGCAAAGTGAAGTGTGTCCAAGTACCGATTATGAATAAAACATTCAGAAAAATACGCGATTCGGTTTCGCGCCTCCACTCTTTCGTACATTCACGAGCACAAAAAAAAATAAATAAAGATCCGCTGATTCGTCATCAGCGTCCTCAAATGTGCCCGAGTGCCTATTATGAATAAAAAATTCTTAAAATTACGAGATTTGACTTTTGCGCATCCACCCTTTCGTACACCCACGCGCACAAAAAACATTAGAAAAAGATCCGCGGATTCGTCATCAGCGAAGTAAAAATTATCCGAGTACCGATTATGAATAAAAAATTCTGAAAATTACGAGATTTGATTTTTGCGCATCCACCCTTTCGTACACCCACGCGCACAAAAAAAAACAAAAACTAATCTACGGATTTGTCTTCAGTGACGTCAAATGTCTCCGAGCATCACCTATGAATAAAAAATTATGAAAATTACGAGATTTGACCTTAGCACCTCCACGTTTTCATACACCCACGAGCACAAAAAACATTAGAAAAAGATCCGCGGATTCGTCATCAGCGAAGTAAAAATTATCCGAGTACCGATTATGAATAAAAAATTCTGAAAATTACGAGATTTGATTTTTGCGCATCCACCCTTTCGTACACCCACGCGCACAAAAAAAACAAAAAATAATCTACGGATTCGTCTTCAGTGACGTCAAATGTCACCGAGCATCACTTATGAATACAAAATCATGAAAATTACGAGATTTGACCTTCGCACCTCCACGTTTTCGTACACCCAAGCACACAAAAAATAATAAAAAAAGGGTCGCGGATTCGTTATCAGCGTACTCAAATTAGTCCGAGTGCCGACTTTCATAAAAAATATCTGAAAATTACGCGATTCGACTTTCGTACCTCGACTCTTTCGTACACCTACGTGCACAACAAAAATAAATAAACATCCGCGGATTCGTCATCAGCGTATTCAAATGTGCCCGAGTGCCTATTATGAATAAAAAATTGTGAAAATTATGAGATTCAACCTAAGCACCTCCACGTTTTCATACACCCACGTGCACAAAAAAAAATAAAAAACGATCCGCGGATTCTTCATCAGCGAAGGGAAATGTGTCCGAGTACCGATTATGAATAAAAAATTCTGAAAATTACGAGATTTGACCTTCGCACCTCCACGTTTTCGTACACCCACGTGCACAAAAAAAAATAAAAAATGATCCGCGGATTCGTTATCAGCAAAGTGAAGTGTGTCCAAGTACCGATTATGAATAAAACATTCAGAAAAATACGCGATTCGGTTTCGCGCCTCCACTCTTTCGTACATTCACGAGCACAAAAAAAAATAAATAAAGATCCGCTGATTCGTCATCAGCGTCCTCAAATGTGCCCGAGTGCCTATTATGAATAAAAAATTCTTAAAATTACGAGATTTGACTTTTGCGCATCCACCCTTTCGTACACCCACGCGCACAAAAAAGAACAAAAAATAATCTACGGATTCGTCTTCAGTGACGTCAAACGTCTCCGAACATCGGTTATGAATAAAAAATTGTGAAAATTACGCAATTCGACTTTCGCGCCTCCACGTTTTCATACACCCACGCGCACAAAAAAAAAAAGCAAATATCCGCGGATTCGTCATCAGCGAAGGGAAAATTGTCCAAGTACCAATTATGAATAAAAAATTCTGAAAATTACGAGATTCGACTTTTAATCGAAATAATCTACGGATTCGTCTTCAGTGACGTCAAATGTCTCCGAGCATCGCTTATGAATAAGAAATTCTGAAAATTACGAGATTTGACTTTTGCACCTCCACCCTTTCATACACCCACGCGCACAAAAAAAAATAATTTATGTTTTCGTCTTCAGTGACGTAAATGTTTCCGAGCATCGCTTATGAATAAAAAATTGTGAAAATTATGAGATTTGACCTTCGCACCTCTACGTTTTCGTACACTCACCTGCACAAAAAAAAACGCGGATTCGTTATCAGCGAAGTAAAGTGTGTCCGAGTACCGATTCTGAATAAAAAATTCTGAAAAATACGCGACTCGGCTTCGTGCCTCCACTCTTTCGTACACCCACGCGCAAAAAAAAAATAATCTACGGATTCGTCTTCAGTGACGTCAAATGTCTCCGAGCATCGCTTATGAATAAAAAATTGTGAAAATTATGAGATTTGACCTAAGCACATCCACGTTTTCATACACCCACGTGCGCAAAAAAAAAGCACATCTCCGCGGATTCGTCATCAGCGAAGGAAAAATTGTCAAGTACCAATTATGAATAAAAAATTCTGAAAATTACGAGATTTGACTTTTGCACCTCCACCCTTTCATACACCCACGCGCACAAAAAAAAAATCTATGTTTTCGTCTTCAGTGACGTAAATGTTTCCGAGCATCGCTTATGAATAAAAAATTGTTAAAATTACGAGATTTTACCTTCGCACCTCCACGTTTTCGTACACTCACCTGCACAAAAAAAAATACGAGGATTCGTTATCAGCGAAGTAAAGTGTGTCCGAGTACCGATTCTGAATAAAAAATTCTGAAAAATACGCTTCGTGCCTCCACTCTTTCGTACACCCACGCGCAAAAAAAAATAATCTACGGATTCGTCTTCAGTGACGTCAAATGTCTCCGAGCATCGCTTATGAATAAAAAATTGTGAAAATTACGAGATTTGACTTTTACACCTCCACCCTTTCATACACCCACGCGCACAAAAAAAAATAGTCTATGTATTCGTCTTCAGTGACGTAAATGTTTCCGAGCATCGCTTATGAATAAAAAATTCTGAAAATTACGAGATTCGACCTTCGCACCTCCACGTGTTCGTACACCCACGTGCACAAAAAAAATAATCTACGGATTCGTCTTCAGTGACGTCAAATATCTCCGATCATCGCTTATGAATAAAAAATTGTGAAAATTACGCGATTCGACGCTCGCGCCTCCACTCTCTCGTACACCCCAGCGCACGAAAAAAATAAATAAAGATCCGCGGATTCGTCATCACCGTACTCAAATGTGCCCGAGTGCCTATTATGAATAAAAAATTCTGAAAATTACGAGATTTGACGTTCGCACCTCCACGTTTTCCTACACTAACGTGCACAAAAAAAATTAAAAAAAAACCGCGGATTCGTCATCAGCGAAGTGAAATGTGTCCGAGTACCGATTATGAATAAGAAATTCTGAAAATTACGAGATTTGACTTTTGCACCTCCACCCTTTCTTACACCCACGCGCACAAAAAAAATAATTTATGGTTTCGTCTTCAGTGACATAAATGTTTCCAAGCATCGCTTATGAATAAAAAATTGTGAAAATTATGAGATTCGACCTTCGCACCTCCACGTTTTCGTACACTCACCTGCACAAAAAAAAGAAAAAAACGTGGATTCGTTATCAGCGAAGTAAAGTGTGTCCGAGTACCGATTCTGAAAAAAAAATTGTGAAAATTATGAGATTTGACCTAAGCACATCCACGTTTTCGTACACCCACGTGCACAAAAAACTTAAAAAAAGATCCGCGGATTCATCATCAGCGAAGTGAAATGTGTCCGAGTACCGATTATGAATAAAGAATTGTGAAACTTACGAGATTTGACCATCGCACCTCCACGTTTTCGTACACTCACCTGCACAAAAAAAAAAAAAACGCGGATTCGTTATCAGCGAAGTAAAGTGTGTCCGAGTACCGATTCTGAATAAAAAATTCTGAAAAATACACGATTCGGCTTCGTTCCTCCGCTCTTTCGTACACCCACGTGCAAAAAAAAATAATCTACGGATTTGTCTTCAGTGACGTCAAATGTCTCCGAGCATCGCTTATGAATAAAAAATTGTGATAATTATGAGATTTGACCTTCGCACCTCCATGTTGTCGTACACTCACGTGCACAAAAAAAAATAAAAAATGATCCGCGGATTCGTTATCAGCGAAGTGAAGTGTGTCCAAGTACCGATTATGAATAAAACATTCAGAAAATTACGCGATTCGGCTTCGCGCCTCTACTCTTTCGTACATCCACGCGCACAAAAAAAATAAATAAAGATCCGCGGATTCGTCATCAGCGTAATCAAATATGCCCGAGTGCCTATTATGAATAAAAAATTCTGAAAATTACGAGATTTGACTTTTGTGCGTCCACCCTTTCGTACACCCACGCGCACAAAAAAGAACAAAAAATAATCTACGGATTCGTTTTGAGTGACGTCAAATGGCTCCGGGCATCGCTTATGAATAAAAAATTGTGAAAATTATTCGATTCGACTTTCGCGCCTCCACTCTTTCGTACACCCACGCGCACAAAAAAAATAAAGATCCGCGGATTCGTCATCAGCGTACTCAAAGGTGCCCGAGTACCTATTATGAATAAAAAATTTTGAAAATTACGAGATTTGACGTTCGCACCTCCACGTTTTCGTACACTCACGTGCACAAAAAAAATAAAAAAATATCTGCGGATTCGTCATCAGCGAAGTGAAATGTGTCCGAGTACCGATTATGAGTAAAAAATTCTGAAAATTACGCGATTCGACTTTCGCGCCTCCACGTTTTCGTACACTCACCTCCACAAAAAAAAATACGCGGATTCGTTATCAGCGAAGTAAAGTGTGTCCGAGTACCGATTCTGAATAAAAAATTCTGAAAAATACGCTTCGTGCCTCCACTCTTTCGTACACCCACGCGCAAAAAAAAAAATAATCTACGGATTCGTCTTCAGTGACGTCAAATGTCTCCGAGCATCGCTTATGAATAAAAAATTGCGAAAATTACGAAATTTGACTTTTGCACCTCCACCCTTTCATACACCCACGCGCACAAAAAAAAATAGTCTATGTATTCGTCTTCTGTGACGTAAATGTTTGCGAGCATCGCTTATGAATAAAAAATTGTGAAAATTACGAAATTTGACTTTTGCACCTCCACCCTTTCATACACCCACGCGCACAAAAAAAAATAGTCTATGTATTCGTCTTCAGTGACGTAAATGTTTCCGAGCATCGCTTATGAATAAAAAATTCTGAAAATTACGAGATTTGACCTTCGCACCTCCACGTGTTCGTACACCCACGTGCACAAAAAAAAATAATCTACGGATTCGTCTTCAGTGACGTCAAATATCTCCGATCATCGCTTATGAATAAAAAATTGTGAAAATTACGCGATTCGACGCTCGCGCCTCCACTCTCTCGTACACCCCCGCGCACAAAAAAAATAAATAAAGATCCGCGGATTCGTCATCAGCGTAATCAAATATGCCCGAGTGCCTATTATGAATAAAAAATTCTGAAAATTACGAGATTTGACTTTTGTGCGTCCACCCTTTCGTACACCCACGCGCACAAAAAAGAACAAAAAATAATCTACGGATTCGTCTTGAGTGACGTCAAATGGCTCCGGGCATCGCTTATGAATAAAAAATTGTGAAAATTATTCGATTCGACTTTCGCGCCTCCACTCTTTCGTACACCCACGGGCACAAAAAAAAATAAAGATCCGCGGATTCGTCATCATCGTACTCAAAGGTGCCCGAGTGCCTATTATGAATAAAAAATTCTAAAAATTACGCGATTCGACTTTCGCGCCTCCACGTTTTCGTACACTCACCTGCACAAAAAAAAAATACGCGGATTCGTTATCAGCGAAGTAAAGTGTGTCCGAGTACCGATTCTGAATAAAAAATTCTGAAAAATACGCTTTGTGCCTCCACTCTTTCGTACACCCACGCGCAAAAAAAAAATAATCTACGGATTCGTCTTCAGTGACGTCAAATGTCTCCGAGCATCGCTTATGAATAAAAAATTGTGAAAATTACGAAATTTGACTTTTGCACCTCCACCCTTTCATACACCCACGCGCACAAAAAAAAATAGTCTATGTATTCGTCTTCAGTGACGTAAATATTTCCGAGCATCGCTTATGAATAAAAAATTCTGAAAATTACGAGATTTGACCTTCGCACCTCCACGTGTTCGTACACCAACGTGCACAAAAAAAAATAATCTACGGATTCGTCTTCAGTGACGTCAAATATCTCCGATCATCGCTTATGAATAAAAAATTGTGAAAATTACGCGATTCGACGCTCGCGCCTCCACTTTCTCGTACACCCCCGCGCACAAAAAAAATAAATAAAGATCCGCGGATTCGTCATCACCGTACTCAAATGTGCCCAAGTGCCTATTATGAATAAAAAATTCTGAAAATTACGAGATTTGACGTTCGCACCTCCACGTTTTCCTACACTAACATGCACAAAAAAAAATAAAAAATCCGCGAATTCGTCATTAGCGAAGTGAAATGTGTCCGAGTACCGATTATGAATAAGAAATTCTGAAAATTACGAGATTTGACTTTTGCACCTCCACCCTTTCATACACCCACGCGCACAAAAAAAAATAATTTATGGTTTCGTCTTCAGTGACATAAATGTTTCCGAGCATCGCTTATGAATAAAAAATTGTGAAAATTATGAGATTCGACCTTCGCACCTCCACGTTTTCGTACACTCACCTGCCAAAAAAAAAAAAAAAAAAAACGTGGATTCGTTATCAGCGAAGTAAAGTGTGTCCGAGTACCGATTCTGAATAAAAAATTCTGAAAAATACGCGATTCGCCTTCGTGCCTCCACTCTTTCGTACACCCACGCGCAAAAAAAAAATAATCTACTGATTCGTCTTCAGTGACGTCAAATGTCTCCGAGCATCGCTTAAGAATAAAAAATTGTGAAAATTATGAGATTTGACCTAAGCACATCCACGTTTTCGTACACCCACGTACACAAAAAAAATAAAAAAAGATTCGCGGATTCATCATCAGCGAAGTGAAATGTGTCCGAGTACCGATTATGAATAAAGAATTGTGAAAATTACGAGATTTGACCTTCGCACCTCCACGTTTTCGTACACTCACCTGCACAAAAAAAAACGCGGATTCGTTATCAGCGAAGTAAAGTGTGTCCGAGTACCGATTCTGAATAAAAAATTCTGAAAAATACACGATTCTGCTTCGTGCCTCCACTCTTTCGTACACCCACGCGCAAAAAAAAATAATCTACGGATTTGTTTTCAGTGACGTCAAATGTCTCCGAGCATCGCTTATGAATAAAAAATTGTGAAAATTATGAGATTTGACCTAAGCACATCCACGTTTTCGTACACCCACGCGCACAAAAAAAAATAGTCTATGTATTCGTCTTCAGTGACGTAAATGTTTCCGAGCATCACTTATGAATAAAAAATTCGGAAAATTACGAGATTTGACCTTCAAACCTCCACGTGTTCGTACACCCACGTGCACAAAAAAAAATAATCTACGGATTCGTCTTCAGTGACGTCAAATATCTCCGATCATCGCTTATGAATAAAAAATTGTGAAAATTACGCGATTCGACGCTCGCGCCTCCACGTTTTCCTACGCTAACGTGCACAAAAAAAATAAAAAAAGATCTGCGGAATCGTCATCAGCGAAGTGAAATGTGTCCGAGTACCGATTATGAATAAGAAATTCTGAAAATTACGAGATTTGACTTTTGCACCTCCACCCTTTCATACACCCACGCGCACAAAAAAAAATAATTTATGTTTTCGTCTTCAGTGACGTAAATGTTTGCGAGCATCGCTTATGAATAAAAAATTATGAAAATTATGAGATTCGACCTTCACACCTCCACGTTTTCGTACACTCACGTGCACAAAAAAAAAAACGTGGATTCGTTATCAGCGAAGTAAAGTGTGTCCGAGTACCGATTCTGAATAAAAAATTCTGAAAAATACGCGATTCGGCTTCGTGCCTCCACTCTTTCGTACACCCACGCGCAAAAAAAAATAATCTACTGATTCGTCTTCAGTGACGTCAAATGTCTCCGAGCATCGCTTATGAATAAAAAATTGTGAAAATTATGAGCTTTGACCTAAGCACATCCACGTTTTCGTACACCCACACGCAAAAAAAATAATCTACGGATTTGTCTTCAGTGACGTCAAATGTCTCCGAGCATCGCTTATGAATAAAAAATTGTGAAAATTATGAGATTTGACCTAAGCACATCCACGTTTTCATACACCCACGTGCACAAAAAAATAAAAAAAGATCCGCGGACGCATCATCAGCGAAGTGAAATGTGTCCGAGTACCGATTATGAATAAAAAATTCTGTAAATTATGAGATTTGACCTTCGCACCTCCATGTTGTCGTACACTCACGTGCACAAAAAAAAATAAAAAATGATCCGCGGATTCGTTATCAGCGATGTGAAGTGTGTCCAAGTACCGATTATGAATAAAACATTCAGAAAATTACGCGATTCGGCTTCGCGCCTCCACTCTTTCGTACATCCACGCGCACAAAAAAAATAAATAAAGATCCGCGGATTCGTCATCACCGTACTCAAATGTGCCCGAGTGCCTATTATGAATAAAAAATTCTGAAAATTACGAGATTTGACTTTCGCACCTCCACGTTTTCGTACACTCACGTGCACAAAAAAAATAAAAAAAGATCTGCGGATTCGTCATCAGCGAAGTGAAATGTGTCCAAGAACCGTTATTGAATAAAAAAATCTGAAAATTACGCGATTCGACTTTCGCGCCTCCACGTTTTCATACACCCACGCGCACAAAAAAAGCAACAGATCCGCGGATTCGTCATCAGCGAAGGGAAAATTGTCCAAGTACCGATTATGAATAAAAAATTCTCAAAATTACGAGACTTGACTTTTAATCGAAATAATCTACGGATTCGTCTTCAGTGACGTCAAATGGCTCCGGGCATAGCTTATGAATAAAAAATTGTGAAAATTACGCGATTCGAATTTCGCGCCTCCACTCTTTCGTACACCCACGCGCACAAAAAAAAATAAAGATCCGCGGATCCGTCATCAGCGTACTCAAAGGTGCCCGAGTGCCTATTATGAATAAAAAATTTTTAAAATTACGAGATTTGACGTTCGCACCTCCACGTTTTCGTACACTCACGTGCACAAAAAAAATAAAAAAGGATCTGCGGATTCGTCATCAGCGAAGTGAAATGTGTCCGAGTACCGATTATGAATAAAAAATTCTGAAAATTACGCGATTCTTCTTTCGCGCCTCCACGTTTTCATACGCCCACGCGCCCAAAAAAAAGCAAATATCCGCGGATTCGTCATCAGCGAAGGAAAAATTGTCAAGTACCAATTATGAATAAAAAATTCTGAAAATTACGAGATTTGACTTTTGCACCTCCACCCTTTCATACACCCACGCGCACAAAAAAAAATAATCTATGTTTTCGTCTTCAGTGACGTAAATGTTTCCGAGCATCGCTTATGAATAAAAAATTGTTAAAATTACGAGATTTTACCTTCGCACCTCCACGTTTTCGTACACTCACCTGCACAAAAAAAAATACGCGGATTCGTTATCAGCGAAGTAAAGTGTGTCCGAGTACCGATTCTGAATAAAAAATTCTGAAAAATACGCTTCGTGCCTCCACTCTTTCGTACACCCACGCGCAAAAAAAAATAATCTACGGATTCGTCTTCAGTGACGTCTAATGTCTCCGAGCATCGCTTATGAATAAAAAATTGTGAAAATTACGCGATTCGACGCTCGCGCCTCCACTCTCTCGTACACCCCCGCGCACAAAAAAAATAAATAAAGATCCGCGGATTCGTCATCACCGTACTCAAATGTGCCCGAGTGCCTATTATGAGTAAAAAATTCTGAAAATTACGAGATTGGACGTTCGCACCTCCACGTTTTCCTACACTAACGTGCACAAAAAAAATAAAAAAAAATCCGCGGATTCGTCATCAGCGAAGTGAAATGTGTCCGAGTACCAATTATGAATAAGAAATTCTGAAAATTACGAGATTTGACTTTTGCACCTCCACCCTTTCATACACCCACGCGCACAAAAAAAAATAATTTATGGTTTCGTCTTCAGTGACGTAAATGTTTCCGAGCATCGCTTAAGAATAAAAAATTGTGAAAATTATGAGATTTGACCTAAGCACATCCACGTTTTCGTACACCCACGTGCACAAAAAAAATAAAAAAAGATTCGCGGATTCATCATCAGCGAAGTGAAATGTGTCCGAGTACCGATTATGAATAAAGAATTGTGAAAATTATGAGATTTGACCTTCGCACCTCCACGTTTTCGTACACTCACCTGCACAAAAAAAAAACGCGGATTCGTTATCAGCGAAGTAAAGTGTGTCCGAGTACAGATTCTGAATAAAAAATTCTGAAAAATACACGATTCGGCTTCGTGCCTCCACTCTTTCGTACACCCACGCGCAAAAAAAATAATCTACGGATTTGTCTTCAGTGACGTCAAATGTCTCCGAGCATCGCTTATGAATAAAAAATTGTGAAAATTATGAGATTTGACCTAAGCACATCCACGTTTTCGTACACCCACGTTCACAAAAAAAATAAAAAAAGATCCGCGGACGCATCATCAGCAAAGTGAAATGTGTCCGAGTACCGATTATGAATAAAAAATTCTGAAAATTATGAGATTTGACCTTCGCACCTCCATGTTTTCGTACACTCACGTGCACAAAAAAAAATAAAAAATGATCCGCGGATTCGTCATCAGCGTACTCAAATATGCCCGAGTGCCTATTATGAATAAAAAATTCTGAAAATTACGAGATTTGACTTTTGTGCGTCCACCCTTTCGTACACCCACGCGCACAAAAAAGAACAAAAAATAATCTACGGATTCGTCATCAGCGAAGTGAAATGTGTCCGAGTACCGATTATGAATAAAAAATTCTGAAAATTACGCGATTCTTCTTTCGCGCCTAAACGTTTTCATACGCCCACGCGCCCAAAAAAAAGCAAATATCCGCGGATTCGTCATCAGCGAAGGAAAAATTGTCAAGTACCAATTATGAATAAAAAATTCTGAAAATTACGAGATTTGACTTTTGCACCTCCACGTTTTCGTACACTCACGTGCACAAAAAAAATAAAAAAAGATCTGCGGTTTCGTCATCAGCGAAGTGAAATGTGTCCAAGAACCGTTATTGAATAAAAAAATCTGAAAATTACGCGATTCGACTTTCGCGCCTCCACGTTTTCATACACCCACGCGCACAAAAAAAGCAACAGATCCGCGGATTCGTCATCAGCGAAGGGAAAATTGTCCAAGTACCGATTATGAATAAAAAATTCTCAAAATTACGAGACTTGACTTTTAATCGAAATAATCTACGGATTCGTCTTCAGTGACGTCAAATGGCTCCGGGCATAGCTTATGAATAAAAAATTGTGAAAATTACGCGATTCGAATTTCGCGCCTCCACTCTTTCGTACACCCACGCGCACAAAAAAAAATAAAGATCCGCGGATTCGTCATCAGCGTACTCAAATGTGCCCGAGTGCCTATTATGAATAAAAAATTTTGAAAATTACGAGATTTGACGTTCGCACCTCCACGTTTTCGTACACTCACGTGCACAAAAAAAATAAAAAAAGATCTGCGGATTCGTCATCAGCGAAGTGAAATGTGTCCGAGTACCGATTATGAATAAAAAATTCTGAAAATTACGCGATTTGACTTTCGCGCCTCCACGTTTTCATACGCCCACGCGCCCAAAAAAAAGCAAATATCCGCGGATTCGTCATCAGCGAAGGAAAAATTGTCAAGTACCAATTATGAATAAAAAATTCTGAAAATTACGAGATTTGACTTTTGCACCTCCACCCTTTCATACACCCACGCGCACAAAAAAAAATAATCTATGTTTTCGTCTTCAGTGACGTAAATGTTTCCGAGCATCACTTATGAATGAAAAATCGTTAAAATTACGAGATTTGACCTTAGCACCTCCACGTTTTCGTACACTCACGTACACAAAAAAAAAAAAACGTGGATTCGTTATCAGCGAAGTAAAGTGTGTCCGAGTACCGATTCTGAATAAAAAATTCTGACAAATACGCGATTCGGCTTCGTGCCTCCACTCTTTCGTACACCCACGCGCAAAAAAAAATAATCTACTGATTCGTCTTCAGTGACGTCAAATGTCTCCGAGCATCGCTTATGAATAAAAAATTGTGAAAATTATGAGATTTGACCTAAGCACATCCACGTTTTCGTACACCCACGTGCACAAAAAAAATAAAAAAAGATCCGCGGATTCATCATCAGCGAAGTGAAATGTGTCCGAGTACCGATTATGAATAAAGAATTGTGAAAATTACGAGATTTGACCTTCGCACCTCCACGTTTTCGTACACTCACCTGCACAAAAAAAAATAATTTATGTTTTGGTCTTCAGTGACGTAAATGTATCCGAGCATCGCTTATGAATAAAAAATTGTGAAAATTATGAGATTTGACCTTCGCACCTCCACGTTTTCGTACACTCACCTGCACAAAAAAAAACGCGGATTCGTTATCAGCGAAGTAAAGTGTGTCCGAGTACCGATTCTGAATAAATAATTCTGAAAAATACACGATTCGGCTTCGTGCCTCCACTCTTTCGTACACCCACGCGCAAAAAAAATAATCTACGGATTTGTCTTCAGTGACGTCAAATGTCTCCGAGCATCGCTTATGAATAAAATATTGTGAAAATTATGAGATTTGACCTAAGCACATCCACGTTTTCGTACACCTACGTGTACAAAAAAATAAAAAAAGATCCGCGGACGCATCATCAGCGAAGTGAAATGTGTCCGAGTACCGATTATGAATAAAAAATTCTGAAAATTATGAGATTTGACCTTAGCACCTCCACGTTTTCATACACCCACGTGCACAAAAGAAAATAAAAAAAGATCCGCGGATTCGTCATCAGCGAAATGAAATGTGTCTGAGTACCGATTATGAATAAAAAATTCTGGAAATTACGAGATTTGACCTTAGCACCTCCACGTTTTCATACACCCACGTGCACAAAAGAAAATAAAAAAAGATCCGCGGATTCGTCATCAGCGTAATCAAATATGCCCGAGTGCCTATTATGAATAAAAAATTCTGAAAATTACGAGATTTGACTTTTGTGCGTCCACCCTTTCGTACACCCACGCGCACAAAAAAGAACAAAAAATAATCTACGGATTCGTCTTCAGTGGCGTAAATGTCTCCGAGCATCGCTTATGAATAAAAAATTCTGAAAATTACGAGATTTTACCTTCGCACGTCCACGTTTTCGTATACCCACGTGCACAAAAAAAATTAAAAAAGATCCGCGGATTCGTTATCAGCGAAGTGAAAATTGTCCGAGTACCGATTATGAATAAAAAATTCTGATAATTGCGAGATTTGACCTTCGCACCTCCACATTTTCATACACCCACGCGCACAAAAACAAAGCATAAGATCCTCGGATTCGTCACCAGCGAAGTGAAAATTGTCCGAGTACCGATTATGATTAAAAAATTTTTAAAAATACGAGATTTGACATTTGCACCTCCACCGTATCATACACCCACACGCTCAAAAAAATAAAATATAATCTATGTATTCGTTATCAGCGTACTCAAATGTGTACGAGTGCCTATTATGAATAAAAAATTCTGAAAATTACGAGATTTGACCTTCGCACCTCCACGATTTCATACACGCACATGCACAAAAAAAAATAAAAAAAGATCCGCGGATTCGTTATCAGCGAAGTGAAGTGTGTCCAAGTACCGATTATGAATTAAAAATTCAGAAAATTACGCGATTCGGCTTCGCGCCTCCACTCTTTCGTACATCCACGCGCACAAAAAAAATAATCTACGGATTCGTCTTCAGTGACGTTAAATGTGTCCGAGCATCGCTTATGAATAAAAAATTGTGAAAATTACGTAATTCGAAATTCGCGCCTCTACTCTTTCGTACACCCACGCGCACAAAAAAATAAAAAAAGATCTGCGGATTCGTCTTCAGTGACGTCAAATGTCTCCGAGCATCACTTATGAATAAAAAATACCTGGAAATTACGAGATTTGACTTTTGCGCATCCACCCTTTCGTACACCCACGGGCACAAAAAAAAACAAAAAATAATCTACGAATTCGTCTTCAGTGACGTCAAATGTCTCCGAGCATCACTTATGAATAAAAAATTATGAAAATTACGAGATTTGACCTTAGCACCTCCACGTTTTCATACACCCACGTGCACAAAAAAAATAAAAAAAGATCCGCGGATTCGTCATCAGCGATGTGAAATGTGTCCGAGTACCGATTATGAATAAAAAATTCTGAAAATTACGCGCTTCTACTTTCGCGCCTCCACTCTTTCGTACACCCACGCGCACAAAAAAATAAATAAAGATCCGCGGATTCGTCATCAGCGTAATCAAATGTGCCCGAGTTTCTAGTATGAATAAAAAATTCTGAAAATTACTAGATTTGACTTTTGCACCTCGACGTTTTCATACACCCACGCGCACAAAAAAAAATATAAAATGATCCGCGGATTCGTCTTCAGTGACGTCAAATGTCTCCGAGCATCACTCGTGAATAAAAATTTCTGAAAATTACGAGATTTGACCATAGCACCTCCACGTTTTCATACACCCACGCGCACTAAAAAAATAAAAAAAGATCCGCGGATTCGTTATCAGCGAAGTGATAATTGTTCGAGCATCGCTTATGAATAAAAAATTCTGAAAATGACGAGATTTGTCTTTTGCGCCTCCACCCTTTCATACATCCACGCGCAAAAAAAACAATGAAAATTAAAAAAAAACGTTTTATTTACCCCTTCACATAATTATTTACAATAATTATTAACAAATGTAGTTAACTGTAGGGAGAAGATATTAACTATCAACGGTGACTGAAGAAAAAAAGTCTTAATGATGCTCGTTAATATAATAAAGGAAGGATATACAATAGATTTTTTCTTAAAATTTTAAAAATTCTTAAATTTCAAAATCGCGTTTCTTTAACAGAAAAAACTTTACAGTTACTGTAAGATACGCAAATCGAAAGGAAATTACGTGAGGTTCTCAGATATAAGAATTTTTTTGACATGTAAAGCGTATAAAATGACAAAACAAGTTTTTTACAATTTTTAATAGTTGTAAAAATTAGAAATCCTAATTCTACAACAAAAACATACTTTTGAGCTATTGTAAGATCAGTCATGTGCAAGTATATTATGAAAAGTATCTAGATACATGAAAATTTATACAAATTATCTATCTCAAAAGTAGCATATATTTCACAAGTGACTACTTAAGAAAAGGTATAAGAGTGTTACAGTAACTTCTAAGTTCAAGATCAAAAAAAGATACATAAGATACACCTATATAGTTGTCAAAAGTATCTAATAGTCTAAGAGCTTGCTACATAAAATGCACTCTGGGTAGTCGTGATTGCTATCTAAAAAGGTTTGACTAGTCATTGAGGGTAGTCGTGAAAATATGTATAAATACAGAAAATAGTATAGGAAAACAGGGAAAAATATTGTCGGAAGGGTAGATAAGATTCGGGGCCTGCGGTGGTTCAGTCGCTGAAGTTTCGGAAAATTCAGAAAATTTAAGAGATAAGCCGCAGTTCTGATCATTTTTTTACTTATTGTTTACAAATTATAAAAGCTGTGAGCAAAATGTCAAAAGGCAAAATGGAAGATAAGTTAAAACAAATCGATCGGAAATATGGTATGCTTAATAAGCACTCAATCATAGCTATTATATTTGATTAGCTTATTGAAATTATGCTTACGTTTCGTTGAGGTCTTTGATAATATGTATGTAAAATAGCAGAAGTTGATTTGGAAGTTACAAGCTAGTGTGAAGTCCATAATGAGTGCGGTGAGAGAGATGTATATGTATACGTAAAATGCAAACCGTTGTTCGCGATTTACTTATAGGATTGTAACCATAAACGTAAAGTGTATATTCAAATTTATATTCAATTACTAAAACTTTTTTCGATTTTCATTTATTTAAGTAATTTATTAATGTTAATTAACATAAAATATCATTATACACATTAAGCGACTGAATTAAATTAACAAGTTTTATGTTATTTTGCATTCTCCAAGAGAATGCTTTATAACAATGTAATTTTTTTATAAAAAATTTTCATGAATCTTGATGTACTGAAGATTTTTTAATTAGAAATGATTTCTTTTAAAACTATGAATAAAAACTCAATTAGATATCGTAAATTTTCCAAATTCCCCGAAACTTCAGCGACTTCTTACGGAATCTTATTTTTCTTTTATTTATTTTCTTTATTTTTTTTTTAAATTAACGTCGCTATATTTGTACTCCCATGTGGTGCTAATCGCCGACGGGGGTCTGCGATGTTGTTGTAAACAAAGCTCATGCAATTTTTGCAAAGGTGCTTGTATCAATCGGCAAAGACTAGGAATCAAACCCGGGTCACCGGCGTGGGAATCTGGCACTCTAGAGACTGAACCACCACAGGCCCCGAATCTTATCTTTCATCCACCCATCTGATAATATTTTTCCCTGTTTTCCTATACTATTTTCTGTATTTGTACACATGTTCACGACTACCCACAATCACTTTTATTTCCTTAAAATTTTTCCGGTATTTCCGCCCACTCACGCCCCAATCTTCCAGAGTGTCTTCTGGCGAGCGTTCTATCTCTTTCCCAGCACTAATCAAATCTTTTTAGTATTTTTATACAAATAAAAACATACTGTATCTGAATCAAAGTATCCAGATACACAGGAAAGATACGTTTTTTGGCAATAGTCTGGTAAAATGCGATTTTCCTATCGTTTAGAATTATGCATGCCGCAAAGCTTCTCCAATAATTATACACCGATTACATATCAAATCAAACGAACGGCACGGTTCAAAATTTTAGAAGTGCTGGAATTAAAATATAGCTTAAAAAAACTTTTTGAGGAATTTTACGGCCTTCTAAAGATTTTCCTGAAAATTACCAATTTAAATCTTTAAAATGGTTATTAAACTTTAAACTGATGTAGCTTTTCGACGGATTAATGTTTTAGTTCGGGCTTTTTAGACATATGCAGAATTTTCAGTTTTCAGAAACTCTTTTTAATTTTCGAAAAAAACATTTTTATTCCTAATTTATTATGAAATTACTGATAAAAAACAAAAACTTTCAAATACGTATTTCTCGAAAATTGCAGTATGGAGTTCTGCGAAATTTTTATACGTTCTTCTGCACATTTAAAGCTGACTTTTCACTAAAGGAAAATTAGCTATTATTTATTGAACAAAAGTTATTAATTTTTAATTATATAATGATTTTTCTTATTTTTTTAACGTTGAACTATAATGCTGAAAAAGTATAGTCTTCTTAAAGTCATATGCTTCTGCGTTTTTGATGTGAGTTATATGACTTCTATTTCTTAGAACTAGATATTTCACAACAGAAAAGTTACTTCACCGATCTTTGATTAATATAACAATGTATTAATTAACTTAGTAATACCAATAAGCGATTTGCGAAAAGGCATAATTTTCGTTACGTTTCTCAATTTTAACTTAACGCAATAAATTACAGTCTTTTTGAATGAGTCTTTTCTATCTTTTGTTATCTTTACATTAGGGTGTGTCTGCAATAGTGTGATGGTGTGATGTTTCTCCTTGTTTCTAATGTTTGGATGAACGAGGCAAAGTTTTTCGTGCGATGGAGGAGAAACGCATGTGCGGCACGGCAGCTGTCGCGGTGGCTGTTGCGGGGGCGAGGTTTTTCTGGGAGTAGGTGTGGAGGGGAACCGCGTATACGTCGCTGGGTAAGGTCTTTCCGTGTGCAGGTGTGGGAGACTCGGGTGCGGCGTAGTTTTTCTGGTATGGGTTGGGGCGCCTTTTTAGGGCACGCTTTTTCCCTGGCGTAGGAGCGTGCCCATGTGGCAGGATATTGGAGTGTGGTGGATAAGGAGAATGGGGTATAAGGTTATTGCAAATGTTGCAAATTTTTGTAAAACAATTTTTTAATGAAAATTCAAAGTATATAAGAAAAAACATATTTTTTAAGTGAGAGGATGTATAATTATGGAGATTTTTTTAATGTACACATTTTGAATATAAATACATGTTTCTTAGATGAAGATAAAATGTAGAAATTTTATAAAATATACATATATATATATACTTAAATGCCAAGTATTAAGAGTATAGGGGAGTATGTAAGAGTAGAAGGTATAGGAAAACGCGTGTGATTTCATCGCGTTGGTCGGGGGAGCGGGGGGGGGGGGGGGGGGGGTGTTTGGGAGCGGTTAAAAATAAGTAGATGCGGATTAAATTTTGTTAGATATTTATTTTATTTTCAAACCACACAAAATGAATACAATGGTAAATACAGAAAATACAGACGTACATATAATTTCATAATAATAATAAGGTGCATAAATTGTTTTCATTATCCACAATCGTAGCTTGTAGACATAACTTAGAGCACAAGTAAAGTATTCGCGTTTTCTATCGTGGTGAAGGCAGAAATGTTCGTTTATGCATGGTAGATTTTTTAATGACGGGCATTTGTACTCTTCTAAATTGATGACTTGTCGAGAGAGAATGCGTTCGAGCAATTGTTCTGTTTATACACCGTGAACGTAGATGTATATAGCGTTGCGGGTGACGTCACGTAGCGCGTTATATACGTCCTCCAGATCTGATTTGCCATCGAACCACTCGATTCCATAGTGATAGCATGACAAATAGCTATTTGTAGCCAATACCTCTTTTGCTAGATCAGCGTAATTGTATTGGGGTTTTATAATCCAATGCGCAATAAAGTTACAGTTAACATCGAGAACCGCGATCTCTTTGGGTAAAAACTCTCCATGTCTGTCGTGGAAGGCTTATATGTCTATCACGTAGTCGAGTTTCTCCATGAATGCTATGTTTAAGAGCGTGTTTTGAGCTCCTCAACCGCTCCGACAGACGGTTTAAAGGCAACTACCTAAAATGATTCTACAGATTTACCCTCTTTGTGTTTCTCGGCAGGGGGGTTTACGAGTTAAAGTCTACGATAACTTGGCACGCAGCATCTATTTCTAGCATGTTGTCAAAGTCGGCATAGAGTATACAGTTTATAGTTTTGGTAGCGCTTTATCAAAGTGAACTTAGATTCTAATCGTACCGTTTTTAACAAGATTTCAATGCCCCGCAAACCGAGCCGATATATCTGGTGTAAGATCAAATGCAAAAAGACAGTAGATCGGAAAGTCATTTCGATCAATGTCGTTTCCTTCGTTCATATAGTGTATGCATGTGCTACAGTATAAAGTATGATACACCTCGACAAACTGAGGCGATGCTTCGTTGAAATTTGGTTGTAAAGGGATGCTAGGTATTTGTATACCATCGTCGTACAAAGATAAAAAAATTTATCGAATAATTTTGGAAAAATATCAATCAATTTATCTTTTGTTTTTGTTTTACTATTTCTCTTGAACATCTATTTTGGACCTTTTCCTTTGCTGCGAACAATTTTTTCAATTTTATATTCTTCTTGATGTACGCATTCCTCGTCAACAGCACTCAATTCTTCGGGATACAAAAAACCTTCAATATCTTCATCTTGCAGGTCACACAATTCGTAAATAAATAAATAAATTTTGTCTCATAAAACACGTACAATTTTGCATATCTCTTCACTCCACGATTTTTCTGCGCCTTTTTCAAAAGCGATTTTTTCTCGACTAATGCGCACGTAGATCCCAGCTATTTAATTTGATTTGCGACGATGATGCTGCCTCTGCATCGCCCGTTTTACTGAATTTTTTCTGGCAATTTGAGCGTTATTTATTATCTCCGCCGCATGAGGCATTTTTATAGTCGAATGAGGTGTTTTATTGAAAGCATCGACCAAGTTTTGTAAAACATCAATGTAACGTTGAGTGTTTTTGTATGTAAAGTATCTGTACATGCGTTCTTTCAAAGTTCAATTAAAATGTTCTACTACAGAGACTTTGACGTTAGGATTGTGCGCAACTCGAAATTTTATGTAATATTCTTTGAGAAAGTTTTGTAATGTTCTTCCGACAAATTCCTTGCCACGGTCGGTCTGTAGCATATATGGAAAACGGTTTTTATTGTTGATGAGAATTTTTTTAAAAGCCTTAGTCACTTCCAGAGTAATTTTATTGCGGAGAGGTTGTATAAATACAAACTTACTCAAAACATCGATTACAACTAACAAGTAAGAAAAACCATCGTTGTAATTATTCAGAGAAGTTAGTTGTATGAGATCGGCTTCCCAGAGTTTATCTATAGCGTCAGTATCGTAGTACAATCGGGGAAATTTATGACAGATAGCTTTATGTAAAGTATATGTATCGTGTTTTGTCAGCCACTTTTTTATTTTTGAGGAGGGTATTTTATTTTTGTTTACTCTAATTAAATTTCTCACTCCCGAGAAGTCTGCTTCAAACTGCGGATCAAAATATTGTTTCTCTAACAGATTCATTTCACATCTTTATCCAACCCTTTTTTTAGATATTTTTCTTGATTCATTCGGCACTACTGTTTGAGCTATTATTTGGTAAAATTGTATTGCACAAGGAAGAAGAAGAAGGATCACTTCTATTTCCGAGAAACGGTGTGCTGTCGTTAAAATCTTCGTTATCAATAGTATATTATGCACCTAGGGACTAAAGCGAGCCATGAAATGCCTGCGTGTGGTTCGGCGCCAGAGCGGAGCGAGGGCGTCATACACACTGGAAATCGCTGGCTCACTTTATTCACGCGTGCAATATACGATTTTTTAACGTACCTACCAAAAAGTTCGTACTCGTTCACCACCGAAGAGGGAAAATAGTGTTACCTATTAATTTCCTAACCTACGCCAGTTCTCGTTGCCACGCGCTGATTGTACCCGAGCCGAAGGCGGGGGCACATGCGCGTTGCGGTGGGGACTAGAGTGGGAGTAGGGATTTATTGTAGCACTTTTTTCTTGCTCGGCGGGGAAAAAGTCCGCGCTTTAGTTGGTGTAACAGTGCCTAGACTCCACAACTCGGGGTTTCCAACAAATAAATGTAGCTAAATTTCTCAAAATATTTTTATGTTTTTTTAATTTATTTTTTTGTTGTTTTTCGAAAGATACAAAACCGCGAAGCACATTTAACGCGCACTCACAAAAATATTATATCAGTTTTTGATCATCAGTTTTCAATAGCGCGACTCATTGAACCTTATCAGAGTGTTGGGAGCATCCAAAAGGGTAATGTATTTTTTATCAAAAGGTGCAGTCTTTTCGTCCGATTGTAGACGTCGACTCCGACAAAAACGACGTCACTCTCTGTCAGATACAACCTCGTTCATAGTTTACTTGAAACTGAAGAAGATTTTGACTGCACCCTGTATTTTACTAAATTTAAACTGTATGCGCATAAGCGCTGATGCTCGTCGTCGGGAACTATACTCGTTCGAAATCTAAATTCGTCCATCGTACTCTGCTTGCAATCAATCATGAGATAACCAAACGGTTTAGCTGTAGCATCTTGATACGCTTCTTGTAAAAATTTAGGGTATTCGGGGCATAATTGTCTCGCTAAATAGTGTATTTGTGGTCGATCTCGCGAATTTTTAAATGAAACTATATAAGATGCGTTGAGGCTGATGTCTCTCGAGTAAGTTTCCTTGTGAAATATATTTTGGTAACAAATATCACACTTATATTTTTATGGTGACTTACTTTTGTAAATAAATCGACAATCACGTGATTCGATGCTTTGCGCATTAAATCATCGATGATTACGAGTTTTTTCAAATGAGGATCGCTCAAGCAGTCCTCTGGTTTCGGCAGTCCTTTGCAAAACTCGATTTGTTCATGTAATTTTACGATTTGTACCTTTCTTGCCACTCGGCGTAATAAAAACGTATGCAAACGTAACGTCAGCCATTTGATCAAGAAAACTTAAAAACTTTCTTATGAAACACTACTTTCCGCTCGATGTAGGCCCGCATATTAAACTCATCCATGGATGAGCCCACCGTGTGTCCATGGTTACAACGTTTATAGTATGCTAATTTATTTAAAAGTCCGCATGTTCTTAAAACCATTTTGCATTAATGTTATAAGCACAGTGCGGCGGCGGCGGCGGTGCGGTGGTGTAGCTGAAGAGCCGGAGAGAACGAGGGCTAATATAGCCGCCTGCCGGTAGCTTTACCCGTCATACATGCAGCTACTCTCTCCGCCGATTGCTCCTAGCCAGGACACGGCGCGCCTCTTCCACCGCGTAGCCATGCGCGAGCTAGACCTCCAACCGTAAAATTTTTACTCGGATAAAAACACACGAGGCAAATGGAATTTTTGACCTAGAACTTTCTTTTCTTCAATTACCACCAAGAGCAATTTTATGTGATTTGGAAAATATTATACCAATATCTCCAAATGGACATCGATGGAGCAAAACAGCAAAACAGCATGCGATATTTTTTATCATGTAACACAAAACTACGAACTTCGTGAATATTTTATTAAACAAGGTCTACTTCCAAATACTTATTGCATTTTTCTCATACGTGTCGGTAAAACAGGTGCCGCTTTGCATATAAATACCATGCTGATTGCGTTCGATACAGCAGTCGCCGATGCTGTAGGCCTGCACCACCCTATTTGGGATCACGACAAACCATATTAATAAGTATTATATTATCTTAAGTTTGACAAATTGTACAAAGTTTCTATTATAATATTTATAATAATAGGAAAAACTCTATTGTTAATTAACCCTCAAATTGTAAAATAAAAATTGTGTTTTCATGAAACATTGAATTTTTATAAACAAACCTTTTCATAAATATATAACTGAAAATAAGGTAAATTCGAAATATATCGTGTTTCTGTACAATTTAGCACAATTTTTATTAATACACAAAATTGATATATTTTTTCGGATATAAAATAGTTTTACTAAAATTTTTAATATCGATGCATATATTTTTACATATTTAGTATTATAAAATTTATTATTTTTATCACACACATACACACATACGCGCGTGCGCGCACACATACACACAACAATAATGTTTACATATAAATTATTCAAGCATTACATACCCTGAATAGGTATATAGTTTTTTAACTTTCTTCTAGTCACATTATGAGGACAGCGTGGATCGTTTGTAACGCCATAACGATTGTCACGTCCTTTTATATTTGAAAGCTCAAAGAAAATATGTGCTATTCTGTTTTATTCAATGGCATTTATAATATCGGAAATAAATACATCTCGGTACAATCGTATTTCCCAGACCCACATAATCCCATCAACTCCACCGCATGTCCATATATCAGAACAATATTTTTGAAGATATCGCCTTATATTTTGATCCTGACAATTCCAGGCGTTGTGAAACACGTGAGAAACTCCAAGTAAATGATACTAATATTTTATTTGCTACATCTGACGGAGTGTAATCGATTGCTTTTGATACTATTACTAACACACAAAATAACTGTAAAAGAAAAAAAATGTTTACTTCTGCTGTCTATATGCAGAAGCGTACATTTCAAGGTTTAAAAAAAGCTGTCATCTGCATGGACGAAAAATTTCGATGTCTTGCACGCATAGTTTCTTAAGTAAACATGTGCAAAGAATATATCGTCGAAGAAATACAAGCTTTTGTAAAAAAAAATAGAATTAAAGAATAAAAATAGCGAATATGACATAAAAAACTCCTTAAGAGAAAACTCTCAGGAAATAAAAGAAAACGTTAAAAAAATGTTTGATACATCGAGGGATGCTGTATTCTTCCAACATTACTTTGAACTTGTTTATCTCGAGTTAACTACGATCTACACTCATTTATTTTACGAAGAAATGTTTGATACGTGTTCATACGAAAATGTAAATATTATTAATTCTCAAATTGTATAACCATGTATGTTAAGGATTATATATATATGTTCAATGAATACTACGTAGTTCAAATATTAAAATCGTAGCTTGACTAGAGCGCCACTTCCGCCTTCACGTTCTCACTCTTTAGTCTACCCAAAGATGTCGAGCCGTGCGATGACGCTCCAGCTTACGTTAACATTAACCTGTGCGTAGTTATTAACCTCATCATACTCCGAATCCTTTAACCTACTTAAAAATTTGGTCCATCAGAGCCGGTTCGGAAGTATTCGGTGAGTTATTTGGCAGTGGCTCGTGCAAGAGCAGTTAAAAGCTGGAGCGACGATTACAAAGCGTTGGCTTCACCACGCTCGCATGCATCATAATACAAGAATATCTTCGCATAAATTATCTTTTGGAAGGTTAAAGACTGTTATAAAACAGTCACCTATCCGAATTGGAGAGAGCGGAATGACAAAAGTCCGTTTGAGTTGTATATGGGTTTCTAGCTCGTGGAGTCCATTAGATTCTCCTTAAAATGATTAAATACCCAACGAGCAATCAGTTTACATTTTATGCTTGCTTGCTTATTGTCAAGCAAGTGTAACATGAAAATCTTTTTTCATAATAAAATCTAATCAGTTCTATGTTGGGCCATATCTGATATACCGTATACAAAATTTCAGTCTGAATTACAGTGGCCTATAAAAGATCTGGTGACCACAAAAATTCGCCGCTTACTTACATACACATACACACATACTAAAACATACTCGTACATAAATACAGGCAGACATTTTCAGAAACTTACGTATTCTGATCCAGCGACCTCAAAACATCGAAATTCATCAAAATCTTGGTTTTCGAAAAAATCATTGTTACAAAGCTTTCTCTTTGAGAAAGCAGAACAGTCTTATTTGATTAAGTGCGGATAACGTCATAATAGTTTAAATAAAGTGAATATCATATTTTTACACTTTTCTGATTTTTATATGAAAATGTACCAAGTAAGAATACCAAAATCGCTCAAAACACCATTTTCAAAAAAAGTGGACTTATGTCATTTCGCCGCAGTGAACTCACAGAATTATATATTTTGATTATACTGTTAAAAATTAACTTTTCTTTTACAGGATTTATAAGCTTATAAAAAGAAATTTAAGTGTTATCTATTTATGAAAAATTGTTACGATTGTTTTAAAAATTATAAAGTTAAAAATAAGAGTAAATATGATAAAATTTGATTTAATCCATGACAATAATACAAAAAACTATTCAAAATTGGTTCAAATAGTTATAAAAATAGTATTTTTAACTAATATAAACAGTTAGAAAATATTAAGATTCATAGAAATTGATTAATATTCAGACTATAATTAGTTTATTTTGCAAATTAATAATGTAAAACTATAAAAGTTGCTGGTAAACTGTTATCTGAGATGAATTGACTAAACTCGTTAGTTCAGTAGCATGAAATCGAAAGAGCTTAAGGTAAACTTAAAAATTTTTTATTTATATAAACAAATAAAGATTGTATAAGAGAAAGAGAGAGAGAGAGAGAGAGAGAGAGAGAGAGAGAGAGAGAGATTGATAGAGAGAGAGAGAGAGAGAGAGAGAGAGAGAGAGAGAGAGAGTTTTTATTCTGATTATACATCAGAGAGAAATACAGTACATAATGACATACTTGTTCATATATAAAAATTGTAAAGTTAATCTTCATAAAATCTTACTTATCAGCTTTCGTCAAGATGATATAGTCAATATATAACAATAAAAAATAAAAAATAGCATACGCATTACTAACATTATGACACAGAGATCTTCTTGAGCAACACAAAATGAGCCCCCCTCCCTTCAAGCTGCTGGGAAGACTCCCGTAGATAAAGAGGAGTTAAAAATACGCAAAATGTAATTGCCAATGCATGGAAGAGCCTTAACTATCACACTTTGGGGGATACCGTCTTCACCTCTCGCTTGTGACGAGAAATGGGCAACTGCCAGAACTACGTCTGACATTGTCATAGTTTCAAATTTAAAGCCGTCATCACTGGCTGAGTCCAAGGTGCTGCCCAAATCTACGCCACTTTAAGTCTGGGAGATCGATACACCCGCAAAGTGCGAGTTTAGCTCATTTGGTGGGAAACCATGAAGCTAGTCTTGTGTTCTTGGTCCTGCCCTTCAGCTCAATCTAGATGTCCTTTTTGTTGTCTAGGCCATCAAATATTCTACCTTGAATGTATATTTCACGCTAAGACTTAATGCACTGCTCTACTCTTGTAGCGAGGGCGTGGTACTCCTGCCTAAAAGTTTCGTCCTTTGTTCGTACATACCGTCTTCGTAATGCGTCACGTTCCTTAAGCAAGACTGCCAGCTCAGCATCAACCCATGGAGGATTTGCCTTGTTTTTCCGCGTGAATTGTTTTTCAGGAGCTAACGTATCAATGACCTCCAATAGCTTAACATTGAGGCACTCCAGCAGTCCATCAACGTCATTATTGTCGGTGCAATCAAACGACGACCAATCACAGTTTGTCAAATGTGTCAGAAGGTCATCCTGGTTAATGAACTTAAAATCCCTATACTGAAAAGTTCCCGGTTTCGGAACTAGGTTGGCTCCGTATGTAATTTCAACATCTATAATCGGGGCCTGCGGCGGCTCAGTCGGCAGAGTGTCGGATTCCCACGCCGGTGACCCGGGTTCGAATCCTAGTCTCTGCCGATTGATACAAGCACCTCTGTAAAAATTACATGTGCTTTGTTTACAAACACACCGCAGACCCCCGTCGTCGATTAGCACCACATGGAAGCACAAACATGGCGACGTTAAATAGTAATAAAAAAAAAAAAAAAAAAAACATCTATAAGATTATGATTGCTCGTGAATGGTGCCATCTGATTGCATGAGTCAAGTACTACATCATTCTCATCTGTCATCATAACGTCAATCCATGTGTGAAAATTTTCGATGTGAAGAGTCGCACCAGGGTCAAATATTTTTAAGTTGAGGTCAGCTGCCAGTCGCCTGAATTTTGTAAGAAGGGAATTTGCGGCGACCTATATATGAGTGTTAGAAAGAGTGGGGGGTGGTCACGCGGTTTAACATTGCACATAATATATTCCGTGATACCTGGTATGCCTTCTTGTGTTGTCTTGGATGCGCATAGTATATTGACTTTAAAGGAGTTTTGCACTTAAAGTAATAGCCCATCCCCAAACTAATTCCTATCTAGTCTAATTATTGAGTAGCCGTCGATCTGAACTCGACTGTCCTTGACCTTAGGTGAAAGGTGCGTCTCAGCAACTCCAAAGAGGTGGTAGGAAGAACCAGTCAAATGGTGTTGGCGGATTATCTCAATGTGACATATAAGTGAGGTAACATTGATAAATCCTACTCTCAATATCCCACGGTGCCCCCCTCTCGCATCTCGTTGACTTAGTCATGCCTTGTCTGCGTTTATGTTTGACTGTATGTTTGATGCCGGTTAAGCGATTTTCTGCTCCGACAAGGCTCCGTTACAATCTCGTTGTTTGCCTGTAAGCGTGGGTTTGTTGGGCATCCCGGGTGGCATATTAATTGACATATGCATCACCTACGTAGAGCGTCGCTGTTCCTTGGGGTCTTGCCACAGATGGCGCACTTGTCGACCATGATGGTACGGTGTCAAAGAGGCGTCTGCAAATACACCACCGCTGTAGTTGGTATGTGTGGCGGTAGATGTCACTTTGATGTAGTTGGCGGTAGTGTGCTATGTTGACTGAAGGTGGTGCTCAAGGTACAAATGGCGTTGATCAGCTCACTGCCACGACACGAGGAGCTTCATAACAATATCATGCTCCTCGCTCAATTTCTCACTGCATGTGCCGCTTTTCCAATTCTAACCTCAAACTTACTGGATTATTACACGCAGATTATAGTGGAAAAATCCGCGATTCGAGTGTTACAGCTGCAGAAAATACTCACAACGACGACCCGTACTCAGGCGCTTACAATGAAGTACATGGAGAAAGCCCACGGGCACACAAGCGGCAGGAAAAGATGATTAAAGCAGAAGGTCCACGTGACACGTTTAGCACGAGTCAGAGAGAGAGTGTGTATGAGAGAGAGAGAGAGAGAGAGAGAGGAGCCGGCGCACACGATAGCGTTAAGAGATAAAAAAAATTAAAGAACTGGAAAATCATTAACATTACTTGGTTTGCTTCTTTTATCTATTGATAATTTCGTTCTATGCTTAGGTGGTTGCTCATTGTAAAAATAGTTAAGGTTAGACTCCACATGATTTATTGACCTTTATTAATTGTGTTGATTTTTTTATAACGATTTGAAAATCGGATCGCTGATTGTTGGTGGATATAAGTGTTCTACTAAAACCATATTGGGTGAAGTTTCATTAATAAAGAAAAGTCCTTCTTTAATCGATATTAAGGTGATTGTACTCAAGATTTTCGTTGAATCTCGTTGCTGTGTTTCTTTTTGTTGAATGGGAGTTTGAACTTGGTTATACTTAGTGACAAATTAAAGTTTATGTCCAATAATGTAAAAGTGGTAAGTAAAGGTTTGCCTCCACTTATCAGGATCTTGTTTTATTTTGAAATCTTCTGCCGATATTTTATGACAACAATAGGATATTGGAAAATTTAATAGCTCCACTTTATTTATTAATAATGTTCACAGTTACAACATTTTAGTGCTCATGCCGCGTATTAAGACAAGTGATAGACTAATAGCTTCGTTATCTGCATGTAAGGATACAATTGAACAGGAAAATATTAATTTCCGCGTTCAGGTAAAGAAACTCTCAGAATTAGTTGAGACATTAATAAAACGTACGAAATATCAAGATCAAAGAATACGTGATCTAAAAACGGATATTGCCTGTCTAGCTAATGTTTGTATCGATAATACGTGTGAAGTAGAAAAGGTTCACCGTAGGCAGAATAGTTTATTTAACAAAACGGCAGAGGCATTCGGATTAATGGACGAGAGGCATATGGCCCTCCGTAAACTGTAGAAAGTCAAACTAAATTATTGATGAAATTATTTGCAAGAAAACAAAATGAAGAGCAAAAGCTAAATGCAGAATAAGTAGTAAAAGATTGTTATTACAAACACCAATTGTTTATAAACAAAGAAATAAGTTGGATAAACGTATTCGATATATTTTATCAAGCAGATAATTCCAAAAATGATAGATATGAGTAAACTCTCGGTTGTATGAATTTATCAAAAATCAGATAGAATCAGACAGATTCATATAGTTTCAATACTGAGGTGGAGAATAAATAAGGGGAATCATTCGAGTTTTTCTTTTAATTGTTCGTAGATGAACTTGAGAAAGGAAGTAAGGAAGGTGTATCCCGAATAACGGGATTTGCGTCGGAAAATTAGGGCTAGGCGGCAGCTTTTCTTCTCGGCACTGCCGAACTCTAATATTTCCCAGACTTTGTCATGACATACACGTGCTAACACAGTAAATATGAGTGAGCAGGGAGGGTTGCAGAATAATCCAATAAATAATGATAGACGAGAACCGGAAAATTCAAGAACCCTCGAGCAATCTGATAGCAATTCCTTTAATGATTTTAACGCTCCGATGGGGGAAGCTTGTTGTATAGGGAAGTATAATTATGCTGGAGGTGGCACACATATATGTACTAACACTAGTGTTTAGGCTAGTACTAGTACTTTGTCGCGTCCGGAGAATCCCCTCGGCTGACTGCCACCTCCTTGTCATACCTGATACCATGGTATTAATACATGAGTTGTGGACGGAAATTGAGGCTATTAATTACGATTCTATTTTTCTGTTAAATATGAAAACATTGCAAAAAGGTGTGTGTGCATATGTGTGTGTGTTGTGTGAGTGTGTATGTATGCGTGTGTGTGTGTGAGTGTGTGTAAAAGTATCGTTTTAGAGATACCACGAAAGTAGCCCTGTTCTCCTGAGTGTAGCGTGCTGTCTGTATCCTCCACCAGGGAGTATATTGTATTCTGGAGGTGGTAAACATGTATGTACTGATACTAATGTTTTACGTTAGTAGTAGTACTGTGTCGAGCTCGGGGAATCCCCTAGCGAAAGTTAGCTAGAGAAGGCTTGTCAAACTCAGCTGGTTGCCACTTCCTTACCACATATGCTTTCGTGATATTATTCTAGAAATTATTAGATGGAGTTTGGGGTACAGTTTTCTATTATTGTATATTATTCTATTATTGTTTATTATTGTCATGTTTAATTAAATCAATTGACATTTTGTATGTGTCACTTAGGAAGTTGGTGTCATATATCCTGTTTATTGTGTCTGTGCCCAGACACATACTCCTTTACCTCTCGTGCAGTATCAATTCGACGAAATTCGAATTTCGCCTAATCAGTCCGATTCTTGGGTAGCATGAGGGAGCGTTGCGGCCGTACCATCTTCCCGCCGCCCTTCTTTGCTCACCTGGGAATAAGAGAGGTGTGGGGCTAGACTAGGTGGGTCCTTATGTCTACAAAGTTTTTTTCAATTATTTGTTTCTAATAATATACAAACTACAACTTTAATTCGTTTCAATATAGATAACATCTCTAGTCAATTCAGTGCAATTTGTTTGAGTTTAATTAAAAATTGGTCTAGGGTTTTTCACGTACGTTATTCGTCAAAAATAAATAATATAAATATACTGTATCAAACTTGCAACCATATTTATCGTATATTATATGTAAATATTTTCAGAAGCCTTGAAAAGGGAAGGAGATATACCCCCGAAACGTTGGCTGATAAAAGTCTAAATATACTCGAAAAGATCATATTTCATTATTCTAAATTAAGAACATCGAGTAATAGAAGCTAAAAAAACCTTAAAGAAAAATATACACGAATGACAGATTTTGAAAGTATCGAATTTAAATGCACAACTACATAACATTTTTCTACAAAAAAACTAATAAAAAATCTCTCGTAAACGTCATGCGTATGACCAATACAAAATATTTTTACAATAATGAAAATGAATGTTGAAAAACTTTTATTGGAGATCTGCTACATCACAGAATTTTGTGATTTTCCAGTTTAAATAATTTTTTTAATAATATTCGTGTGAAGTGGAGATTTTTTGTGTAATTCCACATAAAAGTACGAGTAATTGCGTATTTGTATGAAAGTGTGTTAGGTATCCATAATCTGCTATCCGGATCGCGGATAGTTTATGATGCCGGATAGTCGCAGCCCTACTAGCAAACTATGCAGAACTCACACATCATGAAAGGTCAGAAAGACCTCCGTCAACCACTGCGAAAACAATATAATGCCCAATTTTTCAAGCAAGGAATCTCAATTGACTACAATTCCGCAACGCCCACGCGCCATGGAAAAGAGAGTGCACGAAACTGAAAAAGAAAAAATCACACTTTGTCAGGCTATCTGGCTACTTTGGTAGGTGCGCACACCTTCCCGCCCTCCTTCTCGCTTCTTGAGCAGGCACGGCCATGGCGCCATATAAAAGAGTCGGAGAGGTAGAAGTTTACAATTTACCACACTGCCTTGTCAGGCGTCTTTTCTCTCTATCATTTACCGCGATGGCACGGCCATGATCACAAGGAAAAGAGAGAGAGGTAGAAGATCACAATGTACCCCGCTGATCTGGCAGACGCGTATGCTCTATTGCTCTCCCTCTCGTTTCCCAAGCAAGTACGGCCATTGCGTCGCAGAAAAAAGCGAGACAGGGAGTGAGGGGCAGAAAGTCACGGCTTACCATGCTGTCTCGACAGGCGTCATCTCTCTACTCCATATTTCTCGCATGTACATGGCCTTGACGACAAGGTAAGGAGAGAAAGAGAAATAGATCACAATTTTCTGAGCCCGAGCTCCATTCTACAACAACCCCACTTCATAAAATACGCGAGAAATGAGCTCTCAACCAATCAGCTGAGCCCAGCAAACTTTTTGGGATGTTTTCATGTGTATTTGAACTTTACAAACAAATTTTTTTAACATGAAACACTGAATTACAGCCGATTTATAAGCACATTCGTAGAGCGTCTCGCCACTGAAGTCTACAATTGGCGGGAAAGGTGTAGCTCGTAATTCTTGTCTGAAACAGAAATATCAAAAAGAATTTTAATTTTCATGTATTTTTCTTTTGGGTGAAGTAAGAAAAACCGGAAGAAATTATGAAATTCTAACTTTTTCCAGGTTTAAAAAAGAAAATGCTTTTTGAAAAAAATAAATCACTTGAACTTGCTACAAAAGTCGATTAAAAAGTTATTAATAAGTCGAGTAAAAACGAAAATTGAAGAAAACGTGCTTCAAAGTTTTCATTAAGAAAAAGTATCAATTTTCGATTACTTACACTAATAATCTGCTAATCAGCTATTCCTGGTCCATATAATAAAGTTTCAGCTTCCTCAAAAATTTCGTTTTGATGCATTTTCTCGAGTCTACGAGCCGTACGAGCTTCCTTGCTGGTAAATGAGTGGCACGTGTTTTCCCTCTCGAGTCGTCGCGCGTCAGCGTTATCAGCCAATATTTTGCACTGCTGACCAAAACTCAAATTCAGCAACTACATGGTACTCAGAATACCCGTCATTGAAAATACCTGCATCCATGTAGGCGACAATTTCAATGACTTCTTAACCAGAATTCAGATGTTTCGGATTCATGAGCCAGGCTGTCGAATTGAACGACTCGTTGGAATTTTAAACGTGACCGCCTAATCATCGCGATAAATGTTCATCATTTCAAAGTTCCTCATAGATAGAGCGAATGTGTTCCTCAGTTTTTTCGTTAATTAATCGAGCAGGATACTTAAAAAATTCCAGTTGATTCATGAATTCAGCCTTGCGCTATTCACACCATCTGTTGGCGCCTGCCGGGCAATTCTCGTACGGACGAGATTTATCTGTGGAACAATTGTGATTCAACGTTGCTATTATAGCTTTTTTTATCTCTTGGTCAGAATTAATATTTCTTCTGATTGCCAAGCCATAATATATCGTTAGCTTTTGAATTAGATTTTTCATCAGGCGCTTCTTACCTTCGAGTTTCTCTTGCTTCATTTTATTTCGGAGTCGCGTACCCATACGTTTTTGTATGTCTCCCACACACTCATTTTTTGAAACAGGGCAATCGTCACCAGATGGATTTATCTTCTGAATACCCGCAAAAGTTTTAGAATCACCATCGCCATCTTCCCTGTTGAACCTTCGAGATTTAAGGGGCATTATTCTTTGTGTCCTTCATACCATTCTTTAAAGTCATCGTTGTCTAATGTTTTCTTTTTTAGGGTACAAGAGTGACAGTATGCACTTTTCACGATGAAGTCAACTAGTTTGCCACAGTAGTACGCAATGAGAGTTGTTACACCGTACAATGAAGTAAAGTCACGTTTTTTGCAGGATCCATCGTCGGACACTTTCAAATGCTTTTGGCTCTGTAGCTTCGGAAATATTTAAAATTGGACTCTGTAACTTTGTGTACAATGCCCCCCTTAAGAGAACATCGGCCTTCACATGGGTAACAGGTCTATAGAACAAACCCCCTTACTTTGATAGGCTCTCTCTCTCACTCTCTTTCACTTCCGTGCAGGAATGACCCACTGTCGTGAAAAAGAAAGAGAGAGCAAATGAGAACGAGGAAGTATACTCGGAAATGACTTGAGTAAAGAGGACAGCAATTGAGGCAACGCATGGCAGGGATCTGCATGATTCCTGACACTATTCGGATCTGCAATACGAAATCCAAAGTGTGCGTTAAGTAGAGCAAGCCCCAAAGATTACTGTCGGTGCAAAACCAACGCTCACACCTGCAAATGCACGCCAAATGAACTAGTCTCTAATTGTAAAAAAAATGCCAACTGCTTTGTAACTATACTTTTTTAAAGAGAAGTTAATTAAAATTATTATATAAATAAGGAAGACCTGCGCAGTACCACCCATCATCATTATTTTCCTGTCTATATATTTTAATTTGGTGATTTGTACCGTACTTAAAAATGAATATTTTTCAATAAACATATTATCGTATATATCGTACATCAGGGTGTCTTTATTTAGCGATTTGTGATTAATTCTAAGATCTATTTTTATCTATAAAATCCAATGTAATCTATACCTATAAAAGATTGAATTATTGTTTTTTCTTCTTTCATTGCAACAAAATGTGTACGACACAAAAACGAATCATTTTTTAAAGTCACTCATTTAATAAATTTACTACTATTTAACATATACTTTATAAATTCCACCATCAAATAGTATAAAAATTATAATTTTTCTATGCTATATTATAGGTAGATACCGATTCAGTGTTGCAAAAACATGATGGCATTGTTAAATCATTTTTAAAAAATTACAAAATAATAATATTATTAATATAACATTATCTTTGGATTTTTTCGTGCAATATAATGCGTAAAGTTGGCTAGAAGTTTAGAATAGTATATCTCATATATAATGATGCTTAATATCTACAAAAAAATGCACAACGATAAAGCTTAGAGATGTGATATACAGAGTGAATATTGTTTAAATTGAATAATCTCTAATATCTCAGAAGATTATGAACCAAATATGCTCAAAAATATTCAGTCAATAACCTGACATCGAACAAATATTCTCTGAAATATTCAAGGTATTACATCAAATGTTATTCAAATTATCAATGTCCAAAGAAATGCATTTTTATTTTTTTCTCAAAAAAACAAACCATGTTATTATCTAGAAATTCACAGAACTACATCAATATATTAAACAAGTATTCGGTCAAAATTTCACTGACTTTTATCGTATAGTTATTGAGTAATAATCTTGAAAGAAAAATGTTGTCACACAGTACAACAACTGAAAAACGACTGATATAAAATTGTTTACGGTCCTAAAATAAAGAATTTTATAAGTACTTTATTGTTTAACAAATTCGTTTCCCAGTGATCATTTCTGCAATAAAAAAAATTTTAAAATCTAAAAATTGAAAATTCTTAAATTTTGAAAAATGGCCATTAAACAATTTAATTGACCATTTTTACTGAAACTTTTATGCGCACACCGGGTATTGATAGCAAACATCTGTGCGAAGTTTGGGAAAGTTATACCGCAGATTGAACAAATGGCGATATGCCACATCCACATACTAACACACACACATACACACACACACCCAAACACACTCACATACATCCACACACACATACACACACACGCACATACATGCACACACACACGCACACACATATACACACTCATACACACTCACATATACACACAGACACACATATATACAGAAATTTTTTTAAGACTTGTATATTCGAACTCCCGAAGGCATAAAACATATATATACGTTATAAATACACAAAAAAATGTGACCATTACAAATCTTTCTCTTTGAGAAACCAAAACGTTTCAAGTTGCACAATTGGAACCCATGCGCAGCTTAAGACGATACTACACCCACCCGGCACGGATGACAACTAGAAACCACCTCCCCCATCCAATCTCTAACTCCGAGAAAATATTTCTTCGAAACGTTGTTGTCCCAAATCCCAATCAAAAACAACAAAACAAATGAAAAATGTGGCTCCTCGCAGCCGCCCATAACACGAGGGTTCAGCATCAACCTAACGCGTAATTGGTCATGCTAGTTCAAAGAAAACGCTATTATAGATATGTATATAATTCTTTTTGGACTTAATAAATATACTCTTAAAATGCACAAAAAAACCAGGCAAACGTCACTCATCGAAAAGTAGGCAGGTGACTTTTGATGTCGATTTTTTATGAAGGATCATCTGAAACCAAAAAACCAAAGAGCTTAAGATTCAGTAAGACTATGGCTCTGGTCCGAACTAGAAATTTAAACATTCATGCTTAAATAACAAAATGGTGGACCTATTTAAAAAAGTCTTTTTCTACATTTTTTTCTCTTTTTGATAAAATGTCCGCCATTTTGTTATTTATGCATAAATGTTTAAATTTCTTGTTCGGACCAGAGCCATAGTCTTACTGAATCTAAAGCTCTTTGTTTCTTTGGTTTCAGATGATCCTCCATGAAATCTCGACAACGAAAGTCACCTGCCTACTTTTTGATGAGTGACGTTTGCCTGGCATTCTTGTGTATAAAAACTGTACAAAATGAATAAAAAAAAGTATATTTATCCAGCCCAGAAATTACTACATATAGCCTTTTTTTAGTGTCCAAACTAGCATGACCCCTTAAATCAACCGCTAGTCGTGTCGCCCCAGTTAGGTAATCGAAAGCCAGATCATATCCACCCAGTGACAGAAACCCACCGCGAACGTTATCTAGACAACATTATCGGCAACCCGAGACAACAACATCTACCACAACCCCCAATCCTGATTTGGAAATGTGACGTGATGCGTTTAATCCCGGGTCTGCTAGATGCGAAGAATGGATAATAGCAGGGAAGACTTAGCTGAGCCCATACAGGCCTACACCCATGCACACAGGAGGCCCACAAATTCACGAAGGATTAACAAATGGTGAAAACACTACGCTTACATCTTTTTACACGCGATAATGATTACTTTTAAAATTGCTTCTAAATAAACTTTTCGTTATATATATATATATATATATATATATATATATATATATATATATATGTGTGTGTGTGTGTGTATATATGTATATATGTATATATGTATATATGTATATAGTTTTATATTATAAAATATGTTTCATCGCCGCATTGGTCAAAATGATCAAATATGTTATTCTTTTTAGATTTACATAGCCTTCCTACACGCCGTGTACTACTTATATGGGACGTCAGATCTAAGATTTAACGTATTTCGAAAAATTCGAGAAATATATTGAGGTCATAATTCAGCTGGTAAATCAGGTGATTAAATGAGGCAATTTAGTAAATAATTGATTTAAGATAGTTTAATCAGATGATTATATCAGTTGATATATATCATGTCAAAGCATCAAGAGGTTTACTTGATTAATCGTCTAATTTTTTTAGTTGGGAACCTGTGAAAACTCTATTTTTCTCATACAACGTTATTATATCATTTGATCTTTATATGGCAGATTTGTAAATTAGTAATTAAAATGCGGGCTTGTTACAAACGTTGATTTTTTATTCGATTGTATACAATTTAAGATTGAGTTTTAATTCATCTATTTTTATAAAAGAACCAAAAATTTGTAATAACTAATACATCTTTTCTGTTACAGATAATAGTTTACAAAGTAGCCAATAGTATGACAAATCAAATATGGATATTCAAGATCATCTTTTTTTTTGTGTACACAATCGCACTGTTGCAGAAGAAAAGCCTTGGTAACTGCAATATATAGTATACAATGTATAGTTGATATTTTAGCATCCGCCGTCGTAAATACAATCAGATTTTATTTGTTACATAGGCTCGCCAATGTGGTTAAAAAGAGAAACAGAAATCTTAGAAACTAACTGGACAGAGCTAGCTGAAGAATGGATAAAGGCAAAGGAGCGTATCACCGAAAGAATTGGTGTAACTTTGTTACCTTACAGTGATAAGATTCACGAACTTCCCCCGACATCTTCAAGTCTCATCATAAATGATCTAGAGCCAGACAGGCTATCACGCGTAAGTATTTATTTGTTAAAGTGAAAAGTAGTGCTCAGCAAGTAATTGCACATACACAGACGACATGTTACTTTTCTGAAAGACTAAAATTTTCTACAATGCCTCCAAACATTTTCAAAGGTTTTGCAACTGCAATATTGCAACTTTTTCTTGTCAGAAACCTTTCAGAATGATTGCATCTGAAACATATCAAGTGCCAGATAGCAGAAACGTTACAAAAATATATTTAATGTTCTAAATTTCGCTTTCGTAACATATAAAACATTTCTGTAATACCTCAGTTAATACGCTGATTCTATAATATCTCTGAAATCTAACAAACACCGCTGCTAATTGCAACATGAAAGTATGTTTTGAGCCATTAGGAATCAAAACACTATTTCCTAATTACATTATTTTTATTTTTAGAAAAAGTCTGTATGGATGTGTGTGTGTGTGTGTGTGTGTGTGTGTATGTTTGTGTGTGCGTTCGTGCGTGCATGCGTTCGTGCGTGCGTGCGTGCGTCCGGGCGTGCATGCGTGCGTGTGCTTGAGTGTACTTTAAAAGCTATTTCCATTATTATTTGAAATAAGATATTTCCCTTTGAATTATATACGAAAACGTAATTTTTTGTTTAAACGGTGATATCTGGGAAATATAAGAAGGAAAATTTTAGAAAAAATATGAGATCATTACAGGAAAATATTTAGTAAAATTGTTTAGTCTTGATATTTTCCTTTTCCTGAGAAAAAAATCATTTTGAATAACATTTGCTCTGAAACTTTCCAAAAAAGCAATTTTTTACTGTCTCTTAGATGAGTTATTTGCCCAAATCATAATGTCAGTGTGTGTTAGATATTTAAATAAATATTCTAGAAATATTATTAAATTAATAAAAAATATCTAATGTAAATCCCCGTTAGTGAATTTTTGTGATATCATCATAATGCACTATTTTGATTATTTTGATTATTTTATTTTTTTGTAAGTAGCGTAACTTTTCATAGTAATTTGGACCATTATTCGAACAGGGCTCATTTTATAGGTATCGGTTCAAGAAACAATTTGAAGCCTGATTTGGCAAATTTGGTTAATGTAGACGTAGATGTACACTTTCCTAGCTAATCCTAAATAATGTTATTAAAAAAATTGAATGTAAGTCCCCGGTAAGAAATTTTTGTGGTATTATTATAATGCATTATTTATTATATTATATATATATTATTGTATTATATTGTATCCCATAGCAACTAAAAAGTGCGTCCTTCCATCGCACCGTTGACCGGTTATTCGCGGATGGAACGGCGCACATTGCACTCGTGAATTGCTTGCACTTATGCTCCGCTGGGTCGTACACAATTCGTACAGTTGCCTAAACGCCTAAATATAAAACCGTCACATGACACCCAATGGTAATGGGGACTTTTAAATATTATTCCTAGCATTTCTATTTTTCTTTATTAAGAAAAGTGTTTTTTTTATTAGTATTTCGTACGTTCAGTCCAGGAATAAACGAAGCGAGCCTCAAATACGTATTTCTCGCTGACCAAGAAAAACTACCGAATGTACAGCGTGCTAGCACACGAGTGGCATCGGCCAACCTTTACGCAAGTCGTGTTTACATAAGTGCACGCAAGCGTGTAAGCAGATCGCGCATCCGATTGAGTTTTCGCGCACGAGTTCGTCGACTGCGAGTGCGAGAGAACTATAGGATCTCTGGTACATATTCGAATACTGTGCCTATATAATCGAATATAGCCTATGCTCGAGACATTGGCACACAGCGTACGCATCATTAGATACGATCCGCGCGCGGCAGGCGAGAACAGTGGAGCTCAACCTCTCCGCGCAGTGCTTGATCGGTGCCTCTGTACATACAGAAGAGTCGGCGCCCACGATATTACATCGCTGGCGAAGTTTCTTTTGACACATCCGATACTTTTTTCTTTGAGATTGAGTATTTAATTATCATTTGCTATAATCAACACGATTGAGTATTTAATTATCATTGACTATACTTAAATCTTGTTTTTTGCGAGTTCGAGAATTAATATTTAACTGAATGTAACTATTTTAGTAAATAAAACTACAGAAAGCCAGAATGCCGCTACTCTCCTGTATTTAAATTATATAAGGGAAAATCCGTACGGTTTTAAACTTATTTTTCTAAATAAGCGTGCTTACGGTATTTTGTACGCAACGAAGATTATCCCTGATTCTTGTCTACTTGGTATTGGCGTAAGTCCATCGGACGATACAATTTAACTCCGATTTTATTTTTTGATGATAACATCGTTCATACTCATTTCCAATTTAAAATTGTACAAAAGAAACAGTAAATAGAATTTAAAGATAATATGTTGATTACTTTACTTTAATCAAAATTATTCTGTTACATTCCACAAATAGGCAATAACTTTTTCTTATAAAGGGAATTTTATACTTTCAAAATATAAGCTTGAAATAATTATCATTTGCCTACAAATAAATTAGTTTTATACATTGTAAAATTCATCCTTTCTGTTACTCAAAAGAACAAAATAATAATTTGCTGTTTCTTTTAACAATTTGAACGAAACTACGAAACTCTAACTAGTAAAAATAAGTCTGTCGACCGAAAGCAGCTTAGGCATTTTATCAGAGGTCAGTCTTTCGTTTGTGTTATTAATGAGCGTGGCCGAAATAACCAGAGCGCTTGTCCACCTCGAGTTACTAACTTTACCGCTGCGTCGCTTGCAACTATACCGCGGCTAATCTCGTACACAATCCGCACATACACAATTAATGTCTAGATTTTTAAATAGCATGATGCTTGGCACATTTCAACTCTACGGCCAATGAATTAGCAGTGCTGCTTACTCTCGAAGACGGTTCAATATATAGAATACCTCAGGAGGCAGCAGCTTCATATGAACAGACTGTACTTGAAAAAGAAAAGTACATGCGCATATTCGGAGAAGCATACGAAACTGCGATGTCACTATTAGGCGAGCCGGAAAATGAGGCGTAGTTCCTGGCACCTGCCTGCAGTACGACGATAACTACAATTCAGCAACCTGGAATTAACGTAGAAGTGTCAGCTCGAACTTATGTCATTCTCAGAACTGCCCGTGCACCTAGAACCGAGTAATGTGATACCACCCACGCGAACAAATCGACCGCTCAGAGAATATTCTATACGAACACTATAAGTGTTCGTTGATCCGCCGAGCATACGTCACGGATATTCGAACAAACCCGTACCTCGAAAAATTGCGCACGAACTTAAACGAGAAATTACGCCAATGTAAGTTCTCGTCTAATCCTCCTCTGGATAAAGTTGGAGCACGCAATAAAGGACTTGTGCAAACCAACTATGACCTATTTATGGGAGATGAAGGAGGCTGGGGAATCCGCCGGTATCGAATCTGGCTAATCCAATTATGATCAACCGAGTGCATACTTTTCTCAGTCGACACATGAAAACTCGTTCAACAAACCGAGAGATACCGGCAATACCGCGTGGAAGTGGCATGTAAAATTTTCGGGGGCAAAAGGCGGTAGTATATAGGAGTTTCTCACGCGTGTTCAGAAATGCCGCCAGCTTGCACACCCCAGCGATGGAGACGCGCTCAACTCTCTGTCGGAGCTGCTTACTGGCGTAGCTTTGTAGTGGGCCTGCCTTAATAGAGAACACTGGCACGGCTGGGACGATTTCTGCACAGCGGTCAGACGCTGCTGTAGTGAAAATCAGCAGCAGCAAATAAAGCTGTTTACTGAGGAATGCCGTCAGTGATATTGACAACTTTCATAATAAAAACAAACCGGAAAAAACTTGGGAAAAGCCAGTCAACCCGAAGCCGGGCACCAATCCCAGGCAAAACGCTACGAGTGAGCCCAAGGACGGTCCACTGGGTAACACCGGCTGAATCAAGCATCAAATCCAACTCGCCGAACTCAAGTAGAAGAAAGTCGAAAAAGCATTCTTTTCACTGGAAGCTAAAAACAAATAAACGAAATTGGCCAAAGCACCACTTCTGCTGAGACGAAGGAAGAGTGCTCAGCGGCGAACGACACAATCTTATCGGTGATCCTTGCTGGTGCCTTCAAGTCGGAGTCGGCGGGTTCCAAATCCGAGCAATGGACGATCCAGGAGTGACATGTATATCTATAGGAACTGTTGGTTTACAAATTGCTAGCGCGAGTGGAATCCCAATGATACCTGTTAATGGGAAAAGCGCGCGTATTGCCCATGATAGCCTGTCGTCCATTACTGGTAAAATAAAGGTGACTTTCGAGGTAGCAGGCGTAAGGAAATACCTTACAGCCCTGGTTATATCAGAGCTTAATAGCGACTGTTACCTGGGCCTGGATTTCGTACGTGTACACTGACTATCGCTGACTCGAACGAGACAATAAAACTCGAGGTAATCACGTCATCCATGCTGGACGACTCTGCCCTCGCATCAATTAGCTTAGCCGATATCGACATAGGTGATCGGAGAATGTTCGAGGAATTTTTTCGATAGAGTAATACAAGACAGCAAGGGGACGCTCGGCTTCACGAATCTGATACAGTATGTCCTCCGCCTCGATACCTATCAGACGATCAAACAAAATTACTATACGGTCTCTAATCGGATAGAATTGGAAATGCACTGGTCAAGCCGGGTCATCATGACTAAAATGTTAAGTGCCTGGCCTGGAACTGTTTGTTCCATTGGAAGCGGCTACCATACGGGATTTTGGGTGCACGCACATGCTTCCGGGAACTACTAGATTCCTTAATAACTCATGACCTTGAGCATACTGTTACTGCTACTTGGATGATATAATCATCTGCACAGAGATTTTCAAGGAGCAGATGCAAATGCTCGAACTAGCACTCGAAAGGATCAAAAGAGCCAGACTCACAATCAATCCGGGTAAGAGCGTATTCTGCCGAGAGAAGGTGAAGTACCTCGGAGTGTCCATAAATCGAGACAGATTCCGTCCTGACCCGGACACAATCGAACCGATTATGGAGTACCCGGTGCCAAAAACGCTCAAACAAATGCGAAGATTTTTGAGTCAACTGATGAGGAATATCTGGCGAAGAGCAGCAACGCTTGGTTAAGGGGTATGGCTACACTAGAATTTTCAAAAAATTGAAAATTTCTTTTTAGCTGTTTTTGATACTTTATTATCATAGAAATAAGTTACCATTCGAGATATAGCGTGAAAATTCTTTTATTTTGTTTCAGGTCCAAAATTACGAATGTAATTTTGCATGCAGAATAGCGTAAAGAAAAAAGGTACTACCGGAAACGCGCTGTGGGTGGCGTTTCTTTTTGGAAAAATTCAAAAAGAATTTTATTTGATACTTCAAGACATGTATTTAATATACCATTGTTTACTTTTATTAATAAACTTTTTTTTCATATTAAAAAAAATGTTGAATATGCACATAATTTTTAGCCTGCTACTGTGGCCGTACCCCTTAAGCACACAGACCGATGTCTAAAATACAGGGCTCGTTGCGGTAATTACACAGTTAATCGACGGCGAAAACAGAGTACTCCCATTTACAAGTAGAACTTTCGGCCAAACGTAACTACTTAGCAACGGAGAGCGAATGCCTAGCCGTGATTTGGTCAATCAGGAAATTTCGTCCGTACGTGAAGAGATACTACTTTGAAGTTGTGACTGATCATATCAGCTTAACGTGGCTGCGCAACCTGCATAACCCCATGGGACGACTTGTAAGGTGGGCCTACAGCGCTAAGGTTACGATTATACCGTAGAGCACCGGAAAGGTAGTTCGAACGTCATGCGTGCTGCGCTCTCGTACATGGACCAAGACAAGTGCGAGGTTCTACCGAGCATACAAATCGCAGAGCCGATGAGCGACTCTTGGTATACTCAGAAGAGAAACCAAGTAAGAGGAAAGCCCCACGATTTTCCTTGGTGAAAAGTAGTAGGAGGCAGGTTCTATCCTTATCAGCCAGATCACTCTATTGAGGATATTTTTGAGGATGAGTATGCGTGGAAATTAGTACTCCACAGAAGTAAAGACAGCAAGAGACAGCAAAAGACACTATACGACTACCACGACGAGCTCACAGCTGGTCACCTCGGCCGCCACAAAACGTACCAGCGCTTAAATCTTATATACTACGGGTCGTCGTTGTAAAAAGATGCAGGGAAATACGTATGATACTGTACGATCTGCCAACAGTACAATCCCCTGCAGTTCTCGCCCGACGGCTGCATGGTTACTCATAATTTTACATGTCCGTGGGAGGTCGTAGCAGACGATGTAACTTGTAAAGCGAATGCACAAACAATCATTAAGGGGGTGGGTCTGAGTTGAAGAATAGTACATTATGTAACAAGGGAGTAAAGTCGTAGATTATTCCCGCTGGTGGGTTGACTGTCAGAGCGAAGCGAAGGCAGTAATCACCCGAGGGAATGATTGACTTTACTCCCGTACTGCAAATAGAACTTTATTCACGACTTTACTGAAGCCACTTTGTTGACTTGAAAAGTGGGGCCCACAAAAAAGAAGTGAAAATTAAGACAAATTGAAAAACGGAGAAATTGATTTGAGGGAGTAAAGTTTACTTTTTTCCTGCATTTGCGGTAAATAAGAACTTTATTCCCGCATTCGCGGGAAAAAATATATGAGGGAATAAAAAGCGACTTTAGTCCCACTTTTCAGGTCAAAAAAGTTGTTATTTTAGTTAAGTCGTGAATAAGGAATTTTTTTCACGATTCCTGGAACTTTTTGTTTAAGAGCATTTATTTAAAAAAAATGTATGCTATAAATACTTACTAGGAGAATGCACATAGTCCGGGTCACGGATTTTGGTAAAACTTTGAAGATTGTCTTCTTATACCTAAAAATGAAGCTCAATGCTCGTAGTTTTATCAAATGGGCCATTGTACAGAAGATGCAACCTATTTCATTAACATTGATAATATATCTATATACATATTTTTTTCTAGCACTACGTCTATGAGCAATACTAATATAATAATATTTTTAGCTCTATATCATGTTTCCAGGACCCAGTTGATAAAACTACCAGCATTTGGCTTAATTTCTACTTACCAAAAAATGATCCCCTACGTCCACGGATCAGACTTTAACTATGGCCGAAGAAAAAGATAGCTATACAACGTCCGAAGAAGGAAGATCTTCATACAGCGATGGACAACACCTATTTTTGTTATCAAGCGCTTATCAGCCGACATCCATTATTCATTTATTTTCACTTTACAATTTTCGTGCGCCCAAGTTACGCGCAAAAACTACGTTTCTTTGTATTCCGTTTGCTTTATTATTATTTGTACAAAACTATGTACTGGCTACTCAAGCAATTAGTGTCCAGCGTGTTAAAAAGAGTAGAGATGAAAAATAAATTACATTTTATGTACTTCTTATGTTCTTTAAATAACATTTACAACTTTGTTTTGTAAATTTGCCATTTTACACCAATATTTTTCTTTTAAATTATTCTTTTTCTTTTCATGTATCTTTTTTGTACATAGATTATATCTTACCCGTAAAGCCGTAACATTTAAAGAGCTATTACGCTTAATTGGCTATCCAGCGAATGGAGAAGGGAATTATGACAGTTTTTATTCTCATGCATCAATAATTCATTTCCTTCTAAAATATCAAAACGCCTCTGCGGCTGAAAGCCACATATAACTATGTATATCATACTATGTACATACTCTTGTACATTTTAGCCAAGCATGAGAAAGATATAGAGCAGTCGACGAAAAGCGGGCGAGCTCACGCACGGTAAGAAATAGGAAGAGACAGAGAAAGAGATTAAAAGCGATAGCAGTTAGCAGCAACTAATGCGCTGTTGCCTTGTCACGTAACTCTGGGTTAAAGGATATAGCAGCATTGCCATGGGTGACGGCCAATAGACGCGCACGCTCTCTCCGGCAGACTCGCCACTGATTTTCGTAGCGGGCAGCACCGATACCGGCTAACGGAGGGCACGACCGATCGTGGACACACCAGTTCAGGAACAACACTCCTCTCTAAGTTAGTTCTCTGTCACCTTCTACGTGTCAATCGTGCTAGAATACTCCTGCTCTCTTTCCTCTCCACCGCTTCGCATCTCACGATATAGTGGGTATCGTTTTGTAAACTGATAATCATGAATAAACGAGTTCCTCGTAGTTTTTAAGGAGGCAGACCTGGGTTAAACCCAAAAAAAGAATTTTCTTTCACAAGTCCGAAAAACTTTTTATGTTTAAAAGCAGTCATTCTGATAATTTGTTTGCTATCAATGCACAATAGTATCATAAATTTTATCGCTGTGAAATCTCAAAATCTTGATCCCACACGTCACAATAAATCATTATTTTCAATACCATATTTATTAAAGGAACTTTGTTCCTCACACGATTCTAGGTGACATGATGAACGAAAATCTTTCTTTCGACGGATATTCGACTCCTTTTGACATGCATTACAAAAAGAGCGGAGCACTTTTTCGTTAAAATCTTTTTTATTATCTTTTATCGGAGATCCAATCGATTTTTTAAAATTATTCTTTATTTTTTTTTAAATTGACTGGATCTACAAAAACGAATAATAAAAAAAAATTACGAAAAAGTGCTCCGCTTATTTTATAAAACATATCAAAAGAAGTCGAATAATCGTGAAAAAACATTTTTTCATTCATCATGTTCCCTAGAATCATGTAAGGAACAAAGTTCCTTTAATAAATACGGTATTGAAAATAGTGATCTATTGTTACGTGCAGGATCAAGATTTTGAGATTTTACAACGGAAAAATTCAAGATATTATTAAGTATTGATAGCATAAAGATTTTCAGAATGATTTCGTTTAAGCATAAAAAGTTTTGTGGAATCGTAAAAAAGTCTTTTTTGGGATTAATCCAGGCCTGTTCCCTTAACGAAATAGAAACAAATTATTTCAACAAAATCGTGACCACAGAAGCGTAAATATTGTCAATTTAAAAAAACTTTTACTTAAACAATAGAATTTTCTAAACAGTTTTTCGGACTCGTAAAAAAGAATTATTTTTCTGCGTTTAACCTAGGCCTGTCTCCTTAACTCACATGTTGTTACTCAGCAATCCCGGATTGTCTTCATCCTTCCGATCACCACCGCCAACGCTTGTGCACATGCTGTGCATATAATCTAAGACTAGCTGAGACCCATCATATTTAAAAAAGTGCGACCTTTCGGCGCACTGATGCCCGGTTATTTGCGGACAGAACGGCATGCATTGCACTCGCGAGCTGCTTGCTCGTACGTCACATTGGGCTGTACGCGGCTTGTACACTCGCCGAAACGCCTAAATATAAAACCGTCACAATACATGCATATATATGGGTCATTCTAATACTTTTCGAGCAAACCTTGCGCACTCATGTCAGGGATTTTTCCGGCGATTTTTTATATGAAAGTATTCATCAAAATAAACTTGAAAAGAATTGTTCAGCCCCTAAGGTCCCCTTCTGAAAGTAGAGTGTTCTAAATTTTCAAAAGTGACAAAATAGCGGCCAATCTCATAAAATTCGAGAGTGCTCCCATTAATACCAATTTGAACGTATCAAAACAAGATTTTGTCATCTTTTTACGAACTTTAATGAATTTTTAATGAATCACCCGTACAGCACTGAATATAAACCTAAAATTTTGTGATTGTTGTGTTATATCAGAACGTTTGCCGTTTTACGAAATCGATACGGATTTAGATTTAGCAAGTCTCAAGATCTTCGTTTTTAAAAGACTTTGAATTCCTTTTTCATGATAGTATGACATTTACTTCAAGTGAAAAAAGCAAGCTAGAAAAAAAATTATCTGTCATACTATAAGTTCAATACACAAAACCAAAAGTCAGTGGCTCATTTGGGCACCCCATGAGTAATGTATTTTAAAAAGGTATAAGAATGACCCATATATATACATATACTTGTAAGCAACATTTGCGTTTCAGTACCCCCCCCTTGACCTCTTCCCCCTTGACCCCCACCCCTCTGCCGACTCCCATTGCGCCCTCAGACCCATTTCAAAGTAACGTTAAATGCTATTTCTAAACGCTATACTTTTATAATCCTCCCCCCCCTCGACCGCACTTCAAACCCATCTTAGCCCCCCCTTGGTCCTCCTCGGTGGCCCCTCAATTTTATTTAACCTTACTAAGTATTCTATAATAAAATAATATTATCAAGATGCAATGGCGATAATGAGGTATGTATGCATACCTCATTTATTTATAACAATGACGTGTAATCGTAATAAGAAAGAATTTAAGCTAATTTTAAAGAAATTCTTCCACGAACTACTCTAAACGATATTCCCAATATTGCAGTTTATTTATTTTATACAAAATTTAAATTACTTCTTGATGACATAGTGGAAAATAAAATTTTCGGTAATGTTATGTATATACTATTGAACTTTAAAAAGAGGTCTACCTCGTGCACATTTTATTATAACGTTGGATCCAAATAATAATTTCTCCACGCCTGAAGACATTGATAAGAATATATCAGCTAAAATACCATCTATGGATAATGAGGAACTTAAAAAATTAGCGATTAAACATATGCTGCATGGTCTACATAAAGAAAATTCTCCATGTTTTAATAAAAATAAAGATACGTATAAGAAAAATTTTCCTAAACATTTTCGAGAATCTACCATATTTCAAGAAAATGGATATCCGGAGTATAAAAGAGGTAATAATGTTTCAAATAATTATACATATCGAGTTAAAAATAGAAATCAAATTATTCCTGTAGATAATTCCAGGGTAGTTCCTTATAATAGTTTTTTGTTAAAACAATATAAATATCATATAAACATGGAATATTGTGACTCTGTTCCAAGTATAAAATATATTTTTGATTATATTCATGAAGATTGAGATAAGGCATTTTGCAAGCTAAAAAACTGCTGCCAATTTCTTGGCACTTAGCTTCCTCATACTAAATTAATTGTTCTAATATTAAATTTTTTATTCCAATAAATTAATTTTAAATTGCTATATCTTTTTTTAAATAGAATCTCAAGAAATGAGTGCTGATTTATCATTCATTACAAATTCAACCTCGGATTCGTAATCAGCTACCCCAAATACCCCGTCGTAATAATTTTTAGCCAATTTCTTCAAATTTTTATCAATCCGATCTGCTATCTAAGTAGTAAAATAAGTATTTTCGGTACCCTTTATTTGACACTCGGAAAACTCTATTTTCGCTGCACTTTATAGGCGCCGAAAATGGTCTTTTTTATTCACGTGTTATAAAAAATATTTTTCTCCATATTCCTAATCACCTCAATTTTTTCAAAAATTTTCCATATTATATTTCCCAGACATCACCGTGTAAACAAAACGCGACGTTTTTGTGTATAACAGAAAAAGGAAAGTAGCCTATTTAAAATTTCGAATTGGAAAAGGTAAGTAATTTTATGCTCTTTGAAATGCATAAAAAGTGAATCAATGAAATTATTTCAAACATACCGAAAAACCCGAGAAACTAAGACTCAAAAATCGAAGAACCGCTAAAAAAACAAAAAAACTCGAAAAAGAACAAATATTTTTGTTCAGCCACTTTCCTTTAAAAGAAACAGAATCAGTGATCCCTGAAACATTAATTTTAACCGCGAATGACACAGACAGATACACACATTCACACATGCGCACATACACACACACACATACATACACACACACACACACGCACTCACACACACACACACGCACGCATACGCACGCATACGCACACTCGCACACACACTCACACACACACGCGCATACGTACACAGGCATATCTATACAGACTTTTTCTAAAAATAGTGTATTTTGACTGTTAATGTCTCAAAACATGTTTCTAACATGTTCTTAACAAAACTTGTTTCTTACCATCACAGAGCTTTCTCTATGAGGAAGCAAAAATTATCGAATATAGTGAAACAGATTTAGAAGTGTATGATGAAATTACTCACAAGAGGAGTGCACACCCTCCAGGAATCGAATTTTGGTCAGACTTCGGGAGCAGGTTCCTGTAAGTATGCGTTATTTTAATGAAAAAAGGTACCTCTTCTTCTAACTGTAACATTACATATTTTCATTATAGGTAAATGATCCATAAATAATAAAAAGTAGGTTGAAAGAGCTTAAATTTAAGTTCTGTTACGTATAAAAATATTAATCTGATCAAAAGTTATTAACAATTGAAGATGGCTACTGAAAATACACGGAAAATCACCGTATTTAAATGAGTTAAGTTTCTTTGAATATTCATGCAATTTCGAACACCATCCTCAATTGTAAGTAAGTTTTGATTAGATTAAAATTTTTATACGTACTATTTATTATATTTTGAGTTATTTATCCATAATAAAAACTTGTAGAATTATGGTTAGAAGAGGTATATTTTTTCATTAAAACGACGAATATTTCCAGTAAATTACCTCATATCTCAACAACAAGGGCATATTAAAATGAATTACGGGTAATAGGCTTCATTTTTGGATACCAGAGAGCACTTGCCAAAGTCTGACCGAATTTTGTCTCCCGGAAGGCGTGCACTCTGCTTGTCAGGTTATCGAAGCAGCTTGGCGGTTGCAAGAATATTCTGTATATGGTAGAAATCATACTGTAATACGTTTAGCTATTCATACACAAAATAAACAAGAAATTATTTTTGAAGAAAATAAAGTAGCAGAAGCTTTAAATAATTGGAAAACCACTTTAACATCATGGTTTAATACAAAACAATAAAATATGTCAATATATCACAGCACTATCTTTTTAATTTAAAATCTAAATCTTGGATAAAACTATCACGTATGCGAAAAAAGTATTCGATTGGTCGTTTAATTTGTTGTTTCACCAAAAGATAGTGAGCATTTCTTTTCGAAATTAATATTAAATCGAGTTAAAGATGCTACTTCATTTGAATATTTACGTATTCACAATAATATTACAGTAGTATATGCTACCCAATCGCTAGACACAACAAACCCCCCACCACTGCGCCTTCCCCCACTACTCCCTCCTAATCCCGCCCATGACCGAACTCCCACTCACTTTTTAGTCGTATCCCTATCCCCACTCGCCTTACCCCCCACCTTTAAAGTATGAATTTTACCCCCACTTTTTCAGTATGAATGGTAAACAGTGGATTCAAATAATATTTTTTAATTTCGTCATTTTTGTAAATAAGAAAGTTCGCATGCAGAAAATATTTGTAATTTGATAATTTTAAAACATTGCAAGCAAGAAAGTTTGAATAAAAAATATTTTGTTTATTAGTATAAAAATTTTTAATTTCATAATATTATAATATTGCAAGTAAGTAATGTTGTATACAGAAAAGACAAGGAGGTTGGGTAAATAAATACAAGGTTAGTACAGTTTAATTCATTTATTCGATGTTAATCGTATATTTAATACATCAATGATACTATTCATATGCAAAGATATTAATTGATAAAATATATCGATAACAGTATTTTTTCTAAATGGGTATTCACCCTTAGTTTCGCTCGCTCGTGCTTGGAGAGCACTCTTAATAAGATCGAACAAATCGTCATCCGCTAAATTTACAACATCTATTACAATATACGGTGTATAATTGGTAATTTGTGCTTCGTGCATAAGAGAACTTTTATTTTAAATGTATTCTATAGTTTCACAATTTACATTATCCGATACAGATTTCAGATACTCGAGGCACGCGTCTATAGATTTTGCCACGTATTCGTCCAAACAATCAAAGGTAACTTTTTTCATAATTATGCTATGACGGTACCGCTTACTCAGACCAGGTGTCGTCGGTGGTATATCCTCTTCGATTTCGATTGCTTTATCCCGATGGCTGCGTCTGAATTTCAACGTCCATCCGGATCCGTACACCTTCTGATCTATCAGATCATCGGACAGTCCACGGAAGTATTTTAGAACCCAACAGCCGAACTATGGGCTCGTAACGAACGTCTTCAATATCGCTGTACTCTAAACCAACCATCATCTTCTTCGCATACGACTTATTGAGGCTGTATAAAGTGTTCAATATCTGATGTGGATGGTGACGGTTTCGTTGTTGATCAGCCATGTTGCCTCGTTCTCTCTCTCTCTCTCTCTCTCTCTCTCTCTCTCTCTCTCTCTCTTCTACACTGTTCTCTTTTGGCGTCTAGAAGTGACTGTCGTAAAATCGACTCGACACTGCCTCTTAATGTACCATTAAAGAATGTGCATTACAACAATGACATTTTAGAACTGCAGTTTTCCAAACATCCGACACTGCATCCGCCGTTTCCAATGAATCTTTTGTAAGTTTTTTTATATCATACGTAGTGTCTTACTACGCTATCATTTTTCTGCAAGGCGGTAGAAAAATTTCCAAGACATTTATCGAAACCCAAACCGCCGCTCATGTAACGTAAAAACATAATACAATATTGACCGAATACGTCGGAAGACGGGTGTTCAAACTACGTCAAAGCGAAATGACTTGTGTTGAATTGATCCTTAATTTTATGAAATTTAGGTTTGTTTTGTTTATTAATAATGTTGCATCATTATTAATAAACAAAATTGTGTATGAACTGTCCCTATTCGAATCGAGCGGGAAATAGTAAAGCCTCTAGTTCCACTTAAAACCCAGAGATGGCGCCAAGAGCGCGAGCGCGCATACGCCCTCGGGAGGTCTACTTACATTGGCAGCGACGCTGCTCGACTCTGTGAGTCGAATCTGCCTGCGCTCATGGCGAACGGTTGACTGTGTATAGCCAGCTGCTTCAAAGCAATCTTCAAGCTTATCATTGTATCGGTTTGATCTTGTATATTTACTTAATTGTGTCTCTATATTCCTTCATCTATACTATTTTGTTCTTCTACTGTACATTTCTTTATCACGAGCAAATAAACTTACTTTCTTTCTTGAAACATTGAACATTCGCCTTCTGACTTTTATTTCGATTCCACAGGAAATTCCAACAACGGGCTTTGGAGAGGGATATTATTCCAGTGAAATTGCTTACAATTTTTCCACAAACAGTTTATATGATCCGGTATACTTGGTGGCAATCCGAAACTATCGAAATGCAAAGCTTCGCAATACTTATTAACGTATATAGCAACTCAGTGCATTCCAGGTTTCGTATGATCGTCAGTATTTACAACAAACGCGGTCAGATTCGTCCACCGTTTGGGAATTTGATCTGCTAGAAATACACCGACAGTATGCGAACGGATTCGGGAAAGGTTTTTCAATATTTAAAGGCTGTCCATTACAAATCTCGGCAGGATTCTTACAATTTTGAAAAACACGCGCAGACAGCCACGACTTTAGTCGATGAACGTTATTTAAAGCGCAAAAGGTAATTGTTGTAACAAGGTTTGACAGCGTGATGAATGCTATACAGGTCGGACGATAACTGATTAAAAGTCGGGCATTCTCTTCGGTCTGTTGCCGAATGTCCTCGCTTAATTGATCAATCGATATTATCGGAGTCACTAACCAGTGGCCACTGAAGTTGTCATTAAGAGCTACTACGGCAACTTCCTTTGGTTTATTTTTATATTTCGCGCCTTTACAAAACTGAATATCAATTATCACATCCATGTTTTATATAGCAAAGCTTTAGACAACGATCGCAGTTAGAAAGAAACTAACGAGCGAAATGTGGCAGTGGTGGGCGTATATATAGACCAAAGTGCAACGCCATCTACACGACGTTATCTGAACCGCTAAAGTCGACGATGACCTGACGTGACGCGTCAATTTCTAAAATAATATCATATTCTGCATATACGATACAATTTACCGTGTTTCTTAAAGCCTCACCAAATCGCACATCCAATCTAACGCTACCGTGTTTAATCAAATTTCAATGACCACACTCGTTAGCCGATAAATATGGAGTTAAATCAAATGCAAATAGGCAGTCTCCGTACGGGTATTCTTCGCGCATTATTTGATTACCTTCGTTAAGAAAGTGTATACCTGTACCAGAAAATAATGTGTCGTACGCATTCACGTACAAACTTTTGGCTCTGAAGTCGGGTTGCAGCGGTTTGGAGGGAACTTCTACACCATCAACATACAAACATAGAATGTTTATATATAAATGTTCAAAGTTAAATGGATTAAGGCCTCGATTGCCGTTAAAAGCTTTGTTATTTACAAAACCGATAATGAGTCTTTTCGGTAGTTGACCTAATATGATATTATCCAAATAGCTTTAACCTCTACACGGGTGAGAGGATATTTGGCAGTTGTTTTTTAAAGAGATTGAGCGTGGGCCAACAATACACCCGGACTAATCTTTACGCGTCTGACTAAGAGGGTTTGCCTCCTCGATATGTATTGAAAAATATCCCGTAGGATCAATTAGAGAAAAACTATCGCGAGACTTGTCTAGACGCACTCTTACCTCTACACCGTTTATCAAGAGCTTTCCTTGATTAAATACGTCACAGTGAAGATGACCAATCATGTCGACGGAGTTTATAGCCGACAACAATTTCCGTCGCTGAACCAGTCCTTGATTCTAAGTTCCAAAATCGTCCATATTTTGAGCGGTATCGTAGCACCACAATACACTCGTCAAATGAGAAGATTTTGCAGCAGGTCCATAATTTAACAGCGTTTCAATGTACGCTCTGTAAGTGTACGCATTTGTCGGTGATGATACAGGTTTTTGATTGAAAAGCACATCCACTTGATTGAACATTGAATGCATGAAATTATTAACAGGGTCCGTTTTGGCTTTTGCGCTTCTGAACGATGCTTTATCTGCATCTGCTAGATCGTCCTCAGTCACGCTGCGTCTTAAGCTTACACGAAGACTGAGCATCGTCTGAGCAAGATCAATGTATTCATCGCTATTGCATGGGAGCACAAATTCTATAGGTGAGTCATCCGTCAATGACAATATTGGTTTGTATTGTATCCAATGTGAGCCCTCGATAGTTGTCTGGGTCGGAGGAACCTCAAACAATAACAGCTCCGACTTTAAACATTCGCACGAGTGGGTAGTTGGTATGTAAGAAAGCCATTTTTTATTGTAAACTATCAAAAATATCTGTCGTCGTTCTTGTAGTCGTCTCCTTCTTCTTCTACTTCTTCTTCTTTTTATGTGTTGTTTGATTTTTCTTCCTTCTACCTCTTTTTTTCACACCACCACCATTTGTCTTGCGTTTTTCGCGTCACTCTTTCTATTACTCACAGTGACGGGACCACCGAGCAATTGCAACTGAGACGGATTCCCGTAGCGTGTCATTTTATATCCTGACCCCTCTATCAACTTGTCCAACTTCTCCTCTCGTGATGAGTGGAAGAACCAATGCCACCGTGGTCTCTTTGGTAGGGAGTGCCAACGTAAATACGTCCAACTCCACCACTATATGGATCCCATCCATAAGTACCTCCTTCTTCTCCCCCACTGTATCCGAAACCAATTTGATTGTTAAAGTATTCTTCGTAGCAATCCATCTAATCGACTCTCTTGAAATGCAGTGTTACAGTGAGTGTCCCGTAGTCGAATGGTATGGGTTGACCGCATTAGTCTCTTATATCAATTTCAATGGTCTGAAATGAGCTGAATAATAATGGTAAGTACATTGGTGGGGAGAAATTCTTGATTTTTGTAATACCATATTCGTCATTGTCGGTATTCATCGATACAGCCCGCAGCAATCGCGATTGAACATCACCTGTCACGTATGGCTCACAAATGTCGCTGTAAATCATGAGCATATCTGGTAATCCATTCGAGAGTCTCGCTGGCCTATCTGCCTCCATCATGCACTTATCACCAGCAAAAATGATACGTTTTGGCCTTTCAAAGCCCAATATTTTTCGCATTTTCCGCGATAAACAGAGTTCGTGACTAAAGTGAGAGCAGTTAGTCTTTGCGCAAACTCTGTTGATCGTCACGTAACGGCCACACTCAACCATCATCTCCAAATGACGCTTGATACACTCCAAGTTGCTTATTTCCTCCACTAGAGTATCAATATCTTTGTAGTTTCCTGGTCGAATCAGCGATTCAGCAATTGTACAATTTGCCACTCTGAGCTGGTTCGACTCGAGCCTCGGGGATAATTCGTTTCAAAGAAATCGCTCTGTCTTCTTTGTCCGACGACACGTGTTGAAACGTCAGCGGAATATGTACCTCTGTAACCGTAACTGACCATGGACCTTGTAACCGGATCTGCTGTGGTAGCTGAGTAATATAATGCGTGGTAGTGTTTTCCGAGAAATAATTCATGCTGCTGTTGCTAGGCAGAATAATGTAAAACTGATCCTTCATTTCTGTGAAATTTGGCTGGCCTTGACCCAAGCATTAAACTTTTCGGGGTACCCTTTCCAGCTAACGAAATATTTCTTTGAGCGACCCTTGCCGGTACTACGTAAAATTTGGTCGATTTCGAACGATACCGCACCTTAAATCTTTTCGTACTCTACTCAGTTCTTCGATGTAAAAGTGACCGTCAATGTATTCGCCTGCTAAATCTTTTAAAAAATACCTAGCTGGTTGGCGAGTTAGTGAAATGCGAGTAACCTCAAAAATCTCCAAAGTCCACCCACCTTCGTATCCCTTATCGAAGACGGTTCTCACACGACTGACGCAAACCAAGTCACCCGGCTTGACCAAGTTCTATATTTTTCCGTGCTTTAGCAACATTGTATAAAGTCACAGAGGCCGGGATCATCTTTATCGCCGAGTGCTTACTGTGAATGTACGACTCCGTGATTCTCTGCAAAACATCAATATATCTTCGGGTATTTGTGTGAGTAAAATATCGCCAAATTCGTTCCTTTATAGTTCTTATCAATCTCTCTGCAATAGCTGCCTTTGTATCCGCACTCCGCGCCACTCTATGAACTATGCCATTCTCACGTAAAACCTCCTGTGTATCGCGTCCGATAAATTCTTTACCCTTGTCTGTTTGAAGGCACTCTGGTTTTCGTCCCTCGCTTCTCGATAAGATGCGGCGAATCCCCTCATATCCATTAAATCAGCTTCGCACATATCGTCCAAATTTCGCACATTGTAACTGCGTTGTGCAAATCGTCGTCTAACAGGTCGATGCAAATTGTACGCATCCTGGCTCTCAATCCATTTAGTGACTGTCTGGCGATCGGTTTTCTTGCTTCTACCGCGAGTGGCTTGAAATAGTTTATCCACGGCCGCGTACGCAGCTGGATACGGCAGGGTGTAACACAGTTTTTCCAAACTTTCACTCATTGTTGATCTTTTCTCTCTTGACTTTCTCTTTTCTCTCCTTTTTAATCTGAACTTTAAATTTCTTTTGTCCTTTTTTGACTTCCTGTTCACTTTTCTTTTATTTTGACGTCTTTTCAGTGCATACTTGATGCGCGAAAAAAATTTCTCAAAGGTTATCTTGCTAAACATGCAGCAAGCTGTCATTATAGACAGTGTTCGCTCATCCGAGAGTGTTTCGTCTGCGAGCAAGCATATTCTGCCAAAACACGATCGGCTTTGCGTCGATCTCGCCGCGTTCGATGCGTTCTGCCAATTTAGTACCCGGTCCGCAAAATCTGTAACCAGGTACGCGTATTTCGAACGGTAATAGATCAATCATGGCGTCCAATACACTATTTTTTTCTTCCAAACCATGCCGTTCTACTATTTTGTCTTCTTCTTTACAGGATGCCTCTTCTTCTTTGAATCGAACTGACCACTCAGTCGACGCCACGACGTAACCTGTACACCAGGTGCTGCAATTCTCTTCTTTATCTTTCTAACACAGTCCTTGGTAGTCTTGGTATCTTCCGACTCCTCCTGCTCGGTATCCTCCGCGCTACTGACGGCGTCGCGAGTAAACGATCCGTTGTTGCTGGCATTACTGGGGCCAGCAGTAGCATCAGTAGCAGCAGCAGCAGCTGGCTTGTGTTGAGGCGTATGAAATTTATCAGCAGAGCCATTTGGCATAGAATGTTTTGGCGGGAGTAGAATCATAGAGCCACCTGGTGGTGACGTACGAGAAACTACGTTATCCCAAACTCGTTTGTTAACGATGAATTCGTGGGGGATAAACGATTCGCGTAGAGCAATAGCAAATTCAATATGCCCAGAAGGTGGCGTACCTTTTCTGCTCCTCATAGCATCGTTCATCAAGTCAATTATGTTAGCACCGCATATACAAACGCCACCTATCGTCACAGCACCATGGGTATCCCAGTTAATGTTACCACTGGTCCGTAAGCGTCGCACAACTTGACTAGCTTTTTTTCTAAACTTTGCGGGTACACTCTCAACGATACTCGCGTCGATTCGATCCTCTTCTTCGATTCGCTCCAGATCCGACGTAATCCCGTCGTCGTCGTCGTCGTCGGCGTCGTCATCGTCATTTTACGGCTACTGCTGCTGCTGTTGCTGCTGGTGTTGTTGGTGCTGCTGCTGCTGCTCATTAGATACAGGTAAACTTTTCTTTTTCAAATTATCCGTTCCATCACGAGCACCACTACTGCTCTTGATATCTTTGAAATGAATATATCGTTGCAGAACAGAACGGTATCAAGCCCACTTTTTTCGCTCGTCCTTGCAAGCTGTCGAATTTAGTATTTCGTTCATTTCTGCATTCAGTTTAGTCATCACGGTACCCAGTGTCTGTACAGACTTTAACGTGTATCCACCACCACCTCCACCTCCTCCTCCTCCGTTTGCGAGAACACTTTGCAAACGATCCACGTTTTCCTGCGGCACAAGTACCATCTTTCTGACATGTTCCATGTTTTTTTTTCTTTCTTTCTGTTTCTACCGACTGAGAATATTGGTCAACACAATACGGATAACGGGAGCCAGTAGCACTGGTAAATGCCCACCGTGTTACACTATGAGTTTTTTCTTTTTCGTCAGACTGACACAAGGTTCGGACAACTTTCATAGAATTTTCACGTGTTTTCGTAAGCGCGACTTGTGCCATCTCCCCAGAGGCACGTTACCAATCAGCACATTCAGAGCGCACTTGCAAATATGTCGAACCAATTTTGCATCAGCCGTTTGCAAGAGAGCCTCTTGCTGTTTTTCGTTCAGATGATAGAGAGCCTTCAAAATACGGGCCTCCTTGTACACAAAGGGCTGCCACTTGTTGCTGATGCTGCTGCTGCGCTGCGATGGATCCATTACAGAGACGCGATCGGCACGTGATTCGATGTATCACTGCCGTTAATTTTTTGTTTGTTGCGTGACACGTAGACGTAGTGCTGCTCGTCGTCCGGAAAGATACAAGTGCGAAATCGACAATTGTCGGGTGTATTCTGTTTCAAGTCTAGCAAGAGGTAACCATACGGTTTCGAAGTGACGTCCCAGTAAGCTTCCTGCAAAAATCGTGGATTCTCCGGACACAATTGACGCGAGAGATGCTGTATCTGAGATCTATCGCGCAAATTCCTGAATACGATAATATACTGCGCATTCAAAGATATATCGCATTAGCTTTTACCCTGATGAAAGACGTTCTCAATAATGAATATTACCGAGAGATATAATGATGATGGGATGCCTTTGAAAAGATGTCGACTATAGTTCCATTAGACGACGACTCGCGCATCAAGTCGTCGATGATCACTAGCTTGGGGTCTTGGAACGCCGGCGTAGTCGCTACTTTGCGGCAGACCCTCGCGAAATTCAACGTTCTTGCCGAGATCACGGTAGCTCACTCGACACTCTGAGTAGTAGCCAATGATGCGTTCCATTCGCGTGTCGCACATACGATCCAGATCATGTAAAAGCTTTTTCACAAACACAGTTTTACCGCATCCTGTGGGACCGCACAGCATAGACGTAAACGGATGCTTCCATCGTACGTCCATAACTGCTACTGACGCTCTGGCGTGAGCGGTATGACGAGGCTCACTCTGCGCGGCCAATCAGCTCAGTGATGGCGCGGCGATCGTCGAATCAGTTTCTCCATCCAGTCAGCTTTTTTCGTCGCGGCCAATCAGCTTTTTACGCCGCGGCCACTCAACTCAGTGGTGACTCAGCGCTCGATCAATCAACTTTTGCCGCTCGACGCGCCGCCACAAGCAATGAACTCGGTTTGGATAAATTATTTTTCCGCTAGTAACGACATCTATGGGGGTGGGTTTCGTTGAATTTCACTGTACCTCGTCAGTCGTCGTTGGACAGCTCTTGCAGCCGTACGAGTAACTCCGGTTAAACGCTACAAATCTTCGCTTGCCGTACACCGGTTTGCACGTTTTTGTCTCATTTTGCGTTATTTCATCGTGAAACTCTGTTCTACGAATAGCGGAATTAGACAACATTACTTCCATGTGTGGAGACATTATCATTTCTCGGATCGAATCGAAATTGATTTGCTGACTGTTGGCGTAGTTCAGTCGGATACCTTTCACTTTGCACACATACTCTTCTTCTCCGTTTGGTTTTCTACACTTGTAAACGTAAAACTTTAGACTGCCCGACAAAAACGTCGTGATGTAAGTACCGTGACCCCTGTCGGCTAGCTCTTCCGTCAGACTACCCAGTGACGTACCGATTGTAACTCGTGCTCACCTTTGCTAACGTAAATAAACCGAATCAGTGTCATAATAAAGGGCCCGGGGCCCCAAAGCATGCAGATACTCAAACAGTTTTAGACGTGCTTGTGCTGTGGTGAAGGCAGCAATGACCACGTTTTCCGTTGGCGACGGTATCGACGATGACGACGACGACCATGTCAAAGCTTCGTCTTTGTAACACCAATTGACGTAGAGGGTATCATCGCTGACGGGCAATATACGAGGGTAGTTCAATAAGTCTTTAGAATAAAGTATAAAAACAATTTTTCTTGGGTAAATTTTTTTTTATTTTTCAACATAATCTCCTTGGAGCTCTATACACTTGGTCAATCGCTTTTTAAGTTTTTTTAATCCTTCAGAAAAGTGCGTTTTCGGAAGTTCCTCAAAATAAGCACTTACAGAGGCAATGACGTCTTCGTTGTCCGTAAATCTCTGTCCACCGAGCCATTTTTTCAAGTTTGGAAATAAGAAAAAGTCACTGAAGAATTTTAGTTCTTCAATTTTAGCCATTGAAACGAAGCATGTGTGAACTCGGGCGTTGTCGTGATGAAAGAGAATTTTTTTTCTCGCCAAATGTGGTCGTTTTTTTTTAATTTCTTCTTTCAGCTGCTCTAATAATGATGCATAATACTCACCAGTAATTGTTTTACCCTTTTCCAAGTAGTCAATAAGTATAATTCCACGTGCATCCCAAAAAACTGTAGCCATAACCTTACCAGCTGACTTTACGGTCTTTGCCTTCTTTGGAGCTGGTTCGCCTGTGGAAATCCACTGTTTGGATTGTTCCTTTGTCTCAGGAGTGTAGTGGTGTATCCATGTTTCATCCACAGTCACAAATCGACGAAAAAATTCCTCAGGATTCCGACTTATGCGCGCCAAAAGAGCCTCAGAGGCGACCACTCTATTGCGTTTATTCTCAGCTGAGAGCAAACGCGGCACCCATCTTGCCGATAGCTTTTTCATGCCTAATTTTTCATGTAGAATTGAAACAACTGCACCTATAGATATCCTTGTGGCCTCAGCTAACTCACGCACTTTTAATCTTCTATCCTTCAACACCATATCGTGGATTTTATTGATGATTTCGGGAGTAGTTGCTTCTACGGGCCTTCCTGAACGTGGTTCGTCACTTATTGATGTACGACCACGCTTAAATTCATTTACCCAGTTATAAACCGTTGCTAAGGCAGGGGCAGATGTGCCATGAACTGAGTCCAATTCATTTTTTATCTCATATGGAGTTAAACCCTTTAAATGAAAATGTTTAATTACCGCTCTGAACTCGTTTTTTTTCATTTTTCTTAACAAGCAATTTTTTTTTTCAATTGGTTATAAAAACACGTAAACTCAGAAGATGTGGACTGTGACTGCACCATATATCTAGTCGGGAGTGGTGCTGACTGAAAACAGATGATTTGGAGCGATTCGCGCGCCATCTGTTGGTCATTCTAAAGACTTATTGAACTACCCTCGTACCATGGACCTCCACCTTTGCACTGGTAAGTAACCCCGTTAAGATTTCTGCACTCTTTACCACGACTGTTTTTTTTAAATTCTCGCGTTGATCAAACTTTCCCCATAAAGAATTCAGGCACAGTTTTGCGACAGACCTCAACCCGGCGTTAAAACAAATTTCGTCTTTGCTCAAACTTATACCCTCGATGCATTCCAGCTCTCTTACGTAGGCTTCTTTGTCCGCTTCCGTGATACAGTCGGGCGGATATCCTGACGCAGCCACTTTTTGAGCAAAAAACTCGTTAATGTATTCAGCAAAAACACCACCTTTGTGTTCTCTTTGATCGTACTGTGTCATTTGGTACTGCCAAATTTCAAAGTGTAATCTCTTGAGCTGATAAAGCTATAACTTTTTGGGATATCAATTACCGTTTGTTAAAAAAAAGTGATGGGAAAAATCTGAATACATGGTTAACAAAGGCTTATATCTAGCTACAAAAAAGTGTAATCCCGCGAGCTGAACAAATTATAAATATTCGGGATATTGATTATCGATTGTCAAAAAAAAGAAAGTGATGGGCAAAATCCTAATACATGATTGCTAAAGGTTTATATCATGTCCAAAACACCAGCACTCATACCGTAAAACGATTGGACTCCCACGGTAAAATAATTAATAAACGCGCGCTAGGTCTTATTTTTCGTACGTGCCATTGTCGGCGCGAGTCGACTTCACTGCATGAACTTCAGAAGCGTGGCCTTATCAGTACATGTGCATTTTAATAAGATGTGTTTTGTAGGATTTCTCACATCAATATAATAGAAGAAGATGCAACTGCGCGAATATTACGTGGTGAAAAAACAATACCACGTTCAATTTTTGCAAAGCCTTTTTAGTGGGAAAGACTTTCTTAAGAGTTTTATGTATAAATTGTGAGGATTAAAAAATTTAATATTAATATACCGTCAATACAATCTGGTCGCTCACATAATATTCTTCGTGATCGATGAGCGCATGTGTGTACCATGTGCTTCGGATTCTTCGTGTGTTCTTGAAGTGTTACTTAGTGAGAGCAATCAAAGTCTCATGAGGATTGGGTTAGGTTGGGTTAGGTTGGGTTAGGTTGGGTTGTGTTGAGGTGGGCTGGGTAAAATGGACCGTTTTAAACATCGATAAATGTGATCATATAATGTTATTTTACAGTGATTGGGGGGGGGGGGGGGGGGTAAGGGATATGATAAGATATGATGGGACAAAGCGGTTCATAGTTGAAATCAACAGATTTCTTTATGTAACGTTATTTTATAATGATTGATATAATATTGGACACTCTTGGTAATATGAAACATAGTAGGACAAAACGGACCAGGATTGAAATTAATCAATTCATTGATATAACGCTATTTAACAGTGATTGGGATAATATGGTTCCACTATATGAAATATGGGACATGGTTGGGGCAAAGTGGACCCTGGATGAAATCCATAAATCTGCTTATATAACGTTATTTTATTATGTTTAGAATTATATGGGACACTATTGACAATGTGGGACATGGTGGGCAAAATGAACCATGTCTTAAATCAATTAATTTGTGTATTTAACGTTATTTTACTATGTTTTGAATAATATGGGACAATTTTGGCAATATGGGACATGGTGGAACAAAGTGGACCATGGCTTAAATCAATAAATTTGTATATATATATTATACTGGCGGTGATATTGACGCGAGCCACTGTATATCAGGTTTCTCTCTTACCGACATTATTGCTGTAAATTATAACTGGAATGAGTGGGAGCGTGCAGTTCGTCGGTAGCCTCGTGGTTTGGGTGGTGGACTGGCAGTCGGGCATACCCAGTTCGATTCCCGATCTACGCTTTTTTCAGGTACAGCGGATAAAAAAAAGGTTAGATTTTTATAATTATAACTATAGATAAAAAAGAAGAGTGGTATCTCTGCACCACTCGCTTGTGTATATTATATATATATGTGTGTGTGTGTGTATGCATGTGCGCAAGTGTATCTCTCTCTCTCTCTCCCTCTTAGATATCTTGTGTATGTGAATATATGTGTGTGTACGTGTGTGTGTACGCACGCGTGTGTGGAGAGAGAGAAAGAGAGAGAGAGGAGGAGAGAGAGGGAAAGAAAGAGAGAGGAGGAGAGAGAGGGAAAGAGAGGTAGGCAGAGAGAGAGAGAGAGAGAGAGAGAATGGGAGAGAGATAGGGAGAGAGAGAGAGAAAAGGAGGAGAGCATGACGCTATAAGCAAGCCACCGCTACCCAATCGCTGTGACAATATCTAACCCCCACCATATGTACACTCTTCTACCTATTCCTCCACAAGACTGTTGGAGGGAATAGGTGGAGGAGTGGGGGTTTGTTGTGTCTACCGTTTGGGTAGCATATACTACTTATTACATATGACTCATATGAAGAATCTGCAATTTTAATTGGTTTAGTAAATAATAATTCTCAAATTTAAAATATTTTTGAAGAAGCTTCTAACATAATGTTACCGTTTCAACTCCGTACATATTTTCATGGTTCCTTTTAGCTGAAAATATTCAACGTTATAATATAATAATATAATTATAATATTTGGAAAAAATTAAAAAGACTTTTTATGAAAAATTTTCATGAAAACAAAGAAAATAACGCATTACTTTATATGAATGAAATATTAATGTCGGAAGAAATGTCCTGTAAAGAATTTGCATTACCTGAATCAGAATACATGGTTGTAGAAAAAGACGATCAAATAAATAAGGAAATTATAGTTTATAGTAAAGAAATATTTAATACTATGTATAATTAATTAAATAATGATCAGAAATTTAGTTGTAAAAAAGTAGAATTAAAATTCAATTCATCGATGGTCCTGGAGGTTCATGTAAAACATTTTTATACAAAACATTAATATATTACTTTCTATCAAAAGAAAAAAAATCTTGTCAATGGGTTGAACTGGAATTGCATCTATTTTGTTACCTAAGTATATGACGAGTCATAGGACATTCAGATTACCATTAGATTTAAATAGCATAGAAACTGCATTTTTAAAACGAGAATTTGATAAAAAGAATTACGCGAAGTAGATAAAGCTTGGGATGAAGCTTAAATCATCCCAAAGAAAACTTTAGAAATTATTGATAGGACACTGAAAGACGTATGTAGTAATGATTTACCCTTTGATCGAAAATTAATTGTTGTAAGGGGCGACTTTTGTCAAATTCTCTCAGTGATAAAACATGGTTTTAGAATGGATGCAATAATAGAAGAGAAAATAAAGTATTCAAATCTATGGCCGTTCTTTAATATTATGAAATTAGAAAAGAACATTCAAAACCAATCAAATGATCCTTCATAAATAATTAACGTTGCTTGGAATTAAATATTTGACAATTAATCGTGTTCATTAAAATGAATTCATAAATTATTAGAAGAATAGTATTTTAATAATATTTTATAAACATAATAAGTAAAAAATAATAACAATGATTCGTTCTTATAAAAATAACATATTACTTTAATTTTTGTGATTTATCCTTTTTTTTATCAAAAACTTGCAAACTAAACATTTTTCAATAAAAGTATTCTATTAAATATTCAAAATGGAGAATACGGAAAATATGGAATGGAACTCAGTTAAAATTCTTTCGTTGAGCTCAAAAACTTAGAACAAGAGAATACATTAAATATGGAATGGGACCCATTACAAAATTCTTGAGTTCGAGTAGAACATTTGGAACAACAGAATGTTTTAAGAGATTTAAATTAAAAAATTGAAGACCATCTATTAGAGGAAGAACAGTATCAACTGTATGTAAATTCTTTAATAGAGAATCTTCATTTAAGACAATTGAATAATGCTATTGGAAATTATAAAGGAAAATATAACGAAACAAATATTTTTTTAAATTGGGAAAGCGGACCAGAATATTATAAAACTGACAAATTGCAAATATTATACACAAATTAACTACAGACTTTTAAAGTAATTGTTATTCTAAATCTAATTACTGAATTGAAACCTATTCCTTTTTTTGTATGTAATAATTTAAAATTTTCTAAGAAAAAAGATTTCTTTTCAAAATCTCTTGTATATAACTTTATAAACATATATGTTGAGTTATATTTTATTTAATTAAAAGTTTCGTGTATACGCACAATTTCTTGACATATATTATTATTTAAAATTGAATACAATTATAATTCAATAAATTACAGTTTTTCAGCAGTGGATTAGACATACCGGGGATACCACAAATCTATTAAAAATTTGTGTATGCTTTTTATTTTACATATTTCTATAATAATTTATATTCTTATTCATATATTAACCTAAGAGTTTAATGAAACATCTTTAATGGTACAAATTATGAATATAAACTATTTTAGTTTAAACATGAATATTAATATAATGTTTGTATATTATTACCAATAAAAAGCAGCCGCCAATTTATTGGTACTTAGCTTCCTCAAACTTTATAAATTGTTCCAATAAGAAATTATTTATTCTACTTAATACTGTGGTGAGAAATAAGAATGACAAGTATATTACATCTTAATACGTCGAGATATATGTATATATTTCAATTTTGTAATTTAAACTTATGCAAAAGCATAGTATAGATTATGAAATGATATTGCTGATTAAAATATTTTTTAATGTATATAATGCATACCATTTTTACAAATAAATTTAAGATAATATGATTATATATAACTAAGTAAATATTCAAAATGTTCATTAAGTGTAATTATTCGAGTTAGTTGCTCAAAATAGTTTATTCAATCGCATTTTAACTGTGAACCCAAATTTTAACTCAATTACATTTTATTCTTTACAAATTGTATTGGAAATGAAAACAAAACAGATATCATTTAACTAAAAAGTGTGCTGTACAGTCTTCTCTTATATTGAAACTATTTAATAACATTTTTATTGGAGTAAGTTATTGGAGTAAATGCATATTTTTGTAATAAAAACAAGGGGTTTTAAGAAAAGATCTTTACGCACACCTATTAGACAAAATCTATTTTAAAAAAATCAAGATTAATTTCAACTATAAATGAAAAAAAGTTGAAATTTTTTACTCTGTTTAAACTCAATTTATGTTCTGAAATAAATAATAGTTCGTATAATGTGTACCATAGGGGAAAAGTAGGCTTTTTTCGCCCACGTGTGAGGATTGCAATAAGAGCCGAAGGCGAGTGTGTATTACGAGGTAAAGACGAGTATTGCAAACACACAAGGTCAAAAAAGGCCTCTCCCCCATGGTGCACACCGTATTTTTTGTCAAACATGTATTTATAACGTGTTTTCTTTTATGCCTATGAAGCGAAACTAAATTTGGCCGTTCTTTGACACGATGTAAACACACATTTGTTAGACTGTAAAATCAGCCTACTAGAGTATTTAGGCCCACCTAAACATGTGGTATCACCAAAAAATTATAAAGTAGATTTTATTGCCCGCTGTTGATTTATTTACATATTTGTACTTTTTTAGACATTTCCGCAAAAATCTATACATGTTTCACAAAAAATATGGTGTGCACCAAGGGCTAGTGGGCTGTTTGACCTCGTGTATTTACAGTACTCGTATTTGGCTCGCAAAATGGATTTGCCTTCGGCTCGTGCTCCCTCGCCTCCGCCCATGGTACACAACATACTATATTGAACCTATGCAGAAGTATAGCATAGATTATGAAAAAATATTTAAATTGTGTAACGACTTAAAACGTTTTTGCATATCAAGTTAGATTTTTCTCAATTGATAATAATAAATTATGCAACACTACAATTATTGATTAATAGTACATTGTGCAACTAGGGGTAAAATGGGCTTTTTCTAAGCAAGGATGATTGAGCCCGAGTGGAAGTCGAGGGTGCCAAAGGCGCCCAAGACATACACGAGTGCTCAAATCATCATCCGAGTCTGAAAAAGCCCTTTCCACCCGTGTTACACACCGTATTTTTTTTAACAAGGACATGGAAGGCCCCTTTTTATGTCTGAGAGTAGGAGAGGGAATTGTGCATTTTGAGTTTGTGCAACACACTTAGAAATGAAAAAAAAAATGAAATTTTGTGGACATTTCCAATGGCGCGCATAACAGCGTGAAATTGGTCGCAAGTTGCGCATGCGTACTAGCGATAAACTTGAAGAGGCGCGAATGTTCAAATTGAACTTGCGTGTAACGATTTCGAAAACAACCAAGAAATGAATCCGTTTCTACCCTGTAACCAGGGTAACAATAAGCTCATTTCTGCCCTGTAACCAGGGTGGCAATGAGCTAATTTCTTCCCTGTAGCCAGTGTAACAATGAGCTCGTTTGTGCCCTTAGGGTAGAAATGAGCGCATTTCTACCTTGTAACTAGGGTAACAATGTGCTTATTTCTACCTTGTTACCCTGGTTACAGGTGAGCAATGACTTTTCTCACAACTTTTTACAAACACGCTCGTAATATGTAAGTTTCTCTCCCAGATTCAGGCACGAAAAAGTGCCCATTTCATACTCGCGTTGAGAAAATTATATTTATGAATATAATAAACGAATATTACTTTTACAAATACAACTGTTTCATAATTGTGTAATTTTGTTCAAGTTCATGAACAACGGATTTATTCATTTATTACAGAAACATCATAAAAATAAAAAAGCAGTATTAAACAAAAAGGAATCGATGAATATTAATTTCTCTTTTATTTCAAATCTTCATGAAAAAATAAAAAACCGCTGCCAACTCATTGGTACTTAAGTTCCTGAAAGTAAATATAAATTGTTCCAATATAAATTTCTTTATTCTAATATATTAATTTTAAATTGATATATTTCTTTCTAATTAATAGCTCAAAAAGGGTGTATTTCTTAACATCAATTGTTTGTTAAAAGATAAATTACTAAAAATTATAAGCTTATGATCATAAATTGCATTAAAGATTTAAAAATATCGTAAAACAAAAAGGATTCTAGGAATCTTTATGTTTTTTCTAATTTCGTATGTTTATCAACTAAAAAATCATTCGTTTAATAAAAAATGACCGCGGCATTCTCGAGATATAAGCAATCAAAATAAAAAAATATATATCCTCAAATATCTTGAAAGATAAAAGACCTCATAGTCTGGGGAAACAATTCAGCCAAGAGATAGTGGAAAGCTACCCTTTTCAGCTCAATTTATTTTAAAGATTTTCCATAATATGTTTCTGAGATATCATTTAAACAAGAAATGACTGTTTCGTGTATAACAAAAGAAGGAAGACAGCTTATAAAAGATTTCATGTCGGAGAAGATCGGTAAATTTATGCTCTTTCAAATGCATTTATACTGAAGCGAGCAATTTATTCCTAAAATACTAAAATAATTTACCGCATCAATGGTTGTAACATGTTTTTAAGAAAACTTTTTTTTTTACTATTACAAAGCTTCCTATAGGAGGATGCAAAAAGAGCTTTGAATGGCCAAAAAATACCGCATAATACTCAAGAAAAAAGCGATTTAAAATTAAAAAAAATGAATATCATGAAAATGAAAAAACGTTATAAAACAAAAACGAAATGATAAATCTTAAAGTTTTTCTTGATTTTGAATCTTCGTCAAAAATCGTAAAAAATAAGTGTTTCAAAAATTTTTTGAAAAAAATATAATCTCTAATATCTTGAAAAATAAGTGCTTATGATCTGGACAAAGAAATTAGTCAAGACATAGTAAAAAGCTAACTTTTTGACAATTTTCAAAAGGAATAATGCCGTTTTACTCAAGTTATCGTTCGCCATAGAAAATGGATTTTTTTACTAAATATGTGTTTAAAAATATTAGCTCTGGAACATTAAATTTTACCATGGATTATTCGAGATATCGATGCCGATATACACGTTCAAATCGGTTTCTTATAGCTAAAGATACAGCCTGTGGAAAATAGGTACTTTTTTGAAAATAGTTAAGTTGGTACCGCTGTAATTTTTTTTGTCTTAGTTTCTTTTAAGCTCATATTTCATCGAAATATCCTCAAAGATTCTTCTACCACTCGAATTAAAGGTCTCAATGTCAGCTATTTTTTGGACGTACACAGAATAAAATTCTTTTGTGCTTCTTTTGATACCTACTTTCATATAAAAAATCGGTGACCCATATGGCTGACCCCCCCCCTCGGACCCTCTTTTGTGAGAAAATACAAGAATAACCTATATAAGTTAACATTAATATCCTAGTTTGTCCTCCGTCTATACATACGTAGATATGGATATTTATTAAAAATGTGTACTTTGATAACATTGCAGTTCATGAATGAAAGATGTTCCAAGATTGAAAATTTTTAGACGTTTTTAGTATAAAAAGAGCTATCTTTTCCGGCAATTTTCGCGAAATTTCAAGTTTCGAGAAAAAAGTTGCAGGGGTGCCAACTTAGCGAATTTTTAAAAAAGCATAAATTTAAAACAGCAGATACTCTGGTCACACTTGACCATTTTGAAATTTTCAAAAAGTAATTGAAGGTTTTTTCAACAGGAAAAAAACTAGTTTTGTTCTGATTAAAATTACGGTGACCTGAAAAACTGATAGAGGATCAAACATACCCTAATAATCGAAAAAATGCGCATGCGCGAATGAGTTTTTAAAAATAATCCATTCCATATTTTTGGACCAGATTTATTTTTTGCTAAAAGTACACTAAAAGCCGAAAAAATCTTTTTTGAATTGTTTAAAATGATTGAGATGTAAGCTCTGTGGAATTTTTTGAAAATGGCTCGTTTTTCGACAATTAATAACATTTAAAAAATTCTAGGGAGTTCCACAATGCATAAAAGGACCTGAAATTTTTTTGGGGGCTTCTCTCGATAATATACTTTCATATAAAAAATTGGCGAGAATATTCGTGATCCACGTGCGCACAGATTCTTAAAAAAGTAATGGATCTGCCCAAATATATATATGGGATATTCCACGTCAAGTCAGCAGACCAAAATTTTTTAATTTCAGAACAAACGGTAAAATTGTTAGAAATAATCATCAAAGTATACATACAAATTTTCAGACTTTAAGGTTAAAAGTGTAAAAAGTTATGTCGACACATAAAGATTGAATTTTTTAATTTTTTCCGTAACTTCTAACTTTCATATATTTTTTAATTGAAATTACTGCACATTAGAGAAAAAAAATGTAAAAATATTCTTTTTCGCAAATTCTGTAGAGAATATGACAGTATTTTAAAAAAAATCTTATAACATTATTTAGGATTAGCTAGGAAAGTGCACATCTACATTAACACTTAAGTGCGGTATCGTCGTAAACAAATTGGCCAAATTACGTTTCAAATTGTTCCTTGGATCGATACCAATGAAATGAGCCCTGTTTGAATAATGGTCCAAATTACTATGAATTTATAGGGATTTACATTAAATTTTTTTTTATCAATTTAATAATATTTCTAGAACTGTCTTTAAACATCCAACACATACTAGAATTCAGGGTAACACTAATTATACTAAAACACAGTTTCATAGCACTTCACTTAACCCTTTCAGTCACGCAATTCAATTCATTTGGTTATGGAAGTGCAAATATATGTTTCCAATGTATTTTTGAACGAAGAATCCAAATCAAGTGTCAAAAATTGAATAAATATAAAAACAACCCCTCAAATGGGGTGAAAACCACCCTTTTAGTTAAAAAATGCAATTTGTTTGGTAATGGAAGTGCAATATATGTCCACAATGCATTTTTGAATGCAGAATCCAAATCTGATATCAATAATTTTATACATATAAAAACAACCCCTCAAATGGGGTGAAAACCACCCTTATAGTCATAAAATTCAATCCGTTTGTTATGGAAGTGCAATATATGTTTCCAATGTATTTTTGATCGTAGAATACGAATCTGATATCAAAAATTGAATAAATATAAAAACAACCCAAATAAATATCTACCTGAAAAAGATTTAGAAAATAAAAAAAAAATTATAAAAAAAAAAAGAAAAAAAAACGAAAAAAAAAATAAAAAAGAAAAAAAGAAAAAAAGAGAAAAAGAAAAAAAAAGAAAAAAAGAAAAAAAGAAAAACAAAAAAAAAAAGAAAAAAACATAACTCTGCCACAGACGGTCCCAAGCCCGTGTTCTAATGAGGAGGGGGTTTTTTTACTTTCATAACCAAACGAATTCAATTTCATGACTAAAAGGGTGGTTTTCACCCCATTTGAAGGGTTGTTTTTATATTTATAAAATTATTGATATCAGATTCGTATTCTACGATCAAAAATACATAGAAAACGTATATTTGTACTGCGATAACAATAGAAATCAAATTTTGTGACTAAAAACAATAGGGAGCCGATATATCGGCTTCTGTGACTGAAAGGGTTAAACGCGGTCATTCTATTTTACACGATATGCCTTTGGATTCTGTCTAATAAAAAAGTAAATAATGAAGACACTTTTTTAAATAACGGTACTCAAGAATCAATATGCATATAAGCAAAAATAATCTTAAGTAGACCGTTATCGATGACAGCTCGAGTTACTATTAACTATATTTAAGTAATATTTTGTAATTAACATGGCGTTCTTCCGTAAAACTCAAGATTATAGATACTTTCAATTATTAATATGTAATTAATAACATTTCTGCTGTACAGGAAAGATTGCTAACCTTCAAATCCACATAAATATCCATAAAATTCAGTAACTTACCATATTATTTCTGGTGGTCGAATAATTTAGGTATATTTTTCTATTCATTTATACTGCAAAGAATGCAGAACATATTAAACAGCTAGGCATAGCTCATAACTATTATTAGTAAGTATGTAAAAATAATATAAGTTTAGCCGTAGTTTGTAGAAGTTATTGCATAATATTTATGAAAATAAAGGGTTATATACAAATATTATTAGTTTTAATTAAAAATACACTTTTTCATACAAAAAAGATTTTGCTTATTTAAGGGGTAACACCACTGTAATAAAGAAGAAAAGTGTTTTTTGGGTATTTTTTATTAATGGAAAGAAAGGTTACAAAGACATGATATTTTGATATATTATTAGCCTAATATTATAGTATATTTAAAAATAAAATTGAGTAAAAAAAATACAAAGTGGCTGATTTATAGCCGATCTCTTAAGGCCTCTTGCATCGGAAGCGCTCCGCGGCACGCAGTATACCAATCGCACATTTCAACCTGGAACAAAAAAAATCGACTTATTCTTGATGTTAATAGCTAGTGAATCACGTAGGGGATTTTAAAAATTTTTATTTTTGCAAATTTGGCAGTGAATTGAAAATAAATTAAAAATTTTCATGAAAAAAGGCACGTTTTTGTTTATAAAAATTGTTTAAATCAATTTATTAAAAATCTCCAACGTGATTCACTTCGAAATATAATAATTAAGATATGGTTAAAATTTCAAATGGATCGGATGCAAACTGTTCAAGTTATGCTGCGTGCTCGTTGAGAAAAACTCGTTTCGAGAAAAATCAACTTAAAGTTTCAAAATGAGTTTTGGACGTAAAGAAATGAGGAAATTATTTAAAGAAACATTTTTACCGTTCGTCTGCAATACCAGGACCATAAAGCTGCCCTTCCAAATGCAAATTCTCCTCCTCATCTTCTTTTCTTATCGCTTTTATGTTCGATCAGCGTGTCTGATGCAATTATCGTCTGCTTCACAAGAAAAATTGTAAGCCTGCAGACGTATATCCATCTCCAGAGCTTTCATAATTTGAAGGACACATTTCAGGCCATCATTAAAATTGCACTCTGTTATATCAGTGGCAATATTCAGAACTTTCTAGCCACTCGAGTACGATTTCAGAGCCAAGTTCCAAACGGTGACATTGAAACTTTCGTTGCTGTTCTGAGTATAACCTCCTAAGCAACGGTGCAGCAACTCATCTCGACTCAACTCTGTATAAAGAAGTGGCGGTTCATGATGAAACGTGTCCAACGAACCTTCAGCTTGTGCGATTTTCCAAGCACACCAGGAATCTGAACAATTATCATGCTGAGGATTGTCGTCGGTCGATATTATATGATACAGAGTTGCCCAGATTTCATTCCTCATTTTCTCTATGCAATTTGGATTCCTCCGTATTGCCAAACCATAATAAATTGTTAATTTATCAATCAACTTATTTGTTAATTTTCCTTTTCCTCCAAGGCCTTTTGACTTTTTTTTTAGATTTCGAAGACGCTTTCCCATTCTTTTCTGTACATGATCAATGCACTCTTTTTTTTGTACTTCAAAATTAGTGTACGGTTTAGAATCCAGTATGCCTTCGAAAGTCTTGCTGTCACTATCACCAATATAATTCACATACTTTAGGTCGTGGAAACTGTCGGAACAAGAAAACATTTCAATAACAGCATCTACCATTTTACCAGATGAACCTTCATGATTGGCTTGGCATAAATCGGCGTGTGATACATACCATTTTTCGTATTCAGATGTTTCTGTTTTATTTTTCCAGTGCTCGCGAGACTTACATTTAGATTTTACAGTCACATCGACGATTTTTCCAGTAAGCCATCCAATTAAAGATAAACTCCAAAAAGCGACGAATACCCTCGTTTTCTTCCAAGAAGCATCTCCTGAAACGGTAATCCTTTGAGATTGACCATTTTCGTCCCTCTTTCGTCTTTCCTCTTGTCCAGCTTGCTTCATACTGTTATCACGAACTGCTGATGCTGCTATTCAAATGAGATTCACTATTTTATCGTAGAAAGATTGGAAAACAGGACGTTGTAATTCCATAAACGCACAAAATTTCATAATTTCATTCAGTTCTACTCCTATAAGTCGCATTACTAACACCATCCGACGATTAATTTCATATGCATTTTTTATAAATTTACTGTTAGGTATACAAATTTCTGAACACTATGGGCAAACAATCACAATTTTGAATCCCAAGCCCCGAGAACTTCTTTCATGAAAAATTCATCAAAAAGTTAATGATTCGGTATCCAAATGTATAATTTACATCGAAATCGTCCTCGGATGTCTTCAGCTTTTTTTGCCGATGCACTGACGCCACTGGAATCACCTTCAGCTTCGCATCGATTCATCGGACGATTCGCTGATTTACGGTTCCGATGCCGTGTTGGATAGTTTTTTTTGTACCTTTTCTTCCTGCGTACACTTTTTCTTTTTCCATTTTGCTCAACGTAATAATAAATAATTAAAACTTTCACAAAAATATAGTTTTGAAAGCGAAAATGGGAGCATCGTTTTCTTACGATATACAGACGCTACACTAACGTACTTTGTTTTAAAACTAGCCTAACTGACTCATAATAGCTTAAGATCGACATCTATAGGAGCATTAGGAAAGTTTGCGAACAATAGGCAAGCCATAAGACGGTCCTTCTCACCAGGTACATACCTCTCGCAGGTAAGCGATCGGCCGTTTCGGAGCATCCGAAGACGGTCGGTATATGTCCCGAAATTTCAAATAAAATTTTTATTTTCGGGACGGGACCTTTTGTACCATATTCTAGAAGGTTCAAAGCATGTTTTAAGCCAATAAAAAAAAACGATTTTTTAAAATTTCTACAGTGGTGTTACCCCCTAAACATCATGACTGGTATTCAGTAGTAAAAGTTCAAGCGATACTCTATTAAATAAGTGCTGATAAAAACTATGCCATAAATTTAAACTTACCAATGTAGTGTTACATAATTTTGTACGACCATCATAGAGCCTATAATAAATCAAACAATACACAAAGTATCGTACTTCATTTTGTATTTTCTTTTGCATTATATTTTATAAATAAGCTACTTATATAATATTCGATAAACTCTTGCAGATCATCTAAATTTGTATTCTGTACGAGGCACTAAATAAAGACTTCCACTGTCAACTATAACGGCTCGTTTTATAGGTATCAGTTCGAGGAACAATTTGAAACCATATTTGGACAATTTATTTACGACGATACCACACTTAAGTGTTAATGTAGATGTACACTTTCCTAGCTAATTCTAAATAATGTTAATAAGTATTTAAAGAATACTAGCAGATTCTCCACAAAATTTTCGAAAAAAGACATTTATATATTTCTTTCTACAGAGTACAATAATTTACAGTAGAAAAATAAAAAAATTCAATCTTTATGTGTCGACATAACTTTTTACACTTTTAACCGTAAGGTTTAAAATTTTTTATGTATACTTTGATGATTATTTGCAACAATTTTAGCGTTCATACTGAGATTAAAAAATGTTGGTCTTCTTACTTGACGTGAAATATCCCATATATATATATATATATATATATATATATATATATATATATATATATATATATATATATATATATATATATATAAACTTAAAATTTTGCGTTTATTAGGTTATGTTTGGTTGCTTCCCATTTTACGAAATCAAAACGAATTTAGGTGGCTTTTTTTTTAGAATATTTAAATGGCCTTCAATTCCTTTTTTGAAACGGTCAAATTGTTTCTCATAGCGAAAGATACAGCCTCCTGAAAGTAGGTACTTTTCTCAAAATCGTTAAGTTGATACGCCTGTAATTTTTTTTCTTTGCTCCTTTTGAGCTCTAACTTTCAGGAAACATAGTTCAAACATCTTAGAAAACAATGTTTTTGGTTTAGTGTTGAGAATTCAACTAATTAGCATAACTGTAAATTTTTTTTCCAGTTTGCTTTTTTTACCTAAAGTAAACGTCATGACGTATGCATACTATTGAAGTCTGACGTCATTTACGGGACATACTATACTTTATGAACAAGAAGAAGAAGCTGATATTAAAACCATTAATTTGAGTGATCGGAATATCATTAAGGATATTTGGATGCCAACCATTTAAGTACGCAAGTAGTTGACATCTTGCGGCCTCCCGTTTTGCCACCTAAATATTTTAGCAATTTATATCTATAGTAACTTTTCATCCAAATATCTTTAATGATACTTCGATCACTCTAATTAAAGATTTTAATGTTAGCTTTCTTTCTACCGTACGTACAGTTGTCTGTAAAATATAATATGTCACGTAAATTACGTCAGACTTCGATAGTATGATGTATACTTTAGGTAATAAAAGCAAGCTGGAAAAACATTTCACAGTTATGCTCTTAAGTTCAATAATCAACACCAAACCAAAAGCATTCTTTTCTAGGATGTTTTAAGTATGTTTTCTGATTGTTAGAGCTCAAAAGGGGAAGAGAGATAAAATTTACAGTGGTACCAACTTAACGATTAAAAAGATACCTATATTTGAAGGCTGTACCAACTTAACGATTAAAAAGATACCTATATTTGAAGGCTGTATTTTCAGCTATACGAAACCAATTTTAACGTTTAAAAAAGGAATTGAAGGTATTTTAAAGACAAAGAATTTATAATGCGGAAGACCTGAATTTGTTTCTATTTCGTAAAATGGCAAGCGACCCAACATCCTAAAAAACGCAAAATATTAGGTTTATATTTAGCTCTATAGGGGTGGCCCATTGAACTTACAAGGGGGTCTAATATTTTTTTCCTTAAAGTGCGTAAAAAAAGAAGTTTTTTTATACATTCAAATTGATAGCAGTGAAAGCTCCCACGAATTTTTCGAAAATTACCATTTTTTGGCCACTTTTGAAAATTCAGATCACTCTACTAGGTCGCATAGGGGACCATAGGTGCTAACAAAATTTTTGAGAGCTTATTATGATGAGTACTTTCATATAAAAAATCGTCGGCAATCGAATGCACATAGTTTGTTCGAAAAGTATTGGAATGACCCATACATGAAATTTCTTTATTTTCAGAAAGCATAGTTTACATAGATGTACATTAAATCTCTTATAACGTAAAAGAAATTACCAAATGACAGTCATATGATTAATTAAGAAATATTAAGTTAAGGTGGTATGGAAAAAAGATAAACGAAATCTATATAATATTATACAATTCTTTGAATAACGGAATCTTTAATAATTTTTATTTGCCGTTTAGATCAATGTTTAACTATTTACGGAGAAGAATTAATATAACTATATACTAATTAATTAGTTAGGTTAGTACATTTTCGAACAAAATTCGTGTAATATCAAGCAAAAATATATATATAAATCATTCCAGTACGTTTCTAAAAATTTTTTATATGAAAGTTCATAACAAAAGAAGCCTCCAAAAAGTTTTTTAGTCACCGAGGTACCCTAGAACCCTAGTTAAAATAACCTCAAATATCAAAAAGGGCTTAAAAAAGGCCTTTATTTCAAAAATCGCATAAGTCTTACATTTCAACCAATTTGAACGTACCAAAAAAGATTATTTTATCTTCTTGTGAACTTTGAGGAGCTCAATTATTGCCTCTAGAAAAGTAAATGTAAACTCAATATTTTGTGTTTCTTTTAGGTTATGTTTGATTGTTTGCCATTTAACGAAATCGAAACGGATTTAAGTCTACCACGTATCAAATTTTTCGTTTTAAATAACCTTTAATTCTCTTTTTGGTACGTCTAAAAAAGTTAAAAAATGATGGAGATAATTGGTTTTGAAGTTATCACGATTATTTAAAATCGCGTATTTTGGCAAAAGTCAAAGTAATGTAACTTTATTCTGGCAACTCCATATGGGCTGAAACTTTTAGGGTAATTACTTCAGAACATAAAGAAAAAGGCTACCAAGGTCCATTCCACTACAATACGTTATCGGATTTTAAAAAGTTTAGAGGTGTTTAGTTCGCTATTGTTAGTTTTTTCCCCTCTATTCTTTAAACTTCTTTACCGCTTCATGCAAGCAATATACACGATGTCTTTTACACTCTGTAGTTAAACAGCGACGTGATAACAATAGTAGGTAGAAAAACCTTCAATTTTAGCCCTTTTAGAGCCTTCGTAGTTTACTGGAATCTAAATTACGGCCATATATGAATTTTTTTTAAAGTCAAGGTATCAAATCCGTGAACTATCCATGCATAAGATACCTCTATTAACACTTGGAACTGTCTTCGACTCGTTTTCGCTGCCTTACGGTAACTTCCCATGGATAAGTTTCATATTTTGGATGTCTCTTAGCTACGCTCCTACCAGTGAATGTATGATGAAAAGTCGCGCCAAGTGCAATATATTGCTTTAATTTAATTTTCCTTCACCAGTAGGACGGAACTGGTACTTTTGAAATTCCGCAGCTATAAGGGTACCTCTATGTTTTCGACTATACGTGAGCGTAGTAGCAGACTTTTACTCAGTAGTGCCAAATGTTTTAAAATGTTTGTTTGTAACCTCCAAAGCATGCACCATTAAAATTGTCTCGAAATTCGTTAAACTCCGAAAAAGTACAGAAAGTTATAGCTTTTGTTGTTTATAACTATGTCTTAATCATTTATCTATGTGTCAATGCGTTCGAGGTTATGAACAAACATACTCTTTAAAACATTTGACAACACTGAGTCAAGGTCTGCTGCTACGCTCACGTATGCTCGAAAACATGAGTATTTTACACAGATGGTACACGGAGCACTGCAATGGAATACGGGCGGAATGAGGTTGTAGAGGTACCCTTATAACTGTCATACATTTTCGTATTCTTCAACTCATATTCTTTCAGTGTGTGCATGAACCTTAACTACTTAAGAGGAGACCGTATCTTCTGTCCTTGTCTAATCACGTTTTTGCTATTTATTAAAATTGTAGTTTGTTAATTGAAAAACTAAAAGTTGGCTCCAGTTGGTATTAAAATAAGGAATATTTTGAGACCTTAAAAAATATCTAACATTATTTTCTTTTCGAAAAAACTTTTAAACGGAAAATCTAACCTCAATGTTCGCGTTCCGAAGTTTTATCGAAAAGGAAATAATGTTAGATACTTTTTAAGGTCTCCAAATATTCCTTATTTTAATACCAATTGGGACCAACTTTTAGTTTTTCAATTAACAAACTACAATTTGAATAAATAGAAAAAACGTGATTAGACGAGAACAGAAGATACGGACTCCTCTTAAGGAAGAAAACAAATACAGTTCATGTATGTTCAGGTGATGTTTCTATAATGTCGTTGTTTATCTTAAATAGCCACAAAAGAGTAATTTAATATTTTCTCATGTAAATAGACACCCCAATATTTTGAGTCTTCTGATAATCCAGTAGAATTTGAAAACTACCAGTGACGCCCTACTGGTATTGTACTTATAGCATGACTGCGAATATATGAGTAAGTTGACATACCTTTAATTTGAGCGGTCGGAGCATCTTTGAGGATATTTGGATGGAAAGTTACGCTCGATTTAAAATTATAAAAAAATGTAGATGACAAAATAGGAGACCGCAAGTTGCTAACGACTTGCGCTCCTAAATTGTTGGTATCTTGCGGTCTCCCATTTTGTCACCTAAATTTTTTCGCAATTTTTAATCGAGTTCAATTTTTTATCCAAATATCCTCAAACATTCTCCGACCGCTCCAATTAAAGGTCATAGTGTCATTTTACTCTTGGATACACATAGAATTGTATTGTATAATTGTAATGTATAATACCTCGGTTAAATTAGGTCAGAGTAGTCAATAGTATAAAGTTTCCTTCAGCTCAGTGTTGGGTGACTTTTTTAATTTTTAAAACGTTAAGTTAGTAGTTAATCAAAATCAAAACTAATTTAGTTAAGTTAAGAGTTACTAACTTCAAAGAATAATAAAGTTGAACGTTTAGTTAAAAAGTTAAAAGTTTGTAACGCGGTGAGAAGATTTTTAATTTTCTCCGCGTTACTCACGCGCGACTAATACATCAAAGGCCGATTTCGAGACGAAATCCTGCCATGACCGCGAGAGGAGTCTCTCCACCTTGCATTCTGAATCATAGTAGCTTAGAAAAAAATACGGCGTAGATTCGAATAAATTTTTTAGGAATCAAAAGACATCTTTTTTTACGGCGGAAATCTGGCGCCAGTCATCATCAACAGCCCATCAAGAGCTGTGTCCCGCTGCGTCTCAAAGGCAACGAGCCGAGGCACGCCTGAAACGTCCATAAGACCTCGCAGCTCGCCGTATAATATCATCGCAACGAGCGTCACCGTCAGCCGCCAGCATTAGCTACAAGTTAAGTAAATCTTCGAAGAACACAGCTACTCTCTCCTTACTCTGTCTCTCTCAGTTCTAAGCATCTGCGTGGTAAGGCAAAATACTCTATAGTGTAGAAGCTGATTTTTCTTCCCAAGGGCGTACGGCAATTACGTAACAGCCCACGGACTATTGCCAGGCAATGTACTATTGACATCTCTATATACAGTGTCTCCTAACTTCTCCCCCAGCGAGCATGGAAATTTCCAGTGCCTTACGCAATACGATTATTACAGCATCAGGCGATTTCGGGGAGAAGAAGACCAGAGGCGAGAACCAGAGATTCCAACCTGACGTGAGGGTTGCTCTCAAATCAGAGAGTCTGGCGACGACGAGAAGTGACCAATCAGAGGCAGCGATGTGGAAGGCGGGTCCAAGGCCGCGGTCTTCGAGCCGGCAGTGAACTCAGACTCGGCAGACTCTTCTCCGACCTCCCATGCGACCAACACCTTCCTGGTCACGGGACTTCATCCAACATCCGCGCCGCGAGTCACTTCTGGACTTTGATTTTTTTCTTGTGTTCAGTCGTATAATTTTTAATTTTTTTATATCTATTTTTTATTTTTTTGTAACTTTGATTTAGTTTTTTGTATAACTTCTCGCCGAACCTCTTCGTGTGACTGCGCTACTCACTTCAGCCTCCACGCCATCGACGAGAAGGACACTAAGCTAAGTCACCACGTTTTTTTGTAACTTTGATTTAGTTTTTTGTATAATTTCTCGCCGAACCTCTTCGTGTGACTGCGCTACTCACTTCAGCCTCCACGCCATCGACGAGAAGGACACTAAGCTAAGTCACCACGTTTTTGTGCCTAATATGGGCCAGTAATTCGATGCCGGATTGCCTTTAATGTATAATATATAATAGATTTTTTTCATACAATTTTATTGATACAATTTTTTTATACAATTAATTCAATTTAAATTAAGACTAGCTTTAAGGAAAAGTAAAAGTAGAAATAAATTTCCCATTCTAGACAAATTCCTGCACGAAATCCTGGGGGAATTCCTGCAGGAAAACAATACGAAAACCATGCAGGAAATCCTGCAGGGAATCCTCCAGGTCTCCTCCAGAGTTTCCTGCAGGAATTCCTTCAGGATTTCCTACAGGTTTTTTTCATAAGAGCTTGTTTTCTTCAATTTTTCAAAAAAAATTTTTTTATATTGAATACAATAAATAATCTATTCTTAAATTAATAAGACAATGAATAAAGAATTATAATTGTTTTAATTATTAGATTTTATTTGATCTCTTATGTCCTTAATAAAAGATCCATGATTGGTTAAAAAATTACTAGTCAAAAAGCGGTTATTTATTTTTATTTTTGTTTTTGTAAATATTACATGGCAATTTGCATCTCTATGCGCGAAGCGTGCGCCAGATTAAATCTGTATTATTGTGAAGTTGTCAAAACATTCACAAAAAAAATAAGAAAAGTTCTTATAAGTATCCATAAGACTCGATTTTATAGATGATTATGGCAATTTAGCAATACATGAAGTAACGAAAATTCTTTTAAAAATGCGGTGTAACATTTCTGTAATAGCAACATTGGTGCTTATTGCAATCAAACTATCCATTAATGGAATCAAACTTGCTGAAAGATGCTATGTTTACATTATTTATTCCGAATAAAGATGTATATATATATACATTACAATTATGTTCTACATCTCAGGAATTACAAAGGGTTTAATTGATGAAGAGGTTTCGACTCCTTAATATGTTTATGGTGTTACTTATGCATAAGTAAATACTTTGCATGCATGCATATAGAGGAAATCTGGATAAAGTAAGCATATTAACTCTTAAGAATTTTAAAACACAAATGTCACCATTAAAAAGCCGTCGAGAAAATACATCGAAAACGTGTACACATTTTTGTCGATAGATATATTTTAATGCCGGAAGCGAGCGCCCAAACCGTAAGATTTTCACTACCGCTTTCCGGCCTGGAAGATGTGGCGTTAAACGCCTCATATGAGTCATTCGTGCTTGTTTTTCTTTTGATGATTAAACTTAAATTAAAACTGAAATTATAATGAACTTCAATGTACTTGCCAATGATCGATAATAGACACACGTTTTCACTTCTTACCATTAAGTTTAAGGTGGTTCTTCCGCGAGAATCGACATTGAATATAAAAATTCATATAATAATTTGTTTACACATTACAATATGTAATTGTACATTGTATACATTTATTAATGTTATCGAATGCTGTACTATGAAAGAAGGGCACTTCAAGTGATAACAATTTTATTTATGAATATTTCAATATATTGGAAAATTAAATAAGATTTCGATTTGACAAAAGATCTCATTATGTCTTTTTCACCAGATTTTAATTACAAAGGCGTAATTTTGTTCCTTGAAAGATTTCAGAGGACTTACTTATATAACGATTAAAATATAATCTAAACCTTCAAAGCTACAGCCAATTATTTATAAGTTGATACACGTATTATTGTAAGTTTGTGCATTTTTCAATTTATATATTGGTGAGTTCTCATATAATCTTTCAAAAAACAACTTTTGTGAAATTATTCTCTAGTTGACGCCATACCCAATTTTGTAATATCGAAATAGTTTTTTGGTCACTCTTGAAGTACCTTATTTTTGATATTATAGACGCTTCTCATATTCCAATACGTTAAAAAATGATTATATAAATTGTTATATTAAAAGGTCGAATATGACGAAACAGCGACCTTAAATATAAAATTTTCAAAAAAAAATTGACAAAAGCTAAAGGTTAAGACCAAAAAGTTTACTTAACATTTCTCTCCATATTCCTAATCATCTCAAATTTTTTCAAAAATTTTCCGTTATATGTTTTCGAGATATAACCGTTTAAACAAAAAATGACGTTTTCGTGTATAACAAAAGAAGAGAATGACTTTATCTAAACTTTCAGGTCGGAAAAATTAGATAATTTTATGCTCCTTCAAATGCCTTGTTTCTGAATTGATAATATTATTTCTAATGTACCAAAAAAAACGAAAAACTATATCCGGAGAATCGAGAAACTGCTATATTATTGTTGTTTCCCATCCTAAAGAAAAAAACTAAAATAATGAGCCCTGAAACATTATAAGTTTCACCGCGTGTAATATGTCGAGTGATGCTAATTCACGTTCACACACATACACACACACACTCACACACACACACACACACACACACACACACACACACACACACATACAAACATACGCACACACACATGCACACGCACTCGCACACGCACGCACACGCACACGCACATGCACACACACACATAGGGGAGAGTGAGCTGGCAATTTCGTCAGGCAGGGTTACTTTAATTAACATTCAAAATTTTAGTATTTTGAATAAATATTTTTCTATTTTTATTGTTTAGACTTAATCGTGAGCCTACTACCCTTTTTTAATGACTCAATATTTGCAAAATATTAATATTTTCTTGTTAAAAACTGAAATTGGAGCTAAGAAGTTCTACCGTCAACTAATTTTCAATCGTTGGATTAAGTATGTTGGATTATGGGTTTTCTATTAAATAAATTGACAGGATGTTAATGTTAACTATTATAGATATATTTAGTAACTATGTACATGTGACATAATTAGACTTGATAAGCTGTAATCAGAGAGCGCTTACATTAGGTGAAGGTAAGTAATTAAGAAGAGAGAAAATAGAAAGTATAAGTACCAACAGAAAGAGAAAATAGACAATTGGTAGCAATCACATGAGTTGCAGCTAATATCATATTTAAGGAAACTACATTTCTAACACTTCCACTGTTTACTTAAATACAAAAGAGGTTAGAATTAAAAAATATATCATTAATTATAATTCGGTCTTCTTTCTTCATGACATATGGCACTCCGATGCTGTTCAAACTGTTGTCGAGTTATAGGTTTTGTCAGTATATCCGCTAGCTGTTTCTTTGTGTTGATATATTCCAGATGGAATATTTTCTCTTCATATCTTTCTCGAATGTAGTGAAAACGAGCATCTATTTTGTTCATTTATAAAAACAGGATTTTTAATTAACTGTATGGCACTCTGGTTGTCCAAATAAAGGGTGATATTTACTTGTGTGGAGGAACACAATTCTTTTATTAGTTTTCCTAACCACATGATTTCTTTCACTGTTTGGCAGGCTGCCTTATATTCAGTGTCAGTTGTGGATAAGGCTACCTATCTTTTGCCTTTGTGAATTCCGAGTGATAACATTATTGCACCACTTTATTACAAGTCCAGTAGTTGATCTTCGTATCTCGAGTTCTCCTGCATAATCTGTATCGCTATAGGCCTCAAGATGAGTATCGTTGTTACCTGTAAGTATAAGTCCATAATTCAGAGTCCTTTTAAATACTTTATTATTCATTTAACTGAGTTCCAATGAATCTTCCTGGGTTGTTCCATGTAACGACTGGTACGGTTAACAGTAAAGGATATATCTGGCCTTGTTCCAGTTGAAAGGTATATTAAACTTCCAACAGCTTCTCTATAAGGTGCTTTTGACATTTCCGATCAGCTAGTTGGATGAACTTCTGAACAAGTTTCTTGATTTGGATCTGCTAGGATGGTGACTGTATTGGCGTCGTTCATTCTGAATCTATCTACAATCTTCCATGCGTACACAGCTTGGTTAAGAAAATTTGATCCATCTTCATTTTCGATAACTTGGAGTCCAAGAAACGTACCTATTTTATCATGAGTCATTTCGAATTCTTGTGTTAGTGCTTCAATCAATTCATCAATGACTTTCTGAGTATCTGCTACGAGTAATCCATCATCGCCATAGATGACTAGGATCAGTTTTCTATCTCTTTTAACGCTAATAAAAACACGTGGATGTGTTTCAGAAGGTTTTAAGTGACATTTCATCAAGAACTTTGTAAAGCGTAGCTTCCAGTATCGCGATGACTGTTTTAATCCATAAAGACTTCGTAACAGCCTTTATGCACGTTTAGTTTCATCTGTATAACCTTCTGGCTGCATCATGTAAATAGTTTCTTCTATTTTTCCATACAAGAAGGCAGTTTTAATATCAATTTGCCTGATTATTAATTTTTCTTGAGCTGCTATTGACAAAATCATTCTGATTGAGTCATATCTAACTACAGGACTAACGATTTCCTTGTAGTCTATGCCTTCTCTTTGTTTGAAGTCTTTCGCTACCAGGCTTGCCTTGTATCTTTGGACATTTCCATTCACATCCTTCTTAACTTAAAAAACCCATCAATTTTCAATAATGGCTTGATTCTTTGGCGGATCCACCAATTCCCAGACATTATTTTTGTTTAATGGGTCAATTTCATCCTTCATGGCTTGTGTCCATTTCATTGATTCATTATCATTGATGGCATCCTCAAAATTCAATGGCTCATAACATTCACTAATAAATGCAGTGTCAGAGTCTACATAGTTTTCGAAACGTTTTGGAGGTTACAATGTGGCTCTGTCTCTTAAGGCTCTCCTGGGTTCAGAGTTGTTTTCTACATTTACATTTTCCACTATTTCATCTTGTGTTTCTCTTTCTCTATTTACTTCTCTATTTACATGTACTTCTTCTTCATCTTCAGGCAGGTGAGCTTCTTCTTCAGGTAAGTAAATTTCTCCTCTTTCAGGTTCTGCGGCACTGCTTTCATCTCCAATTGGATCGCCAGGTAGGTATACTGATGCTTCACATTTGTCTCCTTTTTCTTTCATATTTAAAGGTTTTGTTCTTCCAGTAAATATTACATTTCTTAAGGTTTTAATTGTGTCGGTTTTAGAAAACCATATTTTATAACCTTTTACATTTTTTTCGTAGCCGATGAAGTATCCCATTTCACCTTTACAGTCCAGCTTCTGTCTTTTTATTTTAGGAATTTCTGTGTAAACTTCTTCAACAAACGTATGTAATTGTTTTATTTCTGGCTTACGATTATGCTATAGTTCATATGGTGTAAGGTTCTTGGTACTATTTATTCCTGTATAATTCAGTACATATGCTACTGTATTGATTACTTCTGCCCAAAATCTTGTTTCGAAGCCTTGAGAATGTAAAATTGTCTGCTTCCACGACAGTCCTATTTTCTCTTTCTACTGCCCCGTTCTGTTCAGGTGTGTATGCTACCGTAAAATACCTCGATTCTTTTACAGATTATGTTTGTATTGAACCACAAATACCAGCGTGAATAATTTCTCCAATACAATTGGTCTTTGTATTGCTTGTAGGAAACGGCTGACGGTGAAGTTTGCCAACAGCACACGCATCACAGAATGGGTCAGTCATATCATCTACTTTAATATTAAAATATTTCAGACTTTGTTTTAACCTTTTGGTAATTTTGATGAACTAGTTTATGATGCCAGAAATAAAGTGTGTCATTTGTTACCACACATGCATGTTCCATATTCTTTGATTATTCTACAATGTCTGGTGGACTAACCTTAAATTTCATGATCCAGAGAGTATGAGTACGATCTCCCACTGCAACTGTACAGCCATTTTTAATGAATTTACATAATATATTATTTGATTCCAGTTTCAGGCCTTTATCTAATGCAACTCCTTGCGAAAACAGATTGTATTTCATTTTTGGTGGACACATTAATATCGCCTGTTCCATAGGCTTTCAGATAACCTCCATCTCCAACACGAATCCACATTTCTGTATCGAGAGGTTTATATGAAATAAACCAATCTTTTCTATGTGACATGTGATGGCTGGCACCTAAGTCGAGATACCATGTATCGACATGATCATCCATCTGTTGTATCGCTGCCAGAGTTTGACTGATGAGAGCTTCACCTCGAGCTTCTCCTCTGGTTTCTATATTGTGTCCTCGAGTACGACAATTCCTGGCCCAGTATCCTGTTTTCTGACACTTCAAGCATTTGATAGGCTTTGATGAAGCATTGTAATTTTTATTTTGATAATTATTTCTATTGCTTTTTTGATACCTTGCATTTGATACCAAAGCATTTCTTTCATTCTGTGATTGTCGTAACTCCTCAATTGTCAATCTTGAAGTTAAGTTAGCCAAGGTTCTCTGATCATCAGCAGCAGACTCCCGCGTACTAATAAAATAATGGTAGCTGGCAGGCAGTGTATGAATAATTTTAGTTATAATCATTTTATCTGTTAACGTCTCACCCATGGATTTGAGTCTATGTGCTAAATCCTCCAATTTTTAAATATATGCAGCAATATCACTCTAGGGGTCCTTATTAAAATTAAACCATTTCTGTTTTAAAACATGTATGGAAGCTTCTGACTTTTTTTCATAAACCCTCGTTAGCTTAGTCCACATGTCTTTTGCCGTCTCACAATTAATTATGTGTATCATAGGCTGCTCCGTAATTGTTGTCACAATTATCTTTTGCACCATGCCATCTGCCTTGTGCCATGCTTGTACACTACTGTTGTATTCCTTTTTCGCAGCTGCATCTACATTTTCTCTCAGTGGGATCGGAAGAGTATTTGTTCCATCCACAACATTCCAGGCTGAATTAGCTCTTAGGATTACACGCACTTGAAACTTCCAAATATTCCAATTTTCTATATTTTGGAGTTTTGTCACTCTCGTTAGCTCACTCTCCAAGGACACGATTTCGGAGCAGTTTTTAATTGTTACTTACATAAATATTAACACCCACTTAGCACTGGGTCCATAACCTATTGGATTATGGGTTTTCTATTAAATAAATAGACAGAATGTTAATGTTAACTATAGATATATTTAGTAACTATATACATGTGACACGATTAGGCTTGATATGCTGTATAATCAGAGAGAGCTTATATTAAATGAAGATAAGTAATGAAGAAGAGAGAAAATAGAAAGTATAAGTACCAACGGAAAGAGAAAATATGCGTGTTTTGCACTATAACAAAATACTTATTATATGCGGAAACCGATACACGGCATCCTTATGAGAGAGCTATTGAGTATTCGCCTTGAATATAGTTAATTAACCTATATACTTTGGTCTCTTTTATCTTTAGAGTGGTTGCCCAGGAGACGACATCAGCACGAAGCGTGTTGATTTCCCGTCATAGAGACTCTCATCCCAGTAAGATACTTACCAGGATGCCGTCTGTATCGGTTTCCGCATATAATAAGTGTTTCGTTATAGTGAAAAACACGCATATTATTTGCTTTACCGATACACGGCATCCTTATGAGAGAAGTGTTTGTTATCTACTGGGCAGTTTCTCAATGCTATGTGAAAATATAGAAATGATGTAGTGTATGATTGATATTCTATTAAAATTAAACTTTATTAAGGTAACCAAAGAGTAGCATGATAAAAATGTATATTTACAACAGTTGAAATATATGCTTTTAAATGCGTATATTAAACAGGTTTGAAATTATTGTATAAGAGACTTGATGAAGCTGTGGTAGACTGAATCTCCCGGCAGTAGTGTTTTTTGAATGTTTCTGAGCATTTCCAATTTCCTCTATCTAAGATTCCTTGGACTGGGAGGTTATCGATCCAAGCTTGAGAGGCAACAGCTGATCTAAAGCTGCCTGAAGCTGCCTGGGGAAGCGTCTATTTCAGCATCTTTTATAACTGATCTAATTCATCCCGCTATGACGGTTTTTGATACAACTTTGATTGGTCCGGTAATATTGATGAACAGGGTATCTGTATTTCCTTTTGTCCTTCTTTCTTCTGATTTTTTTAACATTGCTCTGATTAGTGTTATTGGACACAGCCAGATGTTTGAGTTTTTTGATAGTTTGAATCCAGATTATCTGAAAGAGACACGATCTGATTTGGAACCAAAGGTGGGCCATAATATAATTTCATCCTGATTGAGATTGGACGAGGTAGTTTTCTAATATTTTTAGTAATGTGAGATCATGTATTCTTCTTCCTGAATACAGTAGAAGTAGAGCAACGGTGTGCCTTGAAACTTCGAAAAGACATAGGTTCTTAGTTGGTTTTGAGAGCCAGTTTATAAGAATCTGAGCGTCCCAGATTGGTGATTTCATCTCCCTGGGTTAGTCGATTGAGAGGGCTTTCAGAACTTGATGTACTAAGAAGTCCGATGAACGACAGGGTGACGGTGATTTATTGCCTGAGCAGAATGTTGATATCGCTGATTTATGTAGAAGTATTGTCCCATAAGACAGTTTTTCTGTAATGTATAGGTTAGCTAGAAATCTTGCAAGGTCATTGCCTTAAGGACAGCCTGGATCAATTTTGTTGTTGTAGCACCAGTTTAGCCACCTCTGGATGGGAGCCTTGTAAGTATTTAATGTTGATTGACGCCAGCTTTTAACCTTTAAGTTTTTCATTTGAGTTGACCAGTCGTTTCTTAAGGTTCTCCGCATCCAATTTTCCACGCTTGGAGAGAGAGAAGTTCCACTTGACTGGGAGTTTGGCCTGTTAACAGGTCTGTCAGAACTTGATTCAAGTTGTGGATTGTCATAGGGGGTTCCAGACTCCGATTGCATAGGTCCGGCATCCAGAAGGTCTGGTCCCACTTGGGAGCTATTATTACGTACTCACCTTTGCAGTGGTTCAGGTGTGCTAGGACTCGAAGAATTAGCTATTAATGTTATGCTTAGCAAGTCGACCATTTGGAGAATCTTGTAAGTCAGGTCTAGTAACTCCAGCAAGTGAGTCCCTCCCTCCTTGTTGATGTAGACTACTAGCGTTTTGTTGTCTGATTGGAGTAGAACATGTGCGATCTGGAGATGACGGTCTTACTTTTCCATTGCAGCGAGGACTGCACACATCTCTTTCTTGTTCGAGTGCCAGTGTTTTTGTTCCTCGTTCCATGAGTCCGAGACGTAAAAATCGTTTATTTGGGTTCCCTAACGAGAGTCTGCGACGTCTGTAGTGAGATAGTGTATGACTGCCTTCTTGTGAAGACAGGTCGTCGAGGCTACGGCTTCTTGCCACCATTTTAGTTCCGATTGCCTGTGTGGGGATTGTTAATTTTTCTCTTTGTCTGCCTTGGCGAAAGAGAGTCGAGAACCTTTGTAGGTGGCGGTAGTAAAGACGCCCTCTGCTGACCGCAAAATTGGCGAAGTTCAGCTGACCAAGGAGGTATTGAAGTTGGTTTAGAGTACAGCTTTCTTTTGAAGTCATTTCGATGCTTTGGTTCGAAATTTTCTCTATTTTGGACTCTGGCAGATGAATGGCGTTTGTATGGGTATTCCACATCAGACCCAGGAATTTGATTTCTTGGCAAGGGTCTACTGTGCATTTTTCTAGGTTTACGATCCAGCCTAGTAGTCGTAGAAGCTCTATGACTTCCAATGTTTGGGATGTTAGATTGGGTCTGTCCTGAGAGGCAAAAAGAAAGTTGTCTAGGTAGACGATGACCCTGACACCTCGGCGACGAAAGATTTCCGCAATCCAGTTCATCAGTGATGCGAAGGTGTGAGGGACAGATGAGAGGCCGAAGGACAGGCTCGTCACCAGTAGGAGCTCCTCGTCGTATATGAGACGGAGGAGATTTCGGTGAGCGTCTGCTATTGGGACATGGAAGAAGGTCTGAGAAATGTCGATCTGCGTCATCCAGTCTCCTGCTTGTAGAAAGGACGGAACTCTGAAATGTGATATTAGTTGAAACTTTTTAGCTCCTGCATGAATGTTCAGGGCGCGGAGAATTAGAATGGATCTTAGATCTCCGTTGCTTTTCTTTTTTAAGAACATCTTTGAGATGAAACTCGATTCTGTCGTGGGTGCTTTTTCTAGGATGTGTTGCTCTTTCAACTGACACATTTGTTGTGACATTGTTGGAGAGACTTCCTTTTTGAAGTTCGATTTTCTCCAGTCTTATATGAGCAGAGGTTTTGATATAAAGGGAATGCGAGTATCTGATATAATTTTCAGAATGTAGTCGGGGGCTCCTAGCTCCTTCCATTTTAGTTGAAATTTGTGTAGTTGACCTCCTGAGAATTCCGTAGAGGGCAGATAGTCATGTCGCTTGCTTGTTGCGAAATGGAATCTCTACTTTAGGTTTCTGGTTGTCCTTCCTTTTTGTGAATTTAGGTTTGGTGAAGTTACTTCTGGTCCGGTCAGCTTTGTTCGATGTAAATTTGTATTGTTGGTGGGGACCTCCGTATATAGTAGTCTCACGAGTTATTGGTTTCAGGCATCCTGATTGTTGGTTTTTTATGAACGTAGGCTGGTATGTCTAGCCAGCTTTGAGAGCCACCTAAGGATTGAATCAAAGGAGTTAGATCTTCTTTTGTGAACAGATATTCAGGACTGGGGGTATTTTTCGCAGAGTTACTTGAACGTTTTTGTTGGGAAGCTCAGAGAGAATAAGTTCTCTTCTGTCTTGAATGCATGCTGCTCTTTTGCCGCAGATAATTTTAATGCCGAGTATAGATTATTTCTTATTTTGGAGCCTGCTCCGAAAGTGCATGTTAATTTCTCTAATAATGAGTCAGCGATAAAGTTAGATGGATTGGAGTAGGTCCATTCTACAATACTTTGGTAGTTAGTTTTGAGTAGATTTTTGTATTCTAGTATGGCATTTGATAGAACAGCAAGGACGCGTTCAATCGAGACTGAATAATTCATTCGTTTGTCGAAGTAACAGAGCTCCTCATTAACCTTGAGGTCGATAAAGTCTGGAGAGGCAGTATAGATTTTAAGAGTGTTAGAGTACCTCACCTCTTTCTATTCTAAAGTGTTAAAGCATTGTAGAATGGTGAGCGATGCCAGGTGTTCAGGTTTACCTGGGCGAATTATTTCCTGTCGTCCACCTCATTTTTAAGTTCTCCAAGGTTTAGAGTTTTGGGCTCCGATGGTTTAGAAAGAAAAACCTGTGAGTTGTCTGTGACGAGATTTCGCTCAAGATTCTGCTGAGATTTTTGAGAGAGAACAACTTACGCTAGAAAGTTCATTTATTTTTGCATATTTATTGTCTGATTTCTGCTTTCGTCCCGGGGACTCTTGCGCGGAGGGAACTTGGGTGGAGAGGGCGTTGATTCACGTTCTTCGTTACTTGAAGATTCCAGAGAGCCGCGTTGTGAGGCGTAGCTTTAACGATTCGATGGTGGTGAATCGTTGCCCTCGATCTGGTTTCACATGATGTCCTATAAAAAGTAATGAGTCGATGTTAGATAGTCGAAGACGAACTTTGTAAGTCATAACTCGACGATATTACTCAATGCTCTGAAGGGAAATCAACACGTTCCGTGCTGATGTCGTCTCCTGGACAACCACTCTGAAGATAAAAGAGACCAAATTATATAGGTTAAGTAACTATATTCAAGGCGAATACTCGATAGCTCTCTCATAAGGATGCCGTGTATCGGTACAAAGCATATAATAAACAGTTAGTAGCAATCACATGAGTTGAAGCTAATATCATATTTAAGGAAACTACATTTCTAATAAAGTATTAATTAATGAACATACATAATTGTGACAAGTCCCACATGGCTACCACATGGAAATCATATAGATCCCACATGATTTCCACATGGTTACCATATGGTATCTTATGGGAACCACGTAGGAACCACGTGGGCTTTTGGAAAGTTTTCCCAGTGGGATCCCAGTTGAAACACATGGTTTCCATATGAATTTTACATGGATCCCACATGATCAATTAAAAAATATAAATATTTAATAAAATAAGCTAGATGATATTTACGTGGAAACCATGTGGTAATCACGTGGTCCCTGTAAGTGTTCTACGAGGTTCCCATAAGAATTTACATGGGTTTACAGATATTGTAAATATGCACTTATGAAACGCACTTATAAAAAAACTCCAGAAAGTTCTTAAAAGCTATAAAATTCATAAAATGAGTGCCATGCGGATGATAACACCAAAACTGGGGGACTAAGCTAAATAATTCCTATTTTTAAAAATTCTATTAAAAAAAAATAAAAACTATTAGCTTTAGTAGATTATATGGGTATCACGTGGGAACCATGTAAAATATATATGGAAACCATGTGTTGTCAACTGGGATCGCACTGGGAAATCTTTCCAAAAGCCCACGCATACATGTGGGAATCTTGTGGAATTCATATGATTTCCATGTGGTAACCATGTGGGACTTTTCACGTAGGTTTCTTTTTTTATTTTAAGTCTATGATGAAATTAAAAAGATTATCCTATATTATAATAACTACACAAAAATCTCATACTTTAAGTACCTAGGCTTTATTATTGATCACATCATATAGCGGTCACCAAATTTACAAGTTTTCGCACAACTGACCGGTCGCTATACAATATGGCTACGCTAGCCCTCATGCGCGTCTCCTGCGACGACCAAATCACCACGTTTCCCGAGTTTTTCCGGCTATCGCGTTATCTCCCCCTTTTTCCACACTACTATTCGTAATTTTCTAACTGGCTCAACGCGCACTGAGTCTCTCTCTCTCTCTCTCTCTCTCTCTCTCTCTCTCTCTCTTTCACGGTTAAAGCCGAGATGGTGTGCCTCGAGGAAGTCGCCGCTGCTGCTGTGAATCCTCTCTCCTTTCGCGTCTGCGTGCCTCGGGAGAGAGGGCGGTCGCGCGTGTGTATGTGTGTGTGTGCGCGGGCAGTGGCTCATCATCCTTGAGAGGCGAGGGAGAAAGAGCAAGCGAAAGAGAGAGGGTCGCGCGTACATGTGTGATGGTGTAGGTGCCGTGCGTGTGTATGTATCGGGCTCGACGTCGGTGCTCGCTCCGAACAGTCTTCTCTGCGGCGCGATCAGCTGGTTCCGCTGGTATGGATGTGTGCATGTGTATGCTAGTCTATGGCTTTCCTCAGTCGCGACTCTCCTTATCCTCATTCCCTCGACAAAATAAAATAACAATTCCCCCCCCATTAATAACAATAACTATATAATAAAAAATGCTCGGCTCTGGTGACGAGTGATTTGGTCGCAATTGACTGCCCGTGTTTTAATAGATTGGGACGCGAAATACACGTCAGAAACTCTCCCCCCTTAAACGGGACACACCCCCAGGATTGGACTGTTTATTTCAATAATTAACGAGACTCTAATTGGGCCATTGTATCCCATCAACGCGATTCCCGAACAACCCTCGGCACCAGAGCTTTGCAAGAAACAATATATATATATATATATATATATATATCTATACTTATAACTAATCAGGCTGAAAACAAAACAAAAACAAATTTATTCGTAACTCCACCTTATTACTCCCAATTCGACCACAGAGCAATGGCGCTCATAGATCGCGCGACCATAGGGGGAATTATAAGATCCTACTAAAAGAATTACAATAAATAAATAAATAACAGTAATTTTAACAACTTACTGGGCATGGGTATGCCTCCGTCACTCCATGTTTCGGTCGCTAATTGGGTGTTCTCAGATCGTGCCCTTGGTCGCCGGTGCTTAGGGTCTCGGATGGGTCGCTATTCGTTGTGGTCGCTAGAGTGTCCGGGGTCTCCACCTCTACTGGACACTTCGATGGCTTTTCTCGATCCGATGTGCCTCTAACGTGGCGCGTAGTAGAGCGGCTCGGTCGTGGGGCGGAAGGTCCGCAAGGCTCTCCGCCAGTGGTTGGATTCTCTCCATAATATCTTCTGGTGGGGCTGCAGTCGTGGATGGGTCGCTCGGTGGGTCTGGTGGTGGGGGGTTGGCATGCGGCGGGCGTCTCTCAAATGGTCCTGGTGGTAGTGTTGGTAACACGCGACGTGGTGCTGGCGTCGGTCTCTCCGAACCTCGATGAGTCCGCTCTGAGTGGACCGCCGTCGCTGAGGGCGGCGTCGAAGGTTGCGAGACCCTTCGCGCCGGAGCCGGTTCCCCGACCGCCGACGACGCCGTATTCGTTCTCGGCGGAGGGTCGCGAGGTTCATCTCGTAGGTCCATGCTCAGCGGGGCCGATCCCCCCTCGTACTTCCATCGAACCCATTCCCGATGAGGCTCACTACATCTGGGGCAGCTCGTCACTTTGACGCCCCGCCTACCGCAATTGCGACACCAAGAATACTGGCGGGGCCTCGGACACTTTGACGAGATGTGCCCCTTCTGCCAACAGTTGTTGCAGGCCCCATCTGGAGGGACGAGCATTGAGTCCGAGGGAATGGGAATCAGCCCGTGGATGAACATGATGCCCGTGAGTTTTACCTTACGGGTCTCCGCAGGGTCGACGGACGCACGCCGCTGACGGCAGAGGGACGCCGGTCCCGGTGCTGGGGACTGCGCGCGCATGGCCGCCGCCCTCTCCGCTACTGGCGACTCATAATCGTCCAACTGGAGCTGACGCAGCGGGTTGTACCGGTGCCTCCGAGCCGAGATATGGGGAGGGTACAGGACCTCCCTCAATCCGGCAACCTCACCACTCACGACCGGTTCTTGCTCCAGGTCCCATGCCAAAGGGATCTCCGACGGGCCTGTTTCCAGGGGAATTGTTGGAGGAGTCGGGTGAATCGGGGGTATGTCGGGTTCAGGACAAGGTTCCTCCGATTCCTGATGCTCTGGAACCTCCCACTGGTTAGTTCGTGCGACACGAGGGTCCTCCTTTGGATTCGGCCTCTCCGTCTGTTCCGCTTCTCGGGCCAGACGACGAGATACCGCTCCCGTAGCCCGAGCAGCCCTTAGGCGAGCTATCGAACTCCCCGCTGGTGGAGAAGGGAGTCACCGGCTCCTCATCCGCTCCCGGATGGCTCTCTCCTCCTCCTGCTCATCCGCCCAGCTGACCCGTTTCGGGTCACTCGGGGCGATCGATGCCATCCTCTCTCTTCGTGGCTCCTCGTCTGCAGGGTCGCTAATCCTGTTCGCTTCGATCTGCGTGTACCGTGGCTCCGAGTTATGGACGAGATCGTGGACGGCCATCCCCTCCCTGACGTCCTGATCCCTGCGGTTCTCTACGGGTTGCCGGGTTGCGTCGTGCCCCGGTGGTGTGTCGATTTCAACTCCGACTTCCGCGGGGGCCATGGGTTCTACCACGGAAGGATAGGTGGGGGCAATCTCCGTGGGAGCTCCCGGGGTTGGATCGCCAACCTCAGGGCATTGAAAGCTCGGTTGCTCTCTTGCTGCTCCCACTCCTGCTATACTGCGGTCTCCCAATCGTGCGCAGTCATGGAGTCATCTTCGGGAGTAGGCGGAGGCCCACGAAGGGGTGCCATTGCTCCCACCTGCCCGTCCGTTACTCGGGATACGGCAGCTAGCCGGATACTCAAAAGCGGGATACGGGTGGTGGTCTCCTCGGCTCGCTCGGCCCCGGTGAACTCCTCTAGCTTTGAACATTCCGAATAGCCAAATTCTCTTCTTCTACTCTGTGACGTAACAAAAAACAAAAAAACATATAAACAACTTCAACGTCGCTGTTACGGATGGGGTCGCTACTACGGGGCTTTCCCCCTTGGGGGAATATATCTCTTCAATTCCCTTACGTGCACCTCGGGTATTCTTTTATCTTCCCCCATATTTAGCACATATACCAGTGGAGACTTGACTTCTTTGATGGCAAATGGGCCGTCAAACAGGCCAGCTAACTTAGTCGAGAAACGCTTGTCTTTGTTTGACAAGTGATGAGTCGCCCTCATTGCTAAGTCCCCTACCTGGAATGTCGCCTCCTTCCTGCCACAATTCTAGTATTTGGCTTGTCGCTCTTTTGCAAAATCGATATGCCTGATTACTAGGTCGCGTAGGGCATCCAGTCTTCTTACTCCATTTAACCACTCTTTGGGGTCGCTACTAACAATTGGTCGATTTGGCACTACTTCTCTTCGTAAACTCTTCACCGGCCTTGGGTTTCGGCCACAATTCAAGAAAGCTTGTGATACCTTGGTGATCGCTTGCATCGCAGTGTTCATTGTATGTCTGAACTCGTGAAGATGGGCGTCCCAATTCCGGTGGCCTTGTTTCACGAAGGTTGCTGTCATGGTCTTTAGGATTCGGTTGCTTCTCTCCACTGGATTGGCTTGCAGATGGTACAGTGGCGTGGTCACATGGGTCACTCCATACTCCTTCAGAGTGTCGGTCAGGTGCTTATTGATGAATTCTTTCCCATCATCTGTGAGGACGTAATCTGGCGTTTCCCACCGAAATAAGATAAGCTCCTCTAGGGCGCGAGTCACCGACTTGCCATCAGCCTTTCTCAGCGGCTTCAGCTCGATACACCGCGTGAAGAGATCCTGGAATACCACCAAGTATTTGAATTGATTCTTACTTGGTGAGAATTCCATAAGATCTGCTGCCACTACGGCCCATGGTCGCTCTACAATTCTCTTGCCTAGTAGCCCTATGGGTCTTGTCTGAGAGACCTTGTGCTTCTGGCATTCTAGGCAAGACTGGACGAAGTGGCGCATGTCGTAGTATATGCCTTGACAGTAGTATTCGCGGGCCACTCGGTCATAGGTCTTCTCAAGTCCCTGGTGTCCTGCGGAGGTGTTGGAGTGGCTCTCAGACATCACTCTCTCACGGTACTCTACTGGGACGACAAGTCTCCATCCTTCTTCTCGAGATGTCACTGGGTCTAATAGGGGGTCGCTACGAAATTTGTACAACATGCCATCTTCGATTCGCCAGTCTGGGAATCGGTGTGGTTGTCTTTGTACTTCTTCCGTCCTGGCTAAGTATTGCTCGTCCTGTACCTCTTCAAATCCAGCTATTTCCCCTCCATCTTCATACATCCTGGACAACGCCTCAGGCACTTTCAGCAGAGTAACCTTTCGATGGATTACTTCGAAGTCCCACTGTTGCATTTCAAGTGCCCAACGGGCTAGTCGTCCAGTAGGGTCCTTTAAATTACGAAGCCATTGGAGGGCACTATGGTCGTTGATGGCCTTTAATTCGTACCCTTCCAGGTATGGTCGCAACTTTTTAATGGCCCATAATAACGCCAAGCATTCCCGTTCGGATGTAGTAGAGTTTCGCTCAGCTGCTGTGAGTACTCTACTCACATATACGATGGGGTGCTCTCCATCAATCTCTTTCTGTGTCAAAACCGCCCCAATAGTCACTCCGCTTGCACGGAATTTTCATCTCTGCGTCGTTCTCAATGAATCACGAGTACCATCCTACCTTACCCAGAAATCGTCTCAGCTGCTTAACGGTCTTCGGTGATGGATATTCTGTTACTGGCGATACCTTTTCTGGGTCTGGTCACAATCCATCTTTATCAATCAAGAAGCCTAAGTACGTCACTCTAGAGCAGCAGAATTCGCACTTTTTCCGATTGACTACCAAACCTGCTTCTATCAGCTTCTTAAGGACCAGCTCCAGTCATTGGAGATGTTCCTCAAAGGTCTCGGTCGCTATAATGATGTCGTCCAAGTATCCAAACACATATGGTTCATACTGAACGCCAAACAAAGCATCGATCAGGCGTTGAAAGGTCATGGGCGCATTCGTTAATCTGAAGGGCATTTGTACGAATTGCCAAAGCCCTGACCCCGGAACTGCAAATGCTGTAGATTTCTTGCTGCTTTCCAATTCCAAGTTGATGTCCAGATACCTCAATACTTTCTTTGTTCCACCTAACACACTTCTTATAACAGAGTTCACTGGTCGCAATCGGTCTTTGAACTCAGCCGCTATCGCTCGTCCTACTAGGGAGACCGTGGCTCCTCCATCAATTAGAGATCTGTATGACCTACCACCTAGTATTACCTTCGTGAAGATGCGGTTCTCTGCGCTCATACCTGCGACTTCGTCTTCGCCTGGTTCCGGAACCTCCAGTTGGTCGGCCTCTGGCATACGTAGTACGCTGCTCTCTCCCCCTAGACTAGATGTGGGCACCCCAACATCTAAGTCTGTACCAGAGGTGGAGGGGCCCTCCAACGAGGGAGTGGACACCTGTAACCCTTCCAGAAGGTCGACCGCCTCTCGTACGAGGGGTAGGTGCTCGAAATCCTTCTGCTCATCAGCTGTTCGATTGAGCGTCGTTACGTCGGACCCTTCGAGGATCGGTAAGGTTGTCACTCTTTCGGTCACCTGGCGCAGGAGTTGCTGGATGCTCTGTTGAAAGTAATTTTAACCGCATTTATTTGTTTTTGTTTTTTCTTCGCTTTTCTATTCCTATTTCTCTTTCTCGCTGGTTTGGTTATCGCTGATGTGCTGTCGTTAGTATCGCTTTCTAGGTTCAAGTTCTCGTAGGCTGCCGCTACCTTACGGACTGAGGGTATCCGAGAGATTGCTGCACCTGGTATGCTCATCTTCTCCTTTGGTGAAGGCTCTTCATACCGAGCGTCTAGTTCTTTCTCCTTTTCCCAAATTCTCTCTAGTTTCTCTATATCCTTGAGCGTCTTAATTTCTTTCCCCGCCATGAAGTGTCGATAGTCTTTCCTCGAGCCCTTGTAGGCCTGTTTTACTATTGTTTTCCTGGATGGGGGTCGCTTAAAGTGGTCGACAATGTATTCCATGCAGGATATACAATTGGCAATCTTTTCTCCTTTTGCCATCGATCGGTTCCGTAAGTCCGCCATCGTGTCTTCTTCATCTCTGTGACCCAAATACTGCCTTCTGAATGCTTTTTCAAAGTCTTTCCATGATTTTAGGTCCGGTCGCTTCGATCGATACCATCTGATAGCATTTTTTGAAAAGATCGATGGTAACGCGTATTCAGCAGCTCCCTGTCACTCATGGCTAGGCTTGCTTTGCAATGCTGCAGCCGGTCCAAAATTTCCTTTGGCTCCTTATCTTCCCCATTGAACTTTAGGTTCCAGCTCTGCAATATTTTAACATTCTTCCCCACTATGTCTGCATTCGAATGCCATTTCCTACTTTTTTGTTTCCTCTTCTTATCTTCATTTTCCCAATCGCTAGTCGATGTCGACTGATTCCGATTGTGGCCTCTGCTATGTTTTTTACTTCTTTTATTGTGGTCGCTATCTGAGTCTGATGACGTTGTATTACAGTCGCTACTTGTGGTACTTTTATTCGAACTCCTATGTCTATGGTTTTTCACTTTACGACTATCTCTCTTCTTTACTGATCTTCGATCTGGTACGCTACTTTCCGAGCTACTCGATGATAGTCGCTTTCGTTCTCCTCTTCTCTGTTTTGATGATTCGGTTTGCTGGTCTGCTGGCCTACGAACGGTGTTCACCTTAGTACTCCGTATCTCTGCCACTTCGTGATTCCTGGATCACTCCCTTCTCTCTTGAGATCCCCTCGGTGATCTCGGAGTGTCTACGTAATCCTGTGGGTTTGTTACCGGAGATTGTGGCGCGTATACCGGTTCTCGGAGGAGAATTGGTCTACGTTGTGCCATTTTCAGTTGTTCAAACTCCTGCAGTATCCGTTCGTATGGTCCTGCCCTCCTTGGAATGGCATCTTCTTCTGGATTCTCCTCATCTTCTTTGTTGCTTACGTCGCTACTGTCTGTTGAGTTCCCATTTCTTGGGTTACTGGCTATGGGTCTCTTTGTTTTACTTGTTGGATATATTGAATACTGTCGTTCTGGTTTATCCCTTGCTGTGGCGTTTGGCTTTGTGATGCTCCTGTCGGATTGTCGGTTCTTGCTCGGGGTTATCCCATCTGACTAGTCCCCAGACCGGCCCCCACGTTCGTCGCTTGTGCCGGTGCAGGAGGTCGTGTAATCGACGGCGCTGCGGTGGTTGACATCGAAGGTAACGTTGGTTCCGAAGTCGGTGACGCTGATTTAATCAATTGTATTGGTCTTGGGATGATTGGTAATTTCCTGTATATTGGAAAAGTGGCTCTGGCAGCCTCCATTGGTAGCCGGTTGGTATCATCTTCATTAATCCCGGAGTATATGCCAACTGTGTATGACTGCTCATCGCTAAGAGTTGCGGTGGAAACCCTGTTTGCACTCTTGGTCGTGAGTTTGCAGACACCATCTGCATCGCGAAGCTATCCGTTGGTCCCCGTGTACGGACTGGCGTCGTCACAGTGAGAGTGGTGGTCGCTTTGCTTATTGTTTGTAGCATAACTACTGGTGCATCGGTCGCTTGTTGTTGTGTCGTAACTTCTTGAATCTGCTCTGTGATTGCCTGTCCCTCTTCTTGGCTATACTCCGTTTCTGTGCTTTTCAACTCTACTTCTTTGGTCGCTCTCTTAGGCTTCCTACCTCTTTTCTTCTTCTCAGGTATCTGTTCAAACGATTCCTCTCGCATTATGTCCGCCGATGTTGCCGGTACTTGATCCCATGGTCTCTCGTCCAATACTGTATCCCAAGTTACTGCTGCACCTGGTTCCACTGTCCTTATGCTTGCCCGCAGGACTCTGTCTCTCAGTTGGGCTGTTGTCCCAGATACGCTAAGTCCCATCTGATCTATAATTATTATCAGTTCGCACGGGTCCATCCAATTTATTCTAGATGATACTGCCATTCGCTGGAGTATGCGCGGATCCTTCTTTGCTGCTTGCCGTGTGTTCATTTTGTACTTTTTACTCGTACACCAAGGAAACAAAAACAGCGGTTTGGTCGCTAGTTATACTCTGCAGTTACTGCAATATTCGCTAAGTTGGGAGGGCCTGCCCAAGTCCTTGGAATATTCGCAAAGACGAGGATTTAACTTGCGGTACCCGGTGCACGTGAATGGAGAGGTCGCTAATATGGGAACAGTCTTAACTCTTTTACGGGACAATTTTCCTGCCTAACTACTGTGTCACTAATATTCAATTTTTATATTATAATAATAATATGTATATTTATATATATTTTATGTTACTCTGGAGATTACCATATTTTACTTTTGCTAAAGAGACAAAAGGAGATAAAACAAAGAAAATAAAATATGAAAAGCCTAATCGAAATTGGTTGCCTAACTCTTGAGTAGCTGCTGAAATACCCTGACGCAAAACTAATAAAGTCGCTATTCAGTCTTCAGTAGTTCTTGGTATTCTCTTCTTGTTAATCTCTGGAGTAATAATCTGAATTTTCTTCTAGGTCGCAATTAATTTTCAGCAGATAATTACTAATACAATTAAATCAATATAAATATATGTAATAATCAATATTTCCCTTGACACAGTAGTTATAACAACAACTTTACTTGTTGTTGTATTTTTTTATACCCAATGTCCAGCATTTGTTAGAAAAATTTTACTCTTGACCAAATTTGTAAATCGTTCTTACTAATCGATTTGGGGGTAGTAGCACAGCAAAATTAATATTTTGTGGAGGTATTCGCAAAATAATTTTTTCCTATACGGTGGTGTGACTCCTACTCTACTACTTTAACAATTCGTTAAGAGGGTTTGAAGATAGGGTCGAGATTCAGAATAATTAGTCACAAAAAAAATAATTCATCTTTCACTCTAATTCGTTATCTCAAATTTCACTAAATCCCCACACAACAATTTTCTGAAATTGTTTCCTATTTTCCAACCTTCTTTCTAACGCTATTCTACTCAGTGCGCTGCCGCAATCTTCTACTTACCATGTGGTATTTCGCTAATATCGCCGGATATCGCTACAATCTTCTCCAGAAATAGCCGAAATGGAAAAATAATTTTGTGGAAAATTTTCCGAAACGTTCCGATACTTGAGAAAAAAAATTCTCGGAAAATTCCAAATCGAAACAAGAATATCTTTTAAAACACACCCGAACTGTAAAAGAACCTTTACATTAAAAATACTCTAAAAAAATTTCGGAAAATTCCAAATCGAAACAAGAATATCTTTTAAAACACACCCGAACTGTAAAAGAACCTTTACATTAAAATCACTCTAAAAAAATTTCGGAAAATTTTCACAAAAAATCACAAACTCCTCTCAAATTCAAAAAAAATTTTTGCTCAACAAAAATCTTCAGAAAGAAAATGTTGGAAAATTTTCAATTAAAATTACAATAATCTCTCAAAAAAAAACTTTTGAAAAATTTTCAAATCGAAAAATTCTCAAAAAAAATTCTTTGGAAAACTGTCAAAAATTTCCTAACAACCTTCAAAATTAAAAAAAAAATTAAAAAAAAACAATTTCCGAAAATTCTCTAACGATCCAAAAAAATTATTTTCGGAAAACTTTCAAAATCGAATAATAATAATAATAATAATCTTCAACAAAAACAATTTCAAAAAATTCTTAAGCTATTAAAAAAATTTTCGGATAACTATCAAAATCGAAAAATTTTCAACAACAAAGTTTGAAAAATTGTCCAAAAATATCCCGAAAAAAAATCCGGAAAATATTCAAAACAAAAAATTTTCAAACAAATTTCCCGCAAATTCTTAAAAATATTCAAAAAACTTTCCGAAAATTTTAAAATCGAAAAATTACAAAAAGAAATTTCGGAAAATTATCAAAAATATCCAAATAAAACTTCTGGAAAATTTTCAAAAAAATTTCGGAAAATTGTCAAAAAACTCCAAAAATTTTCAAAATCGAAAAATTTTCAAAAAAAAATCCGCAAAATTGTGAAAAATATACAAAAAAAATTCTGGAAAATTTTCTAAATCGAAATTTTGAGTCCTATCTATAACTCAAGTCAAAATTATTTAAGTCAGATATATAACCCAACAACCCAAGTGAAAATTTTCGAAGTCCAATATATAACCATTACCCAAGTGAAGATTTTCTAAGTTCGATATATAAACTTCTTAAACACAAAAAAAAATTCCACTTTAATTAAATTTATTAATACAACACAAAAAAATCGCTTTAAATCGCTGAACATTCGCTTGCTCGGGTACTGTGTAAAAAAAAATTTCCGACTTTTCTCGAACTCAATAATTAATTAAATTATTCTGTAGCTATTTTTCCTGATTTTCGGGTTTCACTAAGCCCCCGTTGGTACGTCATTTGTAACGTGGCATTTAGTTACTCTACTTATTTATTAAACTTTGCTCAGCACTTTACCGAATTTATCAAATATAATGAGCGCCAGGTAACGCGCGGCTAGCTCTGCACGATCCCTTTCCCAGAGGAAGTTCCGTGAAGTGGAAAATCAGGATAAATAATTATATAATAACTACACTAAAATCTCATACTTTAACTACCTAGGCTTTATTATTGATCACATAATATAACGGTCGCCAAATTTACAAACTTTCGCATAACTGACCTTTTTCCACACTACTATTCGTAATTTTCTAACTGGCCCGGCGCGCACTGATTCTAACCGATGATGTCACACCACCAACGCATTTACGCCATTGCCTCCGAGCACATGGCGACAATATAATATATATATTAAACTACTAATTCTCTCTATAAGTGCCGAGGGAGGCTCGACAATTACAGCCCACTCACCGTCTCTCAACTGTAGTCGCCTCGCAGTGCTCCTCGTACTCCTTTCCGCCAAACTACTAACTCCTAACTCTCTAATCGCCGATTCTATCCTCGCGGTATTAACATGAGAGGTGCTCGCGACTTGCGTCTATAAGCTACAACGGACGGGCGGTCAATGCCCAAGATCGGAGAGGGCGGAAATCTCTTCCAAATTTTCGGCTCTTCTTTCTGCCTATATTCAGCCCACACACTTGTTGCTTCCGCCCTTATCTTCTCGGTGATTGGCCTTGATTTTCCCTAACTGCGAAAATCAAGGCTAAGTCTGCGGCAATTTGAGTCGCTAAGTGCCATTGGTCCGCTCCGCGATTGCCGCCCTGCCCACGAAGCGCGGGCAATATGAATCGCTAAATATACACGCGCGGCATCCCGGCGTGTATATCTATATCGGGCGCTTTCGGTTTTGTCGCCGCAGGACCATCACAGTTGGAAGCGGCGACGTGCGCGCGCCGGCCTACGCTATGGTAGACCGGCAGCTTCAGGCGGCTCGCGGCGCGGCAGCTGCTAGATCTCCCCATGCTGTCGACAGCCGCGTCGGTATCTCTCTCTCTCTCTCTCTCTCTCTCACTCTCTCTCTCTCTCTCTCTCTCTCTCTCTCTCTCTCCCTTGAGAGAGATTTTGTTAATGTTTAATTTTAGCAAAGCATTCGACACCATCTCACACACTAAACTGCTACGTAAGCTGATGCGCATGGGATTCTCCAGGAGTGTTCTCCTGTGGCTTAAGTCATATATTATGGGGAGACGACAGAAAGTCGTCACAAACACAAACGGGGATTCAGGTTGGCTAACCACCAATCTTGGCGTTCCACAGGGCTCAGTCCTGGGACCCCTGCTTTTCAGCCTGTACATAAACGACTTACAAGACGCACTAGACTTAGATGGTGTTGAACACATACTTTACGCTGACGACCTGCAAACCTACACACAAGTGACCCTGAAGGGTCTTCGTGATGGTGTCAGTCGCATGTCGGCTGTAGCACGAGCAGTGTCGAACTGGGCAACGTCAGCTGGTCTGCGCCTCAATGTCGGCAAGACAAAGGCGATCATTTTTGGATCTGATCACAACATCAAACAGGTTCAGAACCTTGACTTGCAAGGCATTGAGATACAGACCGGCGTACACGTTCCCTTTGTCGATACAGTCACCAACCTCGGCGTGGTGATGGACGGAAGGTTGACATGGAAGCCGCAACTGAATGCGGTCAGTAGAAAAGTAAATAGAGCTCTGTATAGCTTAAAATTATTCCGTTCAAGCACCACAGAGATACTGAGGAAGCAGCTGGCATGTGCACTGGTACTACCTCACTTAGACTATTGCTCAGTGGTTCTTCTTGATGTGTCAGGGGAGCTCCAGACACGACTACAACGTCTACAGAATGCATGTGTGAGATACATATGTGGTGTTAGGCGTGATGAGCATATCACCGCCTACAGGAAAAAACTGGACTGGTTAGATCTGAAGGTGAGGAAGGAGTATTTTATGGGGCTGCTGCTTTACAAAGCGGTTGTCATGCGGCAGCCACCATATCTTACTGCCCTCTTTGAAAAAAACCAGGCCGGGACTTCAAGTAGGGGTGGTATGAAAGAGCTCTCGGTTCCGGGGTCGCGCACCGATAAGGGCCTATTCTCATTTAGAGTTCAAGGTGCGCACCTCTGGAATTCGCTCCCAAGCAGTGTGAGGTGCCTGCCATCTTTTTGTAAATTTAAAACGACGTTTAGCAGGCACCTTAAGTAATTACATGGTGAAGAGAATGCATAGAGGTGACTCGGATATTTATTTAGACTATTTATTTATTTAAATTTATTTATTTATTTATTTTATTTAATTATTTATCTAACTTATTTATTTATTTGACTTAGTTATTTATTAACTTATTTATTTAATTTAATTATTTATCTAACTTATTTATTTATTTGACTTAGTTATTTATTAATTTATTTATTTATTAAATATGTTAAGTGTTAAATGTGAATGTATTTATTAGCGTGATTGTTAAAGTGTCATGAATGAGTGTGTTTTATATTTTGACGTGATAGTATACGTAAAAATTTAGCAAAGTATGTGTATGTATTCTTTTATTTTTAATATGTTATCTCTATTGTATTTATTTTATTCTATGTATTATTTTTTAACGAAGCGTGTTTCTGTGATATCTGACTATGACTAGTTCATTATATTTAAATTTTATAAACTGACGAACTGATACAGCGAATAATATTATTTAATAAGAAATGCAATAAGTGAACGTTAATGTAAGATAGCAAATACATAAAATTGACTGATATTTTAAATATTATAACTACATGTGCATGTAATTGTAAGATTTTCGTCTCTTGATGAATAAAAAGTATATCTATCTATCTATATCTATCTCTCTCTCTCATGGGTACAGCCGAAATGGTGTGCCTCGAGGAAGCCGCCGCTGCTGCTGTGAATCCTCTCTCCTCTCGCGTCTGCGTGCATCGGGAGAGAGGGCGCTCGCGCGCGCGTATGTGTGTGTGTGCGCGGGCAGTGGCTCATCATCCTCGAGAGGCGAAGGAGAAAGAGCAAGCGAGAGAGAGAGGGTCGCGCGTACATGTGTGATGGTGTTGGTGTCGTGCGTGTGTGTGTGTATCGGGCTCGACGTCGGTGCTCGCTCCAAGCAGTCTTCTCTGCGGCGCGATCAGCTGGTGCCGCTGGTATGGATGTGTGCATGTGTGTACCGGTCTATGGCTTTCGTCAGTCGCGACTCTCTTTATCCTCATTTCCTCGACAAAATAAAATAACAATTCCCCCCCATTAATAACAATAACTATTTAATAAAAAATGCTCGGCTCTGGTGACGGGTGATTTGGTCGCGATTGACTGCCCGTGTTTTAATACATTGGGACGCAAAATACACGTCACAACTAATAATATTGTAAAATTTAATTACAATTTATATTAATTTATAAGATTAACCAACTCTGATTAAATAAATGTGATGATAACAATGTAGCAGAGTGATGCAGATGAATGTAAATAATTAAAAGTTATTTAAATATAATAGTTATTTGAAATCAATAAATATTTATTCCTCCCTATTCCGACTGATTTGAAATTTTTTTCACGAGACCGCGCTAAACATGCCCCACGCATATGCCAGTCTTACCCCGCTGGTATAATAGGCGGGACACATTTGGCAGATTACTATTCTAAATTATTAAAAAATATGAAACGGACTATCTTTTTTTATGTTGTTTTATAGGCTCTATTTAATGCTAAAAACTTGTTATAAAATGATTGGACACCTTACTTTTAATGACGTGGGCAATAAAAGTTGTAATTGAAATTATCTTATAATAATTATATGACCCCAAAGTTAGTGTAAGAAATGCCTCAAAAGAGATAGTCTGTTTCTAAGCGTAACGCGCAAGATAGGTCTTTTCCAATCGTAACACGTGAGATAGGTCTTTTTTAATCGTACCGCGTAATATAAGTCTTTTCTCTTAGGAACCATCGACAGGGTGTCGTGTATACATGCATACGTATACATTCTATGCGTGTCGTAGAGTCGTAATCATGACTGGAGTTAAAAGTTATCAGTAACTAAATAGTATGTATAAACTGTTACTTTATATTACTTATTAATTTATTTATCAGATTATAGATTACGAGAAACATTTTTTCACAAAGATGTGTCGAGAGCAAGTTATTTCAAATAACGCCCACTCTAAACCCACATATTACGGTGTTGCCAGATGTCGTAAGTAACGGCGACCGACCCGTGAGAAACGTCACATTTGTTTTAATTTAATTTATTCTTACAGTTAAATCAAACTAATGAGTACTTTTAAACAGAATAAATGTTCGTCAAATATTTGTTTATCGTTACAGAAATTTTGAGCATAAACTTAATGTCAAGTGCTTTCAAATAGGCAAATAAAAACAATGAAAGTATCATTTCTCATAAAACTCGACGTTAAATATCTTAAAATATAAATATTAACATCTCGTTTCTCAGTTACCTTAGGCTCATAAAAATTGAACTGAGTCATTTTAAGAACTATATCTAGCAATAAACCAAATTTCATCAAAATCTGAATCTTATTTCTCTTACCGATAGAACTCCCTTAAGGAAGCAGATCTGGGTTAAACCCAAAAAAAAATTTTTTTGTACTAGTGCTGAAAACTTTTTATGTATATTTATCTGAATATGTTTATGCTATATATACTTAGTAATATCTTACATTTTAAAAAAACATTTAAAGAATTTCATATTGAAACAATTAATTTAGTCTGAGAAAGCTAAGTGACAATGAATTGGCAGCGGTTTTTTAGGTTACGTTTGATCGTTTGTCATTGTACCCAACTAACATTAAATTAGGTATGGTAGATCTCAAATTCTTTGTCTAAAAATTTGTATGCTATCATTACACAATAATATCTTACATTTTACTGTTGTAAAGCCTCAAAATCTTGATACTTCACGTCACAATAAATCACTATTTTCAATACGATATTTATTAAAGTTATTGTGTTACTTGCACGATGGTTTACGAATCCTTTTGACTTGTAGTACAAAAAGAGCGAAGCACATTTTTGTTAAATTTTATTTTATTTTTTTTTCGGAGGCCTAACCGATTTTTTGAAAAATTCGTATTTTATTTTTTTTAAATCGGTTGGGTCTATAAAAAAAATAATTAAAAATATTTTAATGAAAAAGTGCTTCGCTCTTTTTGTAATACATGTCAAAAGGATTTGAATAACCGTCGAAAAAAATATTTTCGTTCATCATGTCACTTGCAATCGTGTGAGGAACACAGCAACTTTAATAAATATGGTATTGAAAGTAATACAGTGATTTATTTTGACGTGTAAGATCAAAATTCTGAGGTTAGCATAGAAATTTTCAGAATGATTTCTTTTAAGCATAAAAAGTTTCCTGGACTAATAAAAAAAATTGTTGTTTTGGGATTATCCCAGGCCGGATTTACATCACATGCTGGCTGATTTTACATGATATGCTGGAAGATTTTGAGTTTTTTACAGTAAAATTAAAAGTATTACCATGTATTTATAGTAAAAGAAATTTCAGAATGATTGCTTTTGAAAGGAAGAATTTTTATGGACGCATACAAAGAAGTTTTGTTTTTAGGTTCAAAGGTGCTGTGTCCTTAAGGTGGTACTTTCATGAGAATCGACCTTAACAATAAAAGGGTGTACAATGATTTGTTTACGTGTTACAATATCAGAATCGTTATAGTATAAAACAAGGGTACTCTAAGTAACAAACAAAAATTTTTCATGAAAATTTCGATATTGCAAAATTAGATATCGCCTAAATTAGAGAATAATCGGACAAATGATCGAAATCTTTTTTATTCGTTATTCCATTTTAATTTGGAAGGTCTCATTTGATTCCTTGAAAGATTTCAGGGTCACTACCCACATAAAAATACTTGTACCATTACAAACTTACAAATACACGTGTATGGACTTATAAACGATTGGCTGTAACTTTGCAGGTTTTTTGGTGGTTCTATGTTTTTCAGTTTTTATATGGGTAAGTCCTCCTGAAATCTTTCAAGGATCATAATGAGACGTTCCAAATTAATATCGGATAACAAATAAAAAAGATTTGGAACATTTTGAATGAAATTATGTCAATACAAGACCCAAATGTAGCAACAGACCAAATAATAAATAAGATACAACAGTGTATAGAAATAACCAAGACAATAAATAAAGATAAAAGTAAAGGTAGAAAAAGCTGGATTACTAAGGCTATTATGAAATCATGTGAAACGAAAGAATTTCTATATAATCTATGGCAAATGGATTGTGATAATGAACATTTAAAAAGTGAGTACAAAAATTATGCAAAAATCTTACACAAGGTAATTTTAGATGCAAAAGTTAAATACGAACGAAATCTAGTCCAAAATAACTTAAGCAATCCAAAAAACTTATGGAAAATTATAAACTCAAAAGTAGGAAAAAAGTAAAATAAATGATACCATAGATTATATAAAGGTTGATAATGTAAAGATTTCAAATAAAGTGGATATAGCTAATACTATGAATAAATATGTTTGTGAAATTGGTCAAAAACTTACTGAAAAGATAGACAAGCCAATAGAAACAGAATTATCACTACCAAGAATGAACGAAAATTCAATGTTTATAAATCCAACAAGTGCATATGAGGTGACAAGTATAATAAATTCTCTAAAATTGAAAAGTGGAGGTGTTGATAAAATAAATGCTAAAACACTCAAAGCAATTTGTATACATATTGCTGAACCATTGTATCATATAATTAACTCATGCATAGAGCAAGCTATTTGGCTAAATGCACAGAAAAAAACCGAAATAGTACCTGTATACAAATCCGGTGATAAACACAATGCCACTAACTACAGACAGATTTCGTTAATATCTAATATTGTAAAAGTTTTTGAGAGAATAGTTTATAATAGAATATACGAATTTATAAAAAAAAAACACAATATAATTACATACCAACAATTTGGTTTTATGAAAAAGATAGGTACTAAAGATGCATTAAATTATGTAACTAATGTTTTATATAATAATCTAGATGACAGTAAACCTACTGTAATAACTTTTTTGGATTTAGCTAAAGCATTTGATACTGTTGATCATGAAATATTATTAGATAAACTTTATTTTATAGGAATTAGAGATCACGCGTTGGATTTACTGGCAAGTTATCTTAATGATAGATATCAAAGAGTCAAAATGAATGATAATGAATGTAATTACATGAATATAAACACTGGTGTTCCACAAGGAACTATCTTAGGACCATTATTTATTACCTACGTTAATGATCTCTTGATACAAATCCCTCCTAATGCAATATCGGCTTATGCAGATGACACTGCAATTGTAACTAGTGATGATACATGGGAAAAAGCTCAGGACAGTATGAATAGATATTTATATGTAATCGATAAGTACCTAGTTTAGAACAAATTATCTTTAAATGTTGAAAAGAAGGTATATAAGTATAAAACGTAACAAAACGTAAGAAAATGTAAGCTACCGTAAGCAAACGTAACAAATCGTAAGAAACTGTTGGATTTCGGACATTTTTACATTTTCTTGCGTTTTTATACGTATTTTTATGTTTTATTATGTTTTCTTACGTTTTATTACTTTTCATAATTTCGTGACAAAGATATAGCTTGACTTTTTCACAGATAGGTGGCCAGGTATATAGAAACCAATTCACGCATACAAAATAGAAACTTTAAGATACTTAAGAATCAAAATTTTTTTGAATGTTTGACATTATGCAAGTCTCTTAAGTGAGCGGAATTTTTAGTGTGAAAATATAATGTAAAGTAATAAAACGTAAGAAAACGTAAAAAAACGTAAGAAAATATATGAAAATGTAATATAAAACGTCCGAAATCGAATACTTTTTTACGTTTTATTACACTGTTATAAGTTTTTTTACGATTTCTTCCACTTTTTTACGTTTCTTTACGTTTTATTACATTTTATAATTTCCACAGGGGTATATTCTGCTTTTTATAGGTGACCCATTGAACTGCCAGGGAGGTCTAACAATCTTTTTCTTAAAGATGGTAAAAAGACGAAGAAATTCTTTTTCGGTACGTTAAAAATGATGCTAATGATCGACCATTTTTTGGGAATTTTCGAAAATTATAAAATTCTACTAGGTCACACATGGGACCTTAGGGGATGAAACTTGTTCTAAGAGCTTTTTTACAGGTACTGTCATATTAAAAATCGGTAGAGAAAACTGAGAACTAGGTGCGCACTGATTGGTTCATGTTGGCTAGCCTGACTTACATATATATAAAATTTCGTACTTACCTACATATATATATATATATATATATATATATATATATATATATATATATATATATATGTGTATATTATTCTAATTCAAATATATGTATTATTCTAATTAAAATATATATATAAATATATTTTAATTAGAATAATACATATATTTGAATTAGAATAATATACACATATATATATATATATATATATATATATATATATATATATATATATATATATATATTAATTAGAATAATAATGATTTTGCTTATAAATTCTAATAATATAAAAATATAATGTTTCCACTTTCTTTCATTGAACTACATTCCTTTTGACCAAGTCTTAGTAATGGACTTTCAAACTTCGAAAATCGCTTATAACTGCATCAGCAGAATACTTTCTTAAAAAACAACAAAAACTTTCTGTGTTTGATTTTATTTTTTTATATTAAATAATGTATTATATTCAATGATGTGTAATACTTTTATTGAAATATTCTAATCAAGAAGAAATAGTTCGATCTTTAATAACACGTGATCATGTTTAAGATATTTGCAATTTTTATAGTAAAAACATAAGTTTATAAAAGTTAAATTTTTCAAATCATTTAAAATAAATTATACATAAAACAATAAGTCCCCATTTAAAAATTTCTATGATTTTTAAGCACGACCGCTCCAAGGGAGAGCCTTATATTTTCGTAATCGCAAAACGTGTTATATCTTAAAAACTAACAAATTATTGCATAAAAACATGTTTTAACATAATACACGGAAAGAAATATCTCGCAGTATTTACATGACAGCAATTTGGGTATGCCGCATGCTGATTCCTGTGAATCTTTCAGACTCGGTTTGTAGAAATCCCAGTCCAAGCTCGCGTCGAAAAAATTGAATCTTTTTTCATCACACACGTATATTTGATTTTGTTGGAAAGCTAAGAAAGCTAACAATACAATTGACTTTAAAATATAATAAATATATGAAAGCAAACATGAAACAAGTAAATTGTTTTTCAACTAATATATATATTATCGACATGTAAGGTTATGCGGACGGAAGCTGGCGCAATAGTCTCCAAACCGTTGGTTTGGTAAAATCCCATGCCGCATTTGTAGAGTATCGAAGATCACGCATGGGGGCGATACAAGCGACATTGTTTTGACAGTTACGAGTAACATGACTGGGCTGGGGGTATACCGTGCTTTCTTGTACGAATAGCCTGCTATTTTTTTCCGTGTAGGAACTTGTTTCGAGCATCCCATAAGATGTATGTATCGATATATATGTGTGTGTAATAAAGTTTATACAATAGTTCAGTGAGGCTGCAGTGGAAGTGATTGAAATTTATAGAGGTTAATTGTCGTATCATTGGAAGGTGACATATCTGTTTTCAGTCATATTCGATGAGTATATTTCCATATAGAACAACTTCTAAATATACTGAAAAATCGAATTTTATATGTATCTTGAATACATTTCATATTTTCATTAAATTTTTTATTCTAAAAATGTAGATCTAAAAAAAATTCAACTATTTTGTATTTGACATTATTTACGAAAACGTCATTTAAAGAAAGTTTATCGAGAAAGACGAAAAATAAAGCGCAAAAAACATCAAAAATCGGTTTTTAGGCAACAATTTGATTATAACTCATTGTACACAAAAATTGTGTACAGTGAAGTTGTAGCTCTCGAAAAAATACAACTTCTTTGTATTTAACATTTTTTACAAAGTTTGTTGAGAAAATCGAAAAATAAAGCACAAAAAGGCATCAAAAATCTATTTATAGGCCACAATTCGATTATAACACATTATACTAAAAAAATTTCGACGGTAAAGTTGTAGATCTTGAATAAGTACAACTGTTATACTATTTCTTGTAAATAACATTTTGTACAAAAATGTCAATTAAACCAATTTTATTGATAAAAGATATAAAAAATTTATTTTTACAATTGGTTTTGAATAAATTATGCGTATAAATTTCCACGGTGAAGTAGTGAACTGAGTTTATTGAGAATTCATGTAGAAGTGAATCTATCGTTATTAGATATGTACATGAATAAAATAAAATAAAATATTTTGGGTATGAAGAGATGAGTACCCAGAACTCTCGAAACGTCGGCTTATTATAAAGTTGGATAAATGGTACATAGTTCACGGAGATCGCTCAAGTCTCTTTTATTCATTTATTTATTTATTATAAGGCATATAGGACCGTCCATCGAGGCACTCGCCGCCCGTGAAATCTCACTCGAATAAATTCCCTCCTCTACTTCTATCTATTCAATATTGAGCTTATCTCATTGGCGACAACTGTCGCCGGGCTGCTTCTTTGGAACAGGTCTAGGCTGGTAGATAGTAAGAACGAGGGTAGTGCTGATACGACTGTTTCTCAGTCCTTCCCCGAGAATGTGAGCGTGAATTTTTGCTCCCAGCAGTACGCCAATTGCTCCAAGTGATTTATACTTTGGATCAGCCAATGTAAAGCCTAGCAGGTGTTCCCAATTTCTAGATTCTCCTAGAAATGGTTCATATGACATATTTTTTTATATAACATACGCAATCACATTGCACTCGAAAGTGGATATAAAATGTGGTATAATCGTAAACACTACTCTACTTTTACACACTGTTCTTTTACTTCCTCCTACCCCTGATATAGAAACTCTAACAAAGATCCTTTTCAGTATGAGATTTTGACATAATCTTTCATTAATAAAGAGGATTGAGCACCCTGGTTAATAAGTACCCGGGATAATCTCTCTCTTTCTCCTATCGAGAGCTTGTACTCTTATCCATACCGTAGGAAATACAACCGTGTCTTCTTCGTCTTCAATCAAAATCTCTGTCGAAGTCCCAGAATTTGTTTGCAAAATTGAAAGATGTTGTGAAGTTGTACTAGAACCACTTATTTGGCCTGCAGTCGAAGTAGAATCACCAGAAATAGTGTTAGCCTTTGAACCAGAAGAAATAAAATGCAACATCGAATGATGCTTGCCAGAACAATGGTTACATCGTTTGGAAACTTTACAAAATTGAATTCTGTGTTTTGATAAGCAATTGAAACATAGATTTTTGTTCATGGCCATTTGTCTCTCATAAGGAGATTTGGTCTTGAAACCCGAACAATCAATTATAAAATGGGAGCCTTTGCACAACGAGCATGAAGAAACCTTTGCCTGCCCTTATTGAACTACATGAACTATATGACATTTTTTGTATTTGTTTAAGTCCTACTAATTTCCAAAACGGACCCAAATTCCATGGCTTTAATAGATATAAACCTTTACAACATCTTAGTAATCAACAACCTCTTATTATCATAATGATCCGTAATAGTTCTCCAAGCTTCAGCAGAATTCTTCTTCTAACGATCATTTCACTAAAGGTGTTTCGAAACTTAATCCAATCCTTATAATCACCAGCAAAATTGGATATCTCTACTGGGGGAAGTTTAGCCTGACTAAGGAGTCGTATATTCGATGTATCCACAGTAGAATTAGTGGTTTCGGATCTCGTAAGTTGAGCTAAGGTCAACAAATGATCCTGCAAATTGCCTTATCGTTCCAAATAAGCTTCCTCAGTGAATGGGAAAACCATATTTTTAAAACAACGCTCCTCCCTGAAACCTCATTATCCTCGCAGAGAGTATCATGATTCTGTTCAAAGTCTCCACACAGCTTCATCAAAGTTTTTATCCTAGTTCGACAAGCCCCTTCAGTCATCATATCTCCACTAGTTTTTTTGAAATTAATAAAAGTACCCTCTACGCGAGACTTCAATTGCAGATGTTCTTCCATTACTGGATATGACATTTTGAGAAATGAAAATATCTAGCAAATATAAAACCCAAAAAAACAAATATAACTAGAAGAAATTTAAGCGGAAACGAGACCTTCTCTTTTCAGGTGCCTTTTACACTAGCAAAACAACATTGGAAAAAGGTTTATAACTCAGCGGGTTAGAGTGGTACCTCACGCATCAACAACCAACAAATAAATAAATGAAACATTAAACTATTATCAACTTTATACAAAATCTTATAGAAGAACAACAAGCAAGCTAATGTTATAACCCGTATTAATTTTCAGAAAAGTCGTAGCTAGACTACCGAAAAACTATTACCAAGCCTAGTAAGACCCTATAGCAATTTGAGGTTAAAATGAGAGCATTGATTTTCTCGACTGCCACAAAAACAATCATTGAACTCCTGTAGTCCACCAAACAGCTTGCAAAACTATGATAAGAGCTATAACGGAGTGCTGAATTGTTAATAATAATTAATTAGCAATCAACCTAATATCATGCTGGCGTGCGCCACACGCAACACGTCTGTGCGACTAACCGCAGCGCTAACCTTAATCCATGAGGATTCGGCTTTGTGCGGAGAATCCTCGACGCACTAGTTTTCGCGACCTGAAAGGAGCGCGAAAACGCGAAGGCTAGTTATCTCGCAACGCGAATAGCAATTTAGCCTCGCTTGTCGGCTTAACTCAATGCAGAGAAGAGGCGGGTCTGGGTTTATTAATGACACACTGATTTAACAATAACAATTAAACTATATTCTGAAATAAATAAAGAAAGTCTACAACGAAGTTAACAGTGATTATTACAATAAATGATTTTAATTATTACCCGCAGGTCGAGCGTCGCTTGCGGGTTCAGCATGACTGTTGCTGAGCACGCCGCCAGAGTCAGACAGGCTTACGAACATGCTTGGGATTCTATCGCGAGCTATTCGGAGCCCTTACATTCTGGGGCAGGGCACACTATTCGTAGGGTGGCCCTTCACGTAAGCGCGAATAACCCCAGAGCTAGCCTTTACCTCTCGGAGACAGAGTGCGGTGAGAGATATGACGGTACGCAGTAGGAACTTCTCTCTCTCTCTCTCTCTCTCTCTCTCTCTCTCTCTCTCTCCTCTCTCTCTCTCTCTCTCTCTCTCTCTCTCTCTCTCTCTCTTTCCCTTTGTCGATACAGTCACCAACGTCGGCGTGATGATGGACGGAAGGTTAACATGGAAGCCGCAACTGAATGCGGTCAGTAGGAAAGTAAATAGAGCTCTGTATAGCTTAAAATTATTCCGTTCAAGCACCACAGAGATACTGAGGGAGCAGCTGGCATGTGCACTGGTACTACCTCACTTAGACTATTGCTCAGTGGTTCTTCTTGACGTGTCAGGGAAGCTTCAGACACGACTACAACATTTACAGAATTCATGTGTGAGATACATATGTGGTGTTAGGCGTGATGAGCATATCACCGCCTACAGGGTTAAAACTGGACTGGTTAGATCTGAAGATGTGGAGGGAGTATTTTATGAGGCTGCTGCTGTACAAAGCGGTTGTCATGAGGCAGCCACCATATCTTACTGCCCTCTTTGAAAAAAACCAGGCCAGGACTTCAAGTAGGGGTGGTACGAAAGAGCTCTCGGTTCCGGGGTCGCGCACCGATAAGGGCCTATTCTCATTTAGAGTTTAAGGTGCGTACCTCTGGAATTCGCTCCCAAGCAGTGTGAGGTGCCTGCCATTTTTTTGTAAATTTAAAACGGCGTTTAGCAGGCACCTTAAACAATTACATGGTGACGAGAATACATAGAGGTGAACTTTTCGAGATTCGGTTTATGCATTATTTTATTAATCTCTGTGTATTCCCAATCTGACTCGGATATTTATTTGGGTTATTTATTTATTTGAATTATTTATTTATTTAATTTATTTATTTATTTATTTATTTATTTATTTATTTATTTATTTATTTATTTATTTATTTATTTATTTATTTATTTATTTATTTATTTATTTATTTATTTATTTATTTATTTATTTATTTATTTATTTATTTATTTATTTATTTATTTATTTATTTATTTATTTATTTATTTATTTATTTATTTATTTATTTATTTATTTATTTATTTATTTATTTATTTATTTATTTATTTATTTATTTATTTATTTATTTATTTATTTATTTATTTATTTATTTATTTATTTATTTATTTATTTATTTATTTATTTATTTATTTATTTATTTATTTATTTATTTATTTATTTATTTATTTATTTATTTATTTATTTATTTATTTATTTATTTATTTATTTATTTATTTATTTATTTATTTATTTATTTATTTATTTATTTATTTATTTATTTATTTATTTATTTATTTATTTATTTATTTACTTATTTGTTTATGTATTTATTTAATTTATTTATATATTTAAATTTATTTATTTATTTATTTAATTTAATTATTTATCTAACTTATTTATTTATTTGACTTAGTTATTTATTAATTTATTTATTTATTAAATATGTTAAGTATTAAATGTGAATGTATTTATTAGCGTGAATTGTAAAAGTGTCATATGAATGAGTGTGTTTTTAAATTTTCGACGTGATAGTTATACGTAAAAATCTAGTAAAGTATGTGTATGTATTCTTTTTATTTTTATCGTAATATGTTATCTCTATTGTATTTATTTTATTCTATGTATTTTGACGAAGCGAGTTCTGTGATATGCCATCTGATTATGACTAGTTCATTATATTTAGATTTTATAAACTGATGAACTGTTACAGCGAATAATGTTATTTAATACATAAGAAATCCAATAAGTGAATGTTAAATGTAAGATAACAAATATATAATACTTACTGATATTTAATTATTATGATAGTTAATTATTATAACTATACATGTACATGCAATTGTAAGAATTTCGTCTTTGATGAATACACAGTATATCTATCTATCTATCTATCTATCTATCTATCTCTATCTCTATCTCTATCTCTATCTCTCTCTCTCTCTCTCTGACTCCCCTACCTCTTTCCGGTAAATCGAGGTGTAACGCCACACAATATATAAACATTTTACTGATTGTTTTTCACTCCGAGGAGTGATTTTTCACAGCGGAGAGTATCCTCCTAATGGCTCTCACGCTCACGTAAAAAAACCACATGTTTTGTGCGTTTTTATGAGCCTGGAGGTGATTTCCGCTAAAACTACGAATAACATAATCTTAAATAACATCTTGGGAAGAGAAGTTGAGATCGTTGTCACACTGCTGAAGCTACATCTCTCAAGCATCCCATCAATAGAGGGTCTGCGATTCGACGCACAGTGGGACGGATGGCCAAAAAAGTGATCAAAATGTTGCTTTACTATTAAATGTACCTTAAAGAAAAAAATGGGTTTCGAAAGGTTTTGACCTCAGGAATCCGAATCCGATTTCTCTAAAAATCAAACAAATTATTATAAGGGTGAAACAACCCTATACAATCGTGTATCTCACGATTTCGTAGCGAACTACTTTTACCCGAACTACTTTTTTTTAAACAGACATGTTGAGTACGTCTAAAAGTATCCACCAAAAAATTTTGAACCCTTAATTCATCAACTAAACCCTTTAAATTAGGGGTTGAAAGGGGGTGGAAAGAAAAAAAATATTATTATTTCCTTCCGCATTTCCATAATATATATAGGGTGTACTTTTAGGTTTTCAATATATATATATATATATATATATATATATATATATATATATATATATATATGGGATATTTCCCGTCAAGTGAGTCGGTCAAAAACTTTTATCAAATATCGAACGGTGAAACTTGATAAAAAATAACGGAAAATATTTGTCAGACTCTAAGCTTGAAAGTATCAAGAGTTATGTGGATACTTAATAAATCCCCCCTGCGCAGAGAGCCGAGTATACTCGTCCAAACGGAGTTGTTCCCGTATGCAGGAGGACGAGTATATTCGTCCAAACATTTTTTATCATAACTTTTGAACAAAATAACTATAAGACATCAGCGACCCCGCAAATTAAAGCCTAGAATATATGTAATAAGATAGCTGGAGTTTGAAATACGATTTTGAATGTTATTATAAAATTATTATAATCTAAAAAATAAGAAAATTACGTTTTTTTATACTTATTGTATGCAATTGTAAAATCTTTCGTAAATTGCTTAAAATAGCTCAAAATAGCTTGAAAACCCTTACTCGGTGGTTTTCAAGGTCGCTTATTACGATTCTGCAGTTATAATTTCAAAATTCAAAATGGCGGATCCAATACGGCGGCTGTTAAAATTATTCCCCAGAATTATAAGAATATTTTCTAAAAATATGAACGTAAATAAGCTTTTAACATTATCAATATTATATCTATTATTAAAATTTCAAAATTCAAAATGGCAGATCCAATATGGCCGCTACATACAAAAATTCCTGTATATTATTTAATAATATATAAAACAATCGTATAATTAATACGATTGTTTACAAAGAAAATAACCATACATGGGTTGGCGGGGTCGCTGATTACGAATCTGCTGTCAGAATTTCGATATTCGAAATGGCGGATCCAATATGGCCGCCACATACACAATATCCGGACATTACAAGTTTATTTGAAGAAAATAACCATACATGGGTTTTCGGGGTCGCTGATTACAAATCTGCTGTCAGAATTTCGATATTCGAAATGGCGGGTCCAATATGGCAGCCACATACACAATATCCGGACATTACAAATTTATTTGAAGAAAATAACCATACATGGGTTTTCGGGATCGCTGATTACAAATCTGCTGTCAGAATTTCGATATTCGAAATGGCGGATCCAATATCGCCGCTACATACACAATATCCGGACATTACAAACATGGGTTTCATTGAAAAAATCGGAAAATCTCAAAATCTGTTTTGTGACACGTTCGTTTTTTGCTGAAAAAAGTTGCACAAGTCCCAAAAACCTATGTATGGTTATTTTTTTCAAATGCTCGTATTATACAAAAATTGCTTATGTGGCGGCCATATTGGATCCACCATTCTGAATTTCGAAATTCTGACTGCAGATTTGTAATTAGCGACCCCAAAACCCGTGTATGGTTATTTTCTTTAAAAACAATCGTAATATACAGGAATTTCGTATGTAGCAGCCTTATTGGATCCGCCATTTTAAATTTCGAAATTCTGACTACAGATTCGTAATCAGCAACCCCAAAAACCTTAAAATCAGTCCCCTCTACGTTTTAAACTTGCTTTGAAATATTACTGCATTTGGAAGGTATTTCTGGCATGATAACTCCTGCGCAGGGGGGTTAAAAATTGAATTTTTTAATTTTTTTCATAATTTCAAACTTTTATTTATTCTTAAATTGAAATTCTTGAGGTTTAGAGAAATATGTGTAGGAAAGGTTTTTTTTGATAATTGTATGAAGAATAGGTTTGAATTTTCTCAAAACTTAAAATGGCGAATTCTGCTTGGTATGAAAAAATAGGACCTATTAATGCAAATCTAATCACGTAAGACCAGGTTAATTTTTCTTGTTCAGGTCTCAAAATCTTCGTTTCTGTTTCGAAGATGACGCTGTTTATTTAGGTTTGGATATTTTAACGATATGTCTGAGTTAAATTGTATCATTTCTAATTTTAAATGCTTAAATTATAAAAATCCTGTTAACGACATAATTTGCATAAAACAATTTCTTAGGTTTTAACAAAGATCAAAGTGAATTTGGCAGTAGTTTCACGTGGAAACGCAATCAACATCATAGCATTTAAAATATACTGCAAAGAAACGGCAGAATTATATGCTATTATGTACAACTGGTACTACATGCCTCCATCTACGTATGTAATTTTACTCCATGGACATCAAATTATTTCCGAGTTGTTTCTACCAATAGGTATGATATCTAAAGAACCCCAAGAAAGCAACCACAAAAATATTAAGAGGTTTTGAGATAAATTTACAAGAAAATTCTCTCGGTAAATCTTTTTGCCATTTAACTATTTTGCACAGACAAAATAAACTTATTGGTAAACGGGGACAAACCAACCACATGGGTAGAACCGATCACTTAATTTTGATAAATATTAAGTTTATTCGGCTGTAAATATTTTTATATTCTTTTGAATGAATATTCTACCTTTAAAATGCCAAAAACTAGACATTTACTAGATTTTTACATAAGAAATTCATATCCATAAATTTTAGCTACTTTTGTTACAAGAAATATTCACATTAAACTATTTTTGCAATATTTTCATTTAATTATTCAAGAATTTGAATATAGAAAATGAAAATTATACCAATCAAACTTTTAAATTCTAAAAGTTTAATTTGTCTAGTAATATTTATTATTTATTTAAATAATTTTCAAATTATTTAGTTAAATCAGATCATTGTAGTTAGCGTGTATTTAAATGGGAGAGGCACCGAAAGTTTTAAGTTATGTAGCGCAAATTATGAATGAGTAATATAATTTAAATGGTTATTTAAATTTATCTTATGCTTTATATATCCAATCAGAAGTGACCTGTAATTTGTTTTTATTTTTATACAATGAGTATGAGTCTTAGATTTTATGTCAATTAATACTATTAAAATTTAAAAGATACATGTGAAAACTTATTATTAAATATATAAATTGTAAAAATCTTAACAATTGTTCGTTATAATAAGTTTTACCTAAGAGATTGTTATGAACCCGTTCTACCCTTATCTTACAAAAAGCTTAGATTTTATTTATAGACATAGTAGAACTATTCCTGACAATATTCACAATATTAATAAGAAATATATTATGTTCTATAGAATTTATATATATAAAATTTATAGGTAACAAATGAAGTTACAATTATTTTTCACTATCCAACCCCTGTCAACCCCTAGTTTAAATGATTCTGTTCGTTTAAAAGAAAATACTTTGGATATGTTGAAGAGGGAAGTAATCATTTTTCGCTACACCACCTTTCTACCCTTAATTGAAAAGGTTTAGTGCAAGGAAAGTGGTTCAACAGTTTTTGGTGGATACTTTTAGACATACTCAACATGTCTGTTTAAAAACGATAATTCTTTGAATTTGCTGAAGAGGGAAGTAATAATTTTTTGCTCTCCATCCCCTTTCAACCCCTAATTTAAAGGGTTTAGTACATGAAAAGGAGTTCAAAATTTTTTGATGGATACTTTTAGACGTACTCAATATGTCTATTTAAAAAAGAAAATACTTTGGATATGCTGAAGAGGGAAGTAATAATTTTTCGCTCTCTACCCCCTTTCAACCCCTAATTTAAAAGATTTAGTGCATGGAAAGGGATTCAAAAATTTTTGGTGGATACTTCTAGACATACTGAACATGTTTGTTTAAAAAATAAAATACTTAGGATATGCTGAAGAGGGAAATAATAATTTTTCGCTCTCCATCCCCTGCCAACCCCTAAATTAAAGGGTACTGTGCATGGAAAGGGGTTCAAAATTTTTTAGTGGATACTTTTAGACGCACTCAATACGTCTGTTTAAAAAAGAAAATACTTTGGATATGCTGAAGAGAGAAGTATTATTTTTTTGCTTTCCACCCCCTTTCAACCCTTAATTTAAAGGGTTTAGTTCATGGAAAGGGGTTCAACATTTTTTGGTGGATACTTTAAAACGTACTCAATATGTCTATTTAAAAAAGAAAATACTTTGGATATGCTGAAGAGGGAAGTAATAATTTTTCACTCTATACGCCCTTTCAATCCCTAATTTAAAAGATTTAGTGCATGGAAAGAGACTCAAAATTTTTATGTAGATACTTCTATACATACTGAACATGTTTATTTAAAAAAAAAATACTTTGGATGTGCTGAAGAGGGAAGTAATAATTTTTCGCTCTACACCCCCTTTCAACCCTGAATTTAAAGGGTTTAGTGCATGGAAAGGGGTTCAAAATTTTTTGGTGGATACTTTTAGACGCACTCAATACATCCGTTTAAAAAAGAAATTACTTTGGATTTGCTGAAGAAGGAAGTATTAATTTTTTGCTCTCCACCCCCTTTTGACCCCTAATATAAAGGGTTTAGTGCATGGATAGGGGATCAAAATCTTTTGGTGGATACTTTTAGACGTACTCAATATCTCTGTTTAAAAACTAAATAGTTTGGGTATTTTTGAGATATCGAAGTAAGTAGAAATTTTGATTCGCTACGAAAGCGTGAGATAGACGATTATATAGGGTTGTTTCACCCTTTTTATAATTTGGGGAAATCGGATTCTGAATCCTGAGGTCAAAACCTTTCAAATCCCATTTTTTTAAGATACATTTAATAGTAAAGCAACATTTTGATCACTTTTTTGGCCATCTGTCCCACTGTGCGACGTCTCCGAAGACAAAAGTTTTACCGGTGGAGGAGGAGAAGCGGAGCAAGTTGTGGAAATTTGTTTCTTTGTTTCTTTTGAGGTAAGAGTATCTCTCTTTCTCTCTCTCTCTCTCTCTCTCTCTCTCTCTGTCTCTCTCTCTCTCTGTCTCTCTCTCTCTCTCTCTCTCTCTCTCTCTCTCTCTCTCTCTCTCTCTCTCTCTCTCTCTCTCTCTCTCTCTCTCTTCCTCTTTTCCACGAAAATCCAGAATACTGGAATCGCCGCCTGGTCGGATTTTTCAACTTTCGCCGCCAGAGTGCGGATCAATCGCCTGTGGAATTTGGATTTTAGCAGTTGGCAACGCTGTCCTCTGATTGAATTCAAATGCGCGAAAAATTTCAAATAATTAAATTATACCTGGCGTTTTAATCAGCTGTATTACCGATCTATGAAAGTGTATTTCTTTTCCTTAATTTTATTTAATTACTTTAGTATTGAATTACTGATTGTATTCATTAGTTGGGCTACTTTACTTAATTTCAACTGCTTTATGCTACTCTATTTATTTTTATATTGTGTTAAATTATTTTGTAAAATCTTAATTATTTGTAATGTCTTAAATTATTTTATATTGTCTTAAAATATTTTGTATTGTCTTAAATTGTTTAATCTATTTAAAATTGTTTTTAATTATTTAAAATTATTTGTATTATTTTTAATTATTTAAAATTATTTTATTATTTTTAATTATTAATATAATGCCGAAATCGATGCTTGACCTGTTTACAACGCAGTTTCAAGTTCTTGAATCAGCGGTAAGCGATTTTCGGACTTGCATGGTGAAGAAACTTGATGCCATTAGCAATGCGTCAACTATCGAACCAGCAACTGAGGGGTTGATTGACGAACTGGTGGCTCGAATTTCCTCACTAGAGAGTAAAATTGTTGTTCAATCATCCCAGCTGGAGGATTTACACAACGATCGGTTGCAGCTGTTACAAGAAGATAACATCTTGAAAGAACAGATACAAAACTTGTTGACCAAAACTTCTGTTCTTGTCGATAATTTGAAGGGTAATTACAATGACATGCGTTCCAGCAACGCCAATAGTGCGAATGACTCACATGCAATAGATAATAATGCAAAAAAAAACGATAATATTTGCAACGCAAACAATAATATTAGTGTCTGCTTTATTGGGCTGAAAATCAAAATAAAGCTGAGAACTGTAACACGCGTGCCTCTGTCTCGCGGCGGAGACCACAAGAGCGAAGTACGTGAGATCCTTCTAGGTTCCGGGACGACCGAGGTGAGTGCAGCATTACAATTTCTAATGTTTATGACGGTGATGAAAACAAATTTGACGTCGTTGTTTATGCTGTTCTTGCCACGTTTTTCCCCTCAATCAGGCATGAAGACATTGTGTGCACCCGCCTACTTCGCTGGGCACACACATTCACACCGTCAGCGTCAACTTCGGCTAATACTAATACTAATAACCGGCGCTCGCTGTGGATTGTTAATCTTTCCAGCAGAGCACTAGTCAATTATATAATGTGTGTTAAAAGCAATTTTACTCGGTTTTGCACGCGGGATGTCAACATGTCGCCTCTTGATCAAGAAACTGCTGAAAGCCTTACCCCTAATTTAAAAGATTTAGTGCATGGAAAGAGGCTTTAATAACAATTTACTAACGGTAAAATATTCATAAATGAATATCTAAATATGAACCTATTCTTAAAATTCCGTAGTTTAAAATCTGTTGCTCAAGGACTCGCCTTTAAATACATATATCATAGGCAAGGCAGGTTCCTGGTTTAGAGGCGAGATGGAGACATATCCCACATCTTCTCATCGGTGGCCTACAGACCATCATGGCGTCGTACCCGAAAGATGTTTCTACTACGCGAGCGAGCAAGGATCAGGTGAATGCGCTTGAGAACATTGCGTCCGTGCGCGATCTACCACTCCAGCTCAGCATAATAATAACAACAATGCGCCAGATTCAAATAGACTAGGTTCGCCCGCTGGGGAGACAAGCAGTGGGGGATTGAGAGCTGGATTTGTGAATGAGACTTCATTGCGTTTGCATTGATGGGTTTTCAATATTTAAGCAGGAACGCAACGTGAACGGGGGCGGAGTGGTCCTGTATGTGCATAACTCTCTCATAGCCAAAATCATCACACAATCTAATACCGCACAACTAGGTACTCTCGATATTCCAGAATATTTATTTTGCAATATGCAACAGGGTCGGTCTGCTCCCGTTCTCGTTGCAGTGATATGTAGGTCACTACATATCCCTTTCACCAAAGGACAGACCTCGTAGAGAAATTAACGTCATGCGGCAATGACTTTAGTCATAAAATAATAATGGGGGACCTCAATGCCAACCTGCTATCAACATCGGCAGACGCGCATTTCGTAAGAACGTTATCAAATGAACTTTCACTTAAAATCATCGACCACGGCGCGACTCATCATACTGAATCTCACACTTGGATTGACGTTATTCTCGTCGATGATAATGACGAGGTGTTGAGTACTGGCAATCAAATGACGAACTGTCCTAGTCGTCATAATATTATTGATGTTACAATAAATAAACACACACCATCACAACACCTAAGCCATCTTCATTCACATACAGAGACTACAAATTCATAGATCAAATACAGTTACTTTCCACACTTCAAAACTGCGATTGGTGGCCACTCGATTACTTAGACGACGACATTAACAAAGGACTGACGTGTGTGAGCTTCAATCTCATGGAGGTTATAGATAAACTAGCATCCCTAAAAAGCTTCACGCCTAAGAATAATACTAAGCCTCCATGGGTGGACACTGATCTCGCGCATCTCTACAACAAACGTGACGCCATACGAAGACGGTACAAGAGGACGAGGGATAATAAACGTTGGCTTGAATATTTACAACTGGCTTCAGAAACTGAGAAAAGAGCAGAACATGCCCGCAAGTCCTTTCTTCAAAACGTAATTTTTGAGGCACTTAATTATAAAAAAGATATCTGGAAGGAGTTGTGCTCGCTCGGGCTACTGCCTGTTGCAAAAGAAGAACTACACGGTTTTACTCTGGAAAAGCTTAACTCTCATTTTGCTGGGGTGTCGATCTCTCAAAGTGAATGTGAGAAAGAGGTGAGCGACAACGTGGTCTCGGCCTAGGAGGAGGGCTTCAGTTTTAAGGAGATTTCTTCCGCGGATGTGGTTCTCGCCGTCTCTCATTTCTCCTTGCAAGCGGTGGGAGAAGACAGTATGGGATTTTCCAGGAGCGTTATTCTGTGGATTAAATCTTATATATCAGGGAGAGAACAAATAGTCGTTACCAGAACTCACGGCCAGTCGGATTAGCTCACAACCAATCTCGGAGTTCCACAGGGTTCGGTGCTGGGCACTCCTGGCAGACGAGAGACCTCGTTTGGAGCTAGAGCGCGGTCGACTGTGCGCGGTGGCATATAAATTGACATATGCAGCCCTTACGTAGAGCGTCACTGCTCCTTGGGATCTTGCTAGAGATGGCGCACGTATCGACCATGATGGTACGTGTCAAAGAGGCGTCTGCAGATACACCACCTCTGTAGTTGGTATCTGTGAAGTAGATGTCACTTTGGTGTAGTTGGCGGTAGTGTGCTGTGTTGACTGCAGGTGGTGCTCTAGGTGCAAATGATCAGCTCACTGATACGCCACGAGAAGCCTCATAACAATATCATGCTCCTCGCTCAATTTCTCACCACGTCTACCGCTTTTCCATTTCTAACCTCAAAACTTGCTCGATTTTTACACGCAGTTTTGAGAGGACAAACCCGCGAGTCGTTTGTTACAGCTGCAAATAATACTCACAACGACGACCCACACTTAGGCAATTACAATGAAGTAGATGGAAAAAGCCCACGAGCACACAAGCGACAGGGATAGATGTGAATAGCAGGAGGTACACGTGAAACGTTTAGTACACCGACCAAATCCATGTAGAGATAGATAGATAGATAGATATAGATAGATAGATAGATAGATATATAGATAGATAGATAGATATACTTTTTATTCATCAAAAGACAAAATCTTACAATTTCATGTACATGAAGTTATAATTAAAAATATCAGTCGATTTAATATAATTGTTATCTTAACTTTCACTTATTGCATATTTCTTATTAAAATAATAATTCACTTTATCAGTTCGTCAGTTTATAAAATTTAAATGTAATGAACTAGTCACAGTCAGATATCACAGAAAACGCTTCGTCAAAAAATAATACATAGAATAAAAAATAATACATAGAATAAAAAATAAATACAATAGAGATAACATATAAATATAAAAGAATACATACACATACTTTGCTAAATTTTTGCGTATACTATCACGTCTAAATTTAAAACACACTCATTCATGACACAATAAATTAATAAATAAATACGTCGAATAAATAAATAAACCAGATAAATAATTAAATTAAATAAATAAATAAATAAGTTTAAATAATTAAATAAATTAAATAAATAAATAAATAAGTCTAAATAAATAAATAAATTAAATAAATAAATAATTCAAATAAATAAAAAGCTTAAATAAATGTTCGACTCATCTCTGTACATACTCTTCACCATGTAATTGCTTAAGGTGCCTGCTAAACGCCGTTTTAAATTTACAAAAAGATGGCAGGCACCTCACACTGCTCGGGAGCGAATTCCATAGGTGCGCACCTTGAACTCTGAATGAGAAAAGGCCCTTATCGGTGCGCGACCCCGGAACCGATAGCTCTTTCATACCACCCCTACTTGAAGTCCTGGCCTGGTTTTTTTCAAAGAGGGCAGTAAGATACGGTGGCTGCCGCATGACAACCGCTTTGTAAAGCAGCAGCCCCATAAAATACTCCCTCCTCACCTTCAGATCCAACCAGTCCAGTTTTTTCTTGTAGGCGGTGATATGCTCATCCCGCCTAACACCACATATGTATCTCACACATGCATTCTGTAGACGTTGTAGTCGTGTCTGGAGCTCCCCTGACACATCAAGAAGAACCACTGAGCAATAGTCTAAGTGAGGTAGTACCAGTGCACATGCCAGCTGCTTCCTCAGTATCTCTGTGGTGCTTGAACGGAAAAGTTTTAAGCTATACAGAGCTCTATTTACCTTTCTACTGACCGCATTCAGTTGCGGCTTCCATGTCAACCCTCCGCCCATCACCACGCCGAGGTTGGTGACTGTATCGACAAAGGGAACGTGTACGCCGGTCTGTATCTCAATGCCTTGCAAGTCAAGGTTCTGAACCTGTTTGATGTTGTGATCTGATCCAAAAATGATCGCCTTTGTCTTGCCGACATTGAGGCACAGGCCAGCTGACGTTGCCCAGTTCGACACTGCTTGTGCTACAGCCGACATGCGACCGATACCATCACGAAGACACTTCAGGGTTACTTGTGTGTAGGTTTGCAAGTCGTCAGCGTAAAGTATGTGTTCGACACCATCTAAGTCGAGTGCGTCTTATGTACAGGCTGAAAAGCAGGGGTCCCAGGACTGAGCCCTGTGGAACGCGAAGATTGGTCGTTAGCCAACCTGAATCCCCGTTTGTGATTGTCACGACTTTCTGTCGTCTTCCCATAATATATGACTTAAGCCACAGGAGAACACTCCTGGAGAATCCCATGCGCATCAGCTTACGCAGCAGTTTAGTGTGTGAGATGGTGTCGAATGCTTTGCTAAAATCAAACATTAACAAAATAGTCAATAGTTTTTTGTTGTTGTTAATGCCTGATCTTATGTCCTCCGTCAGTTTCAGTAGTGCTGTCTGTGTACTGTGATTCTGTCGAAAACCAGTCTGCATCGGGTGCAAAGTATTATTTTCTCGTAAGAAGTCAGTTATTCGGTCGTGTACGATTTTTTCAAGGACCTTAGAAAGGAAACTCAGTAGGGCAATTGGTCGGAAATCTGACACCGTAGATGGGACAGGCTTCTTCTTCAAAGGCACCAACTGATCTCCCTTCCAAGCTCCCGGAAAAATGCCACTGGACAGAGAGGAGTTAAAGATCTTAACAATATGATCTCCCACAAACGGAAGAGTCTTAGCCACTATACTTTGGGGAATGCCGTCTTCCCCTCTGGCTTGTGATGAGAAGTGGGCAACAGCCAGAACCACGTCCGAGAAGCTGACTTCTCGGAAAACAAAACCGTCATCACTGGCAGTGGTCAGGACGTTGTCAAGTTCTTCATCACCCTCATTTTGGGAGATCGACACCCCTGCAAAGTGGGCATTGAGCTCTTCCGGTGAGAAACCATGAAGCTCCTCTCTTGTCTTTGGCAGAAGGCCCAGAGCCTTGAGCTCTTTCCAGATATCTTTCTTATTATCAATCGCTTCAGAAATTTTATTTTGTAAAAATCTTTCCCTTGTTTCCTTCGTTCGTAATTCAGCTTCAGCTGCAAGGCCCTGATACTCCCGCCACAGTCTGTCGTCATTGGTCCGCGCATAGCGTCTTCGTACGGAGTCACGTTTTTTGTAAAGATGTATTAGTTCAGCATCAACCCATGGTGGATTTGTTTTGTTTTCGGCATGAATTCTTTTGACGGTGCAATTTTATCTATCACAGCCATGAGGTTGACACTGAGGCACTCTAATTGACTGTCAACACCCGCCGCGGGACCATCGATCCGCGACCAATCACAGTCAGCTAGGTGAGACAGGAGGTCGTCTTGCTGGATCGACTTAAAATCCCTGTAGCTGAAAGATTCAACCACAGGGGATGCAGCAGTTTCGACCCCAATCTCGACCTCTATGATGTTATGATGACTGGGAAAAGGCGCCGGCCGATTGTCCCTGCTCAGTACAACGTCATTATTATCTGTCAAGATCACATCAATCCACGTGTGAGAATCCGTGAGATGATGAGTCGCACCATGATCAATTATTTGAAGGTTAAGATCATCAGCCAACCGTCTAACAAATTTCGCATCGGCTGACGTTCCGAGTAGGTTCGCATTCAGATCTCCCATAATAATTTTGTGACTAAAGTCTTGAGTATGTATCGTCAGTTTGTCTATTAAGTCAGAGCCCTGTAAAAACGGTACGTGTGGTGGTCTGTATATTAAAGCAACAAAGACGGGGGAAGGCTGCCCTGCTGAACACTGCACATTAAATATTCAGGTATAAATGGCCTGCCCTCCTGTGTTGTTGGAGAGCTGCATAGTAAATTGGCCTTGAAAGTGTTATGAATGTACAGGACTAGCCCGCCCCCTAGTTTGTTGCGATCAAGTCTAAGTAGTGAGTAGTCATCGATCTGAATGAGATCACTCCCAACATCAGGGTCAAGGTGCGACTCAGCAACCCCAAAGAGATGGTAGGCAGGACGAGCTGAAAGGTGTTGTTTAATCATGCCAATGTGCCCCTTCAGTGAGGTAACATTGACAAAACCTGCCCTCAGTCCCTTACAGTGAACCCCCCCCCCCCGCAGCAGTGTCTGCGGTTAGTCAATTTTTTGCAGCAGTTGACGGAATTACATTTTTATCAATTACGATTTCATTATCAACAGTTTTTTTTACAGTATTTACAGTTTGAGATGGTTGATTAATGGCATATGATGCCACTATTGTCTGTAAATCAGCCGCAGATGAAAATTCATGAGAGACATCGCCATCGCGCCTCTTCACCAGGAAACGGCCCCCTCTATGCCAAACATATTTAAAATTAAGTCTCATCGCAAGGGCCTTGAGACTTCTATATTTAATAAAACATTCTTTTGTTAACAATTCATTTATAAAAATTTTCCCATTTATAATCCCATTCCTTGTGTCCTGGTCAAGAGCTGCAATGTCGACATCTCTAGCATGAAAGCCAGTGATAAGCTTTTTGGCTCGCATTATTTTCTCGCCTAACGCACTGCTGGAAAGGGTAACATGGTGACCTTCTACGTTCGCTATTTGTATCTGCTAATGCCGCAGCTGTCGATTCTTCTGACCGAAGCAGGCGTGTGCCTATTATATCAATTTTTCGTGTTGATGGAAGGACAGGGCACAGTATCGCGTGTGCGACGTCAACACGCTTAGAGACATCACCGTCGAAAATGTTTGAAATAATGAGCTCCGTATTACCGCTTTTAATGTTTTTACTGTGCATTGTCCCCCCTACAATCGTTTGCATCCGCGTGCTTCGTGCAGGTGATGCTGCAGCATAAGCATTGTCGTTATTGTACTTATTCAAACGCCTAGACATTTTATTTCTACTATTTACAATTTGGATAAACCCGTCATTATTGCTTTCACAATTGTCAATTGTTTCGCTTATATCACTATAATTGTCGAGTAAGGTACTATTCGTAGCAGACGCATTATTAACAGTATTACATTTTTTTGTACTTATAAGAGGAACGGTATTGTTTTGTGTACTGGGGAGTACTGCGATTTTTTGGAATTCAATTTTATTTAGTATGAGTTGGTTATCTTTTTGGATGTTCTCAACATTTCTTTCAATTTTCTCAATAGTAGTAGTATATACAGAGGTAAAATCTTCTTTTGTTATTATTTTTTCTATTTTTGTTATTATTTCCTTGTTGTCACATTCAACTCTATTGATTTTATTTGTTAAATTTAGGAAATCGTTTTCAAAAGTGTTTAATATAAGATTATCAATTTTAGTCTGTGACTCAAGATTTGTCTGCTCTAGATTATCGATTTTTTCAATTAACATGCTATAATTTACCTCTGTCTTGGTCAATAAAGTGTTCGTTTCTACGTTATTATCATGTAATTTTTTATTTTTAATTTTTAGGTTATCTATTTCTTGATAAAGCACTTGCTTCTCCTTTTTCATATCCTCCAGCTGGGAGTGTTGTTTCGACAGTTTTTCCTCAATTTTTTGCAGTTTAGAGTCAATTGAAAGTGCCAAAGTATGTACTGCTGGTAACGTATTTAGCCTATTTACAATTGCCTCCAATCTGCCTTCAATAGAGGTGCAATGTCTAGCAAGTGCATTATCAATGTTTCTTGAAGTAGAATTCGCGTACTTCACTAGGCAGGAGACCGTTGTTCCCTTTTTTAACGCGGTGCTATCTAGCATACGGATGACGGACGCATTTATATCATTAATACTGCTGTTATTTTTGGAGAAGGAGGACTGCGAAGTATTATTAGCTCGGTCCGCACTCTTGGCCGTGACGTCACTCGGGGATTCCCCACTGTGCTCTGCTCCTGTACTGGAAATGGGCGGGCCTAGTGATGTGACAGGAGACTGTGAGGCCAACCGGAGTAGGCTGCTGGTGGAGGCGGGGCCTAGCCCCTGCAACGGAGAGAGTGAGGAGTTGGTGGGCGCGGCCTTGCTCGCCTGATTGGTGCGAGCAGCTGTTGCAGGCCTTTTATTGGCCGGAGTGGACGCGGCTAGCTCCTTCTCTTTCCCACTCATATTGTTGCTGGCGTTCGTCGCGCGCGCGACTGTCGACTCGAACATCGACCTCTTCGAGTCGATGCATGCCTGGCACGCTACCGCTTTAGTTTGTAGCTGCAGTGCATTTCTTTGTACGCGGGTAAGCACTGCAAGAGGCTTGCACGCCGGATGGTATGTAATATTGCATATGCAGCACTTACGTAGCGAGTTGCTGCTCCTAGGAACCTCTCCGCAGATGGCGCAGTTGTCGACCATGGTGTTAGTGGCGACAAAGATGAGTCGTGGAAGGTACTGATGGTGTGTCTAGGATGCAGCAGGTGTCGCCTCGGTGGTCACGTAGTTGCAGTTCGAGTCGGCAGATGGCGCTTTGATAGTATGGCGCTGCGTGCTGTGTGTCCAGAATGAAGTGGTACCTCTGGATTATGCTTCGTGCTTGGCTCCCGCCACTCTGCCGTGTTCACCTCACTTAACCTCAAAAAACACCTGGCCGGGTGTTGTTGCTTGGATGCTGAAAGCCGTGCCGATGGACCAGTGGAAGCTGTGATTTATTATCACAGCTATGGTTAGTATGTTCCACTGTGCAGGCACCACAACAGACCGGCTCACAGGCGCAGGAGGCAGCAGAGTGCGGTGTAAATGCAGGAGCCAAAACACGAGCAGGTGCACGCAGCAGACGCGCGACGGAAGAGAGAGAGAGAGAGAGAGAGAGAGAGAGAGAGAGAGAGAGAGAGAGAGAGAGAGAGAGAGAGAGAGCTTGACTGATTAATTTGTTTTATTGACAAAGGACTTAGGGTCCGAATTGCCACAGCAATGTATAAGTGAGTTACATGGTGAAGAGTATAGCGAGACAATATTCCTACTCGAACGAGGCCAAGGACCTTAGTAACACCATATGAAAATGCACACAGTTATTAACGCCAAAAAAAACTTAAGATCTATATATACAAATATGAGATAGTAATAAAAATATAAATAACAAAAAAATAAGTAAATAACGTAAAAAATAAAATGTAGGCATATAACTTTAAAAATTATATACTATGCTTTCTTCCACAGCCTTATTAGTTATGGCATAATTGCGTGGGGCGGTGCGTCTCAAAATAAATTACACTTATTGCAAACAGTTCAAACAAAAATTTAAAAAATTATAAATAAAAATACTTTTCAAAAAATAATTCCACTTAAGCTAAAGCAATTATTTGCAAATAAGAATCTTCGGTATAAGTATGAAAATTTTAAAGTAAAAAAACTATTAATTTTACCAAAATATTACAAAACTGTTAGTACTAAAAATAGTTATATTAAAGCAATCAGTATCTTTAATAAATTGCCAAATGAACTAAAAATGTTAGATATACAACAAAAAACAAATATAAAAAAGATACAGGATTGGTTGAGAAATAATGAATGAAATAAACACTGCAACGACAATAGATTGCCAACAATATTAATTATGGCTTTTATCGCTGTGCAAACGAGATGAATGTGTATACCAGTGTCAAATATCCTCTAAATTACAGTTTTTACTACAGCAGAGAAAAGCAGCACTCATTGAAAATAAACTGAACATTAGTATGTATGGATCCAGAGAAGACTCAGTATTGGTTAATAATATAATGCTTGATATTAGAACATACATTTGTGCTAAGTGCAAATGTAAATCATGCAATAATCGCAAACATCGGCGTATCTCCAACTACAATTACAATAAAATGATAAACTCATGTCCAAATATCAGCAATAGTCTATATACTATAACAAACGAAATAATAAATATATAGACACACAAAACAGAAAACGGAAAAGCGAATATCAAATACATAAAATTTGATAAAGGAGCAAATAATGATTTAGATGCTAATAAAGATCCGAATATAGAAAAATATAAACCAGTAGAAACGGTCTTCACCAAGATTGATGAAATGGCTGAAAAGAATAACAAGAAAGCTTGAAAAATGGAAGCAACGGCTGCACCTAGGCAAAAGATTAACAAATCAGCAAGTTGCAGAATGACATATGGAGATATCAACTACCTAAGATGGAACAAGGCGATTTTACACTTTGACAGAGGAATAAGAGGAAAACAAATTTTCGCAAAATCAATGTATCCACTTAAACAACAATCATCTTATAATGATATTGTAGTTATTGACTACATAGTCTTTACATCAAACTGCAAATGTGATTCAGCTAACCAACACAAAGAGATGTTTCCACATTACAGAGTTACCTGTGCTGTTGGACTTACTTGCCCGGCTAGGCTCAACACCATAGAAAGAATATTATTTGCAAGAGATAAACACGCGACAACAGATAAATTTACGACGGCAAGATCCATGTTAGTCAGGTATTGGTAATATTATAGTGCTAGGTCACAATGATTAAATTATAAGAATAAAACTATTTATAATATCAAAGAAAAATATACAAAAATAGAGAATCTTAAGCATGTGCAATGTAATCTTAATTAACTATATAAAAATATAGAATCTTTAACACAATTTATAATGATAATATTAATTAATAAGGATTTATATTGAAATGTTAAAGAGAGATTATATATCACTGTTAAATTTTTAATAAATTATTAATAATGTTATATAGAGTTGGGATGAAGAGTCGAAGACCTTCATAACCCAACCAAAGTATCTATGAATGAATGGTGAAGGATGGAATAATCCATGTCTGGAAGTCCGACGTGGATACATTCTATCCTTATGAATGAATGGTACTTGCATTGTACGGTTTAGTATGGCTGAAGGTTTTTGCTGTAATGAAAAAAGTAAAACTAACCAGCACTTATTATTTTTGTTGTTAATCCGGACCTGCGAACAGGGAATACCAATTCCCTCTGCAGGATTTGCGGCGTTATAGTGTATTATTGTGTAAATAATTTCTACTCTGTATCGAATTTAGCAAATGTTATATGTAACTCTGGAATAAATAAATAAATAAATAATAAAATATGAATTAAAAATAAAATAAAAACTAATATAAGAAACAAATGGTACAGGACTAGATTAGTTTCGCAGTTGAGATAAAGCTGTAGAACTAGAGTAATCGCAATTTAACATAAAGTCTCTAAGCTTAAACTTAAAGTAAGGTGAAACGTACCCTGATCGCAGATCGCTTGGAAGCTTATTCCAAAAAGTGGCCGCTGCGATACGGAAAGAGTTTTCGTAGCAGCACGTCGTGAAGGATTTAATTTCTAAATCGTATTCCGAAATTCTTTTTGAGCCCGGGCCATCGAGTGATCTAGATTTAAAATCATTAAAAAAGTATTCCGGTTGTTTGGTCCGTAAGACATTCGCGAACAACGACAGCAGAATGAATATTTTTCTATCCGAATAAGGAAGGATGTCGTACTCCTTATACACAGGAGTTATGTGTGAACATTTGTCGGTGATAGTCGCATATCGAACAACAGCATTTTTACACCGGCTCAATTTACGAGTGAGTTCTGCGGATAAGTCCGTGAATAAACTTGCATAGTAATCAAAGTATGAGAAGACAAGCGATTTAATCAAAGTCATCTTCGTACAGTTTGGTAGAAATCCATGACATCTCTTAATTTTCGATAATGCTGCAAAACATTTCCTAGAACCCTCTAGACCCGAACCAAGTAGCTTTAATTTTATTGGGATGGATTGTGAGACCGTTATCCAGAGCCCATCTCGAAATCCTACGCAGATTAGCGTTGATGCATTCAATGATTTTCGTTGCATCCTTAAAAAAACCGCTGACACAGAATTCGAAATCGTCAGCATATAAAAGGTATTTACATCCGCGGAGAACATCAGCGAGATCGTTAATGAATAGCGAAAAAATGGTGTACCCAGGTGACTGCCTTGCGGTACTCCAGCAGTACCAGCGAGAGGGTCTGACACTTCGCCAGAGTGTGCTGCGACTGTTTGAGTACGCTTCGAAAGATAGGACTTGACCCAGCGACGTGCGTTTTATGAGAAACCGAGCTGATGTAGTTTGTCGACAAAAATCTCAATGCACATCGAGTCAAATGCTTGTTTAAACTCGATTGCGACTGCAAAGAGTAATCTTTTCATTATCTACCGCTTTTCTAAGTGAGTACTGTGACCTTTCCTAAATCCTGACTGGCGCTGGTCTAGAAGTAAATTTCGGGCCATAAACTTGTAAATCTGCTTATATACGACTAATTCAAAAACTTTAGACACAGCGGAAATTATGCTAATGGGTCTGAAATCACTCGTAGATAATGGTGGATTATTCTTAGGAATTGGGTGCACGATAGGACGCTTCCAACTAGAAGGAAAGATCCCAGACTGCAGAGAATGATCAAAAATGTGGAGTTACATCGGTAATATGACACTAATGCAATCCTTAATAAATATCAGTGGGATTTGATCCGGGCCGCAGCATTAGAGCGAGTCAAGCTTAGAGCTTCAAGAACATCGCTATTTTTAATGTGTTTGAAGAAAAATAGATTTTCTGGAAGAAAGTCAACAGTGGGCCGTTTCGAGAATGGATACGCTGGAGGTGGTATATTGACAAAATGAGAATTTAACTTATTAGTGTCGACAGGTGAACTTATCGGCTCTAGATTTTTGCTAGCTAATCCAAGTTCCTCGACGATTTTCCACATCTCTTTTGAGCTATAGCATTGCCCAAAACGATCACGATAGTAATTATGACGCGCATTTCTAATAACTACCTTTGTTCGATTGTGCAGTTGCTTATAAGTAACGTACTCTATATTCCTACGATATCGTTTGTATTTACGCCAGGCTGCATTGCGCTGTGAAATAAGCTTCCTAATTTCTTGTGAAAACCAGGGGGAAGCCCTCTTTTTCGCAAATTTTGTTCGAGATGGCGCATGGCGATCATAAATATTTAAGAGTGCACGGGTAAGGAAATCAATTTTTAAATTAATATCGAAAATATCGGTGAATATATCCCAATTGATATCTCTAAGATCTTGAAGAACAAGGCGAATATCAAAATCCCTAAAACAGCGCACAGTGATGCTTTTGTTAGAAATACTCGGAACAGGGAGTGAAATATTTGCGAAAATGGCACCGTGCTCAGAGATACTCGGAACACTAAATTATTTCTGTGAAATAACTTTACTTATATTGCTAACGCAAAGATAATCTATGCAGGTATGTGCATCTCCCCTATGAAACGTAGGGAGAAAAGGAAGCGGAGTTATATTGAGCATGGAAAGAGAATCAGCAAAAATATTTCGCGGCGTTGAAAGGCGATTCCAGTTAATATTGAAATCGCCGAGTAGATCAGTGAAATTGTAATTATTGGGGTAATATAAAAATGCTTCGTCAACGTCCGACCAATAGCCCAATTTCGGAGGATTGTAGACTAAAGGGATTAAAATTTTGAAACCTTTTACGTTGAGTTCCAAGAAAATAAACTCAGGCCTGAGTAAATAAACAGGGTACTGAGTAAATTTACTTACGACGTTAGCACTAAAAGAATCATGAATATATATCGCTACGCATCCGCAGTTTTTTCGCAACCTGTCCGCACGAAAGAGTGTGTAATCAATCAATCGGGAATACTAACAAGCTGTAAACTGGTCTTCGGTTTACGAAACGACTCGCTGATTCCTAAAACATGAGCCTTCTTCTTTTCGATTAAAGCACGGATGGCATGCAGGTGTGGATCAATTGACTATGCATTGATGTGGTCAATAATAATAGCATTGTATAAGTGATTACACGTATTAGCCATAATGAATCGAATTAGTTTTACGCTCCATTATTAAACGTAATAATGGACATTTGGTTTTGTCAAAGGTCGAGTGTTTACAATCATTCTGATTAGTTTCGTGACAATTAAGACACACGAGATCCGAATTTCTGGGACAATCGCTGGTCGAATGTTCCAAAGCACAAAAACCACAGTGAGCGGAATCCTCACTAGCAAGATGCCCAAACCCCAGACATTTAAAGCACTTCAAAATAGAGATATGATTGGAAAATCGACACACACTCCAATCAATAAAAATTTTTTGCTTGTGAAGGAGAGACTTACTAATGTCAGGTGTGACTTGTACAATACACGATCTGTAAGTCTTGTTTTTACCGTTATTGACTTTGCTCGTGGCAGGGTATAAAAACTTAATATTTATATCATCCATGTTAAAGTCGGGAACGTTCTGTTTGTGCAATGAATACCGAATCTGTTCAACCTGTAGTTCGACGGGAATATCGTGAATAATAATTCGCGGATTAATTTTTAGTTTATATTTGACTTCTAGACCAGCCGCGGCTAACCTAGTCGAACTTTTAACGTTTCTAGAGATCTGCTGTCGGCAGAGTCGGCTTCAATAACTATAGATTTATTATGTGCTAGGCGAACGCTTTTAACGTTGAACTTAGAATCAGCGGGCTTGATATGGTTAAGTACTACATTTTGGTGTCCTCGGAGAACGCGAACTCTCTACTACATTCTTTGCGAGGTCCGATGGCGATTTTAACCGCGATCGAGTCGAATTTTATTTACAAATTTGTTGGATGGGCGTTCTACTACGTTAGCATAAGTGAGCTCCGAGCTAGTCACATTATGCGGCGCCGCATCCAGTTTAACAATTGATTCTACGATTTGAACAATTCTTTTGCAAGTTTTATTAAGTGCCCGGTTATATGATTCGACCAATTGATCTATGGTAAGACGCTCAATGTACGCGTTAGATACGGTTTCAATTGTTTCACATACAAAATTAAACGCTTGGCGTAACGCAACTTTTAGTTTGGCGTCTTTATCATTAGCAATGAACTTAAGAATAGTCTCGCGGCGTTCGCTCACCTCTTCAAGTAATATCTTAACATCAGCCGCAGGCAGCTGGACAGATAGCGCGCATTGAAAATTTTCCCCCGAGTCGTCTGCTTCGGTCGGTGATTCCATGTGTATAGGTAGATGGAGTTACCGCTAGATGGAGACAGCGGCGCAATCAATGCAAATCGATGCTAGGAGGACTCGGCCGTGCCAGATGAGGAGAGGGCGACTTGTCCAGCAGCAGTTCTCAGAATAATGCATCTGATTCGCGGAAAGCCGATCGCCTCGCTTGCGCAGGATGATCCTTCAAGCCCCGGAGAACATCTAACCTCAAAATCTCGAACAGGTCACCAGAAAAGTGCAGTGAAATCACGCAAGCAGATGAAGTAAAGCTTGGATAACACTTGCTGCGGTGACTTGCATAATAGCATTCTTATGTATAAAATAACATTATTCGCTATAACAGTTCGTCAGTTTATAAAATCTAAATATAATGAACTAGTCATAGTTAATTGGCACATCACAGATCACGCTTCGTCAAATACATAAAATAAAATAAATAAAATAAAGATAACATAATACGATAAAAATAAAAAGAATACATACACACACTTTACTAAATTTTTACATATAACTATCACGTAGAAAAATTAAAAACACACTCATTCATTTGACACTCTTACAATTCACGCTAATAAATACATTCACACTTAACACTTAACATATTAAATAAATAAATTAATAAATAACTAAGTCAAATAAATAAATAAGTTAGATAAATAAATAAATTAAATAAATAAATAAATAAATTTAAATAAATAAATAAATTAAATAAATAAATAAATTAAATAAATAAATAATTCAAATAAATAAATAACCTAAATAAATGTATAATAAGAGAGAGAGAGAGAGAGAGAGAGAGAGAGAGAGAGAGAGAGAGAGAGAGATAAAGAGAGAGAGAGAGAATATTTATTTGTAAATGTTACAAAAAATATGGTTTACATATGTTTCTTAAAAATAAAAAATAAAATATCACATCTTTGATTTACATAAAATATAATTGCATGTATGTGAAGTCATGTACATAAAGTATTGCACTTTGTTGTTCGAAATGTAAACATAAATTCCCAATACTGTCGTTATATTTACTAGTCATACAATTTAAATTACATACGTACATTAATAGAATTACTCATTTCCACTCATACTAATAAATACTCGCATATTTTAAATATAATCTCTGTCAGTTAGTAAAACGTAAAAAGTAAAAAGAGAAAGAAAAAATAAGTAAAACGAATAAATCAATTAATATAAATAAATAAATTAAATCAAAAGACTAGCTGACAACAACATTCAATCGAATCCTGCGAAGTATTTTTTAACCGCCACCTTAAAGGCCGTTAATGATGGTAGAGTACGAATGGCGAAAGGGAGTGAATTCCACAAATGCGCACCTTGTACTTGGAAAAATCTTCGTCCTATCTCAGTGCCCATGTATGCAATTGAGAGTTCTTTTGCTTCACTTCTAACAGGGCGATTAGATTCATTTTTTTTAAATAACGATCTCAAGTAAATAGGTTCTTTAATGTTAATTATTTTATAGGCGGTGATCGTAATGAAAACCGCGTTTCTAGAGTCAATTCGTGCCCACCCTAATTTTTCCCTTTAAGGGGTGATGTGCTCATCCTTCCTAGCACCTTGAACGTATCGCAGACATGCATTTTGCAGTCTTTACAGCCGGCTACGTTGTTCTAGTGACGCATCGAGATACACTACAGAACAATAGTCAAGGCGTGGAAAAACTAGAGCCATGGCCAGATGTTTGCGCAGATCCTGAGTGGTATACTTTCTAAAGAACTTCAAATTATACACTACTCTATTAATTTTTTTTGTAACCATATCCATGTGAAGCTACCACGTAAGTTTAGAATCAACTATAATACCCAGGCTCGTGACAGTCTGCGAAAAAGGTATGAAGACGCCGTCTCACGAACTCATTTCCGACATACCTCGCGACTCAAGACTATTTATATATTTACAAGAGCCGAAAACAATAGCTTTAGTCTTGATCTTATGTAGCTTGAGAGCGACACGTCCGGCCCAATCAGCCACTGCCTGCGCAACCCTGAACAGGACCTCAACACCTTCAACAGAGTTTTCGGGACTGATTTGTACATAAATCTGTAGGTCGTCAGCATAGAACAGATGTTTGACGCGCCTTGGGTTATCCTTTTCTAGATATTAGTTCAAGTTGTCGAATAGACCTTTCATGTCATTTATATAAAAACAAAACAGCAAGGGTCCCAACGCTGACCCCTGAGGCACTCCAAAATTTGTGGATAGCCAAGATAACTTGATGTCGGAGCATGTTACAACGGCTTGCCTTCTATCTAATATATAAGATTTTATTCACACCAAGACATGCCCAGAGAACTCGAGGGCTCACAGATTTGCTAAAAGCTTAGCTGGCGAGATCGTGTCGATAGCCTTGCTGAAGTCAAACAGTATCTTCAGTTAGTCTTACAAGGAACCCCCTCCCCCCCCCCCCCCCAAACCCAACCTCACCGATTTTGATAATTTTGGATACGTTGTAGTACATGACAAAATAAAGCAAATGTGGTTTTTTTTATGTGCCAACATCCACTTTTAAGGGGTGAAAACTACACCTAAAGTTTACCCTCAAAAATCACTTCTTATATCTCGCCATATAATAGATGTTTTTCAATGAAACAAATTGGAAAATATTTCTCATGAGAAGGCCAAGATATTAGGTGCACTTATGACCAAAAGGAGTTGCAACCAATATTTTATATTTAAGAAAAACTAGATTACTTATCAATATTTTTATCATGAAAATCAGGGTATGAACTCGAGAAAATTAAGAAAAGCATTTTTGTTAACTATATCGAATATTTAAGTTGATGTGTTTCAGGATTTTTCAAAAAACTACTCTCAAGTACCGTTAACTACCTCTTAAAGAGATCGGCCACATGTAATAAGTAAAACATATCTTTTTTTCTTAAAAAGTATTCTACCTGTAATCAGAATATGATTTATAACAAATGAAAATATATTACAAATTTTCTGCAATAGTAGTATTGAAAGGGTGAGAAAAAGTCACCCCTAGAAATGCATTATCCAATGTATCTCGAGTTCCAATTAATATTTTTCAATGAAACAAAATGGAAAATATTTCTTATAAAAAACCCCAGATATTAGATGGAATTATGACCCAAGGGGTTGCAACCCTTATTTTATATTTAAGAAAACCTACATGTCTTATCAATATTTTTATCATGAAAATCAGCGTATGAACTCAAGTAAATTAAGAAAAGCATTTTCGTTAAGTATATCAAATATTTAAGTTGAGGTGTTTCAGGATTTTTCAAACAACTACCCCCAAGTAGCGTTAACTACCCCTTAAAGCGAAGGGCTACATGTAATGAGTAAAACATATTTTTTTCTTAAAAAGTATTCTACCTGTAATCAGAATAGGATTTATAACAAATGAAAATATATTACAATTTTTTCCGCAATAGTAGTATTAAAGGGGTGAAAAAAAATCACACCCAGAAACGGTTTATTCAATTAAAAAATGGAAAATATTTATCATAAAAAACAATAACAAAATTAAGTTAAGAAATACGTTAATTACGTACTTCATTGTTTTCAGAAGTGTTTATTATATACCTTTATTTGTATATTACAGTCGAGTTGCGGAGACTGAAAAAGCTTGGGACCGAAATTGTCAAGGACTGCAATGTGTATTTAGTATAGGAGCCTACCACTCCCCGAGACATCCCCATGTATAATAGCATTGCAGTTCCCACGTAATTTCAGTCCCCGAGTTCTCAGTCCCCGTGACTTATTAAAATTAATTTTCGTTTTCCAAACTTTAAAGAGATCTGTAATTAAAAAATGTGTTCATGAACTCATTTTCTATCTTATTGCATACAAATTAACAAAAATGTGCTCACTTGTAGTTAGTTTTCCAGATTTGGATGCTTCTACATACACGTTTTTTAAAGCTAAATAAACTAGCTTCTAAAATAGGACCAAATTGACCACTTTGTTCCTTTAACACTATAAAAAGAAGTGATAGTTGTTGTCCAGTAGCTGATATAAGTGGTTGTATGGTATAACTGTGCGTTGTCGATGAAACTGACTGTACCAGGCATTGCACTTGTTTTTCTCCTTCAACTGCTAATGTTCTTCTAGAATGCATTTCTAATTGGAATCCACTCTGATCTGAATTATACAAATTTTGCATTCTACTTATTGGTATACACGACTTAACATCAGGCACAAATGCATCTGCTGTAGTTTGAAGCTCTGAACCACTTTCCAATGTTTTCTTAGTAATAAACTTATTTACTTTTCTACATACTATTCTAGGACCCTTTTTAAACTTTAATAACCAATTTTTAGAAGCTTTGAATCTTAAATCTTCAGAGCAAATTTCTTTTTGAGCTTGTGACGCTCATCTACGTATATCACGATCATGAATTATTAAACAACTTTCAACAGCAGCTTTAAAATTATCTAGTATATATTGACAAATTCGTGCAATTTTCTCTCTATATGTTCCACCTTTATTAATCGTATGAGCCCAACGTTTTAACTGACTGATAGATGAGACTTTTCTGAATCTGTTCTGTACACTTTCAATACTCAAGTTTTTCTTTTTGCCGCTTCTCCAAAATTCTACTGCGTTTTGTTTGTATTCGACACTAATGTATTCATTATCTTCTGTACACTAATTTGTCGGTGCTACGACAGGATCAGGAAAGTGATGTTGTATTTCGTACTCGACTATCTTAGCATCATAGTCTTTATATTCTTCATGAAAATCCAACGATTCTTCAATAATCATATCTACACCATTAAAGTTATTAGTAGCATCTATTAATATCTGTTTAAATTTTTCTGACAACTGAATTTCTTTATAATTTGTCACGCTATGTAGTATTTGTGAGGTTTGAAATTACGCTAATAATAATTCACTACGTTTACGGATTAATCCTCATCTTTTAATCTAAAATAAAGACATTAAAATAATTATTTATTGCGATTATTTAATAGAAATTTAATTGAAATGAGAAAAAATTGTATTATGTACATACTAATACTACATAATATTTAAAAGAAAAAAAAATTAAAATGATTCGAATAAGAACGTTTGCTTGAAAGAAACTTAAAAACGTCAAACACACTATTTTGAAATTAGTAAAAAGAAAATAATGTTTAACATTTATATTTAATATATTTTTACTATTCTTAAAAAACTGTAGAATTAACGTAAATTAAATATACAAATAAAATTATATATGATAAATGACAGTTAATAAAATACTCACGTGATTGATAAAATAAATTAGCTGATTATTTGTAAGCACATCTATACAAGTTTTATTTATTATATTTATGTATTTAAGAAATATGTATACGTGTTCAAGGAAACTAAAAGATTTGACATTTTTAGTAGTCAGTGCTATAAGTGACTTTCTAAATGCTTCAATTCTCTGGAACTCTTGTCAATAATAACAAGTTGGGTGAAACTCTTTTCTGTGCATAATGGATAAGATTAGTGTATTTACGATAACATATATCTCTTCGGCGACATATAAATAAGATAAGTGTAAAATATTAACATCTAGTTTCAATTGAGTTTAAATATTTATAATTTTGTTGAAATAATAGTAATAAAAAAATCAAAATAAAAACGAAAATAATAATAATAATAATAACAATAATAGTTATAATAATAATAATAATAATAATAATAATAATAATAATAATAATAATAATAATAATTATATTGATAATGATAATGATAATGATAATGATAGTAATAATAATACAAATGATGGCAGCAGTGATTGTAATTATAATAGTAATTCTAATATGCTATTATAAATACATTATATTTTATTAACTCATTATGTATCTCAAAGAAAAATATACTTCATGGAGGAATGGTTTGAAAAAAATTTCAATACATGTTAATAAGATTTTGTATTTGCATGAGCTTTATGTAAATGAATGTAGCTTGTTTTGAATTTTTTTTGCATTTTATTTCATTTCTGGGGGTAAATTTTCTCCCCCCTTGACATTACCTTTGCGGAAAAACAGTTTCATATTTTAAATTGTTATAAATAACTTTCTGTTTAAACGTAGAATATTTTTTAGGAAATAAAGACATGCGTTACTTTTTACGTGTAACCCATCACTTCAAGAGATAATTAAGAGTATTTGGGGGTGATTATTTGAAAAATTCTGAAACATGTCAACTTAAGTATTCGATATTGTTGAAACGAAAATACTTTTCTTGATATTTTTGAGGTCATACGCTGATTTTCATGATAAAAATATTGATAAGAAATCTGGTTTTTCTTAAATATAAAATAAGGGTTGCAACCCCTTGATCATAAGTACATCTAATATGTGGGGTTTCTTATAAGAAATACTTTCCATTTTGTTTCATTGAAAAATATTAATTGGAACTCGAGATACATTGGATAATGCATTTCTAGGAGTGACTTTTTCTCACCCTTTCAATGCGACTATTGCAGAATATTTTTAATATATTTGCATTTGTTATAAATCCCATTCTGTTTACGGGTAGAATACTTTTTAAGAAAAAAAGATATGTTTTACTTATTACATGTGGCCCCTCTCTTCAAGGGGTAGTTACCGGTACTTGGGGGTAGTTTTTTGAAAAATCCTGAAACACCTCAACTTAAATATTCGATATTGTTAACAAAAATTACTTTTTTTTAATTTTTTTGAGTTCATACCCTGATTTTCAAAATAAAAATATTGATAAGAAACGTAGTTTTTTTAAATATAAAATAAGGGTTGGATTTTTTAGGGTAAACTTTAAGGGTGGTTTTCACCCCTTAAAAGTGGATGTTGGCGCATCATAAAAACACATTGTGTCATATTTTGTCATTTACTACGACTTATCCAAAAATTAACAAAATCGGTGAGTTTGGGTTGAGGGGGTTTCCTGGTTAGTAGTTCGCTGTTTGCGTTGAGTTATTCTGTTTGTATCCCGACTGCATAGGGTCAAGTTGTTTTGTCTCTTTCATATGTTCCACTATCTGATCATGAATACTCCTGCCCCCGTCCATAGGTTCAGAAATATTCCATTTTCCATGAAGGAGTTGAATAAGTTCACTAAGCGTTGCCCGACTACTGACAATGCCTTTGCAACTACACTCTGCGGGGTGTCATCATCGCCCCTCGCTTGCGAGAAGAAATGCGAAATCGCAAGTACAACATCTGCGATGCCGACTGGGTGAAATTTAAAGCCGTCATCACTGGCCGATTTTAGTATATCATCCATAGCTTCGTTATTTTCATCAGCAGTTATGGAGTCTCCCGCGAAATGAGTATTAAGTTCCTCCGCTGGGAATCCATGCAACCCTCCCTTCGTTTTAGGGAGAAGTCCCAAGTTTCGTGATTCTTTTCATATATCGCTCTGCTGTTTTCTCAGTAGTCTACCTTGATAATAAGTAATACGCGCTTGTTCCGTCTTAAGCAAAGGTTCGTTACGCAACTTTAGGAACTCCTCATAAAATCGCACTTCACCCATTCTCTTGTAATGTCTGTATGTCGTGTCTCGTTTTTTATTAAGTTGTTCAATCTCGATGTCAACCCAGGGTGGACTGTCTTTACGAGGTTTAACTCGTTTTATAGACGCTAGGTTGTTTATCGCGTTTAATAAGTTAATATTAAGGCAGTCCAGCGCTGAATCAATGTCGACATCACACGCATTAAAAATAGACCAGTCACAACTCGATAAGAAAGACTTCAATTCTGACGGATTGATGCTCCTATAATCTCTGTGCGAGAAAGGTTCCTCGCACAGAGTAGGCGCATGTACATTTATGGCCACATCAATGATGTTATGTTTGCTAGGCCAAGTTGCATCGCGGTTTGTAAGTTCTATGTCATTACTGTCTACAAGTATCACATCAATCCATGTGTGCGACGTTTCGGTATGATGTGTAGCCCCGTGTTGGACAATTTGAAATGACAGTTCAGCAGTAAGTTTGCGAAGAAACTTCGCATCATCACTGTCGGTCAACATATCTGCATTCAAATCTTCCGTAATAATTTCGTGACTATATGTATCACAATATTCTCTTAACTTGCCGACATAATCTAAATATTTAATAAATGCAATGGCAGGGGCTCTATAGACGACCCCGACAAATACAGGTTCTTGTGCACCATACTATATCTCACACATGACGTACTCGGACCTGTTAGGTTGATCCGGTCTATCAGTGTCTGACTCAACCGGTACTCTGAGCCTATACTTGTCTCGAACGTAAGGTGTGACCTCCCCTCCATGTACATTTCTATCCTGTCGCACAAGCGAGTAATCATTGACATGAATGAGATTGTCGTCCTTCTCGTAATCCTGCCACGTTTCTGCCTCTCCGAATAGATGATAGGATTGACCTTCGCTAAGAAGTTGACGTATTTGCTTGATGCAATGTCTCATAGAATTTGCATCATTAAAACTCGCTCTCATATTCACTCCCTTGAACGTCTCACGAGTTTTCTCTACATTTAGTCACACTGATTCTGATTGTACAATCCCTGTAGTTTGTGCTTTATTGCTATTGTCTTTGTGTTTATTATTGCCTGTGATACAATTATCTTGAGTGTGTAGTGGTGATACTGAGTTATTGCCATTATTAATTGTGCTGTCCCTATTACTATTGCTATTGTTGTTATTACCATTATTGTTTTTATTGATATTGTTGCTGGCACTATTATATAAATTTACAATCGTATTCAGGTCTGATATTGTTTTAAACACGTGTCCTCGCGTAACTTCTCGCAGTCGAGCGAGAATATTGCCCCATCTATACCATACGAATTTAAAGCCACGAAATTAGCCATTCATTTTAAGCTCTTAAATTCAGAGTAAGATATTGACTCTAGAGCCTAATTAATAAAAATATTCATATGACACAGGCTTTCGGCAAGCCACTCACTCAGCCGCGAGGGCTCTATATCACTTGTATTAAAGCGAGTGAGGGTTGCTTTTGTCAGCATCACCTCTTCTCTTTTACCTGCACTTGTGAGACGGACAATCAAAGGTGTACATCTAGTAGAGCCCTCAGTGTATGCCCTGGAGGTTCTGCCCTTCATCGTAAGGGGAGCATTGCTTTACACTAATGATATCATTCTTACTGAAAGACGGCAGAACGGTGCTGAGAATCATATCACATGAGCGATATCAACAGGGTCAGTCTTAATTCGAGAACAATCAACGATACCATGGCTGAATCTGCTTCCTCCATGAGCAGGCACTGGGACACAATTCGATGCAGGGTCGCCCTTATGACGCGAGATAAGTATACTATGCCGACGACCCTGCGTTTGAAACCTATTTACAATTGACGTATATGGGGCTACTCGCTCCAAGGAGTCACTTAGGGACACTAGTGTCTGCGACTCATTTACATATACATAGCTAAAGTGAGGATTATTGTTGCCACCGAGCATATCTCCGACCTTTGTGATTAAATTGTTCATTTTGTGACAAAACTTGAGCAGTCAGTTTGTCAAACAACGACTCCGTTGCTGGGACAGTAGTCGAAGTAGCAGTGTCACTTACAGCATCAAGTTTTCTCACTACAAGCGATTTAAGATCGTCTATTACTGTTGAAATAATTAGAAACTGCTTGCTAAACAGATCCAGCATGCTCGATGGCATAGTACAGTAATTTATACCCCCCAATTCCTGAGATGATACATCATGAGTTTGTTTTTCCGCTGCGTTAGACTTTAACGACGCTATAGTGGGGGTGGATGTAGCAAGTGTGTCCCTCACGCTGACATTATTCGACAATTTATTATTGATATTAGAGCTCTCCATAATAGATTTATCCGTAGTATCTGTACTACTTAGTACATCAGTTTTGTTGGACGAACTAAGTGTTTTGCTTTTATTACTAGTTTTATTCCCTCTACTAACTTTACATCCCTCGTAGATAAAACTGTCTCTGTCTACTGCTATCATACTGTATCATACATCATGGTATGATTTTAGGAAAACATAAGAACTACGAATAATAGCATTCCTTCTTATAAGCTTACATCTAAAGCAACACACGTTATCGATAATGTGAAAGGTACGACGATTGTTCAATAAGTCCTTAGAAAAAGATACAAAACAAATATTTTTGGGTAAATTTTTTTTTTATTTTTCAACATAATTTCCTTTTAGCTTTATACATTTTTTCCAGGCGTTTTTCCAAATTTTTTAAGCCGTCCAAAAAGTAGGATTTCGGAAGCTCCTCAAAATAGGCATTTCTTTGGGCGATGACCTCCGCGTTCGACGTAAACCGTCGTCCGCCAAGCTATTTTTTCAAGTTTGGAAATAAGAAAATGTCACTCGGGGCCAAATCTGGTGAATACGGTTGATGTTGTAATTATTCGAACTTTAATTCCACAATTTTGGCCATCGAAACTGCGCAAATGTGCACCCGTGCATTGTCTTGATGAAAGACGATGTTTTTCTTTTTCAAATGAAGACGTTTTTCCTTGATTTCTTCGCTCAACCGGTGCAATAACGACGCATAATACTTTCCTTTTTCCAAGTAATCGATGTAGATGATGCCGCGTGTATCTCAAATGACCGTGGCCATCACCTTGCCGGCCGATTTCACCGTCTTCGTCTTCTTCGGAGCCCGTTCACCTTCAAACATCCACTGTTTTGAGTGTTCCTTTGTCTCTGGAGAGTAGTAGTGTATCTATGTTTCATCCACAGTTATGTATCGATGCAGAAATTCCTCAGGATTGCGACGGAAAAACGCCAAAATACTCTCAGAGTCCACCACACGATTGCGTCTATTCTCCGCCTCAACTATTTCGCAAACTTTCATTCGTCTATCACTTAATATCATATCGTGGATTTTGTCAATCATTTCGGGGGTAGTCACTTCCACTGGGTGTCCCGAAAGATGTTCATCTTTTGTGGATGTACGGCCACGTTTAAACTCATTCACCCAATTGTAAACAGTTGCAAACACAGGAGCAGATGTGCCATGAACTTCATCCAACTCATCTTTGATTTCTTTCGGTGTTAAGCCTTTTAAATATAGATGTTTAATCACCGCTCTAAACTCACTTTTTTCATTGTTATGAATAAACGAAAGTTGTTTACTTCAATCGACAATAAAAATAAAACTATGTGATGGATAGAGCTGAAACTTTAACAGCTGTTTAGTTAGTAGTGCTGTTCACTAAGAAAAATTCATTTTCGATACTACGAGCGCCATCTCTTGGATTGTCTAAGGACTTACTAAACGACCCTCGTACGTAGTAAGTATGAGTATAGTCAGCCAAAGACGGAAAAATCAGAAGAGCAAATCTACGTCCAGTCAGAAATGATTAACGTATAGTCACATTTTTAAATATTTTAGAATAACTAATTAACTAATTGGATTAAAATTGATATTTTAATGTATTTTTCACGCACAGACACTAAAGGAGCTATGTAGAAAAAAAGGATCATTAAAAGTCCTACTAAAAGAATTTGAAAATTCGCGCTTATGAGTTCCATGGTCCAGCCAGCTATTGAGTAGATGAAGATCTACCTGCGGATGTTGCCGATCAAACAGAGAACAAAATGCTGCCGCCCTCTGGTGGTGAAAAATGAAATGGCAGTGCTGCCATCTGGTGGATGACGCCGAAACATTTTGCTAGGCGGTTTTACCAGATCAATTCAGCGTCAATGAAGAGAGAAAGAAGAGAGAGAGAGAGAGAGAGAGAGATGGATACTCTAACCTTAAAAAATTCCTTGGAAATTCTTTTCCTTAACGCCCTCATTCCCCCTCCGGTAAAATTTTCAGCTTCTCAGTGCTGAAGAAGTCTCGCATCCGTCATGTACGATATGGTATGACGACGCCCTCCAGATCCGCACTCGGTGTTGGTGTTTAATAGTTTTGAGGTTATGTTGGTTGCAATTTAGCGGAATTCCCCTCCAAGCTCATAAAAAGCACAAAATGCTGTGATTTTTTGGCGTGAGGATAAGAGCCCTTTGGAGGATCCTTTCCGCTATAAAGAAATCACTCCTCAGAGTGAAAAACGATCAGAATTATCTATGTTTACGTGCGAGGCGTCGTTGTTCTCAACTTACCGGAAAGAGGGCATATAGTCAAGAGAGAGAGAGAGAGAGAGAGAGAGAGAGAGAGGGGGGGGGATCCATACGGAAGCCAAATAATAATCATACCTACATACGTATAGATATATAATATTGTAATAAAGGTTAGAGTTACCGTGAAAAATGAGGGTAAAAGGAGAGATCGGGAATCGAACTCCGTACGCCTGGGTGCAAATCGTACTCGAGTGGCAAGAAAGTTCTGGATATTGCAACTGATATTGTAGTGTGCAATTTTAATGATGGCCTGAAATGTGTCCTTCGAATTATGAAAGCTCTGGAGATGGACATAGGTTTGCAGGCTTACAATTTTTCTTGTGAAGCCGACGATAAGCGCATCAGACACGTTGAGCGCTTTCAGTCCGACGCAGCGAAAGAGAAGCGATCGAACATGAAAGCGATAAGAAAAGAAGACGAGGAGGAGAATTTGCATTTGGAAGGGCAGCTTTATGGTCCTGGCATTGCAGACTAACGGCAAAAAATTTTCTTTAAATGATTTCCTCATTTTTTTACGTCCGTAACTGATTTTAAAACTTTAAGTTGATATTTCTCGAAACGAGTTTATCTCAATGGGCATGCAGCATAACTTGAACAATTTTCAAGCGATCCATTTGAAATTTTAACCATATCTTAATTATTATATTTCGAAGTGAATCACGTAGGGGATTTTTAATAAATTGATTTAAACAATTTTTATAAACAAAAACGAGCCTTTTTTCATGAAAATTTTTAATTTATTTTCAATTCACTGCCAAATTTACAAAAATCAATATTTTCAAAATCCCTTACGTGATTCACTAGCTATTAACATCAAGAATAAGTGAATTTTTTTTTATTCCAGGTTGAAATATGCGATCGGTACACTGCGTGCCGCGGATCTCTTCTGATGCAAGAGGCCTTAAGAGATCGGCTATAAATGAGTCATTTTGTATTTTTTTTACTTATTTTTTTTATAAATATACTATAATATTAGACTAATAATATATCCAAATATCATTTCTTTATAACCTTTCTTCCCATTCAAAAAAATACCCAAAAGAACGCTTTTTTTCGCCATTACACTGGTGTTACCCCTTAAGAAGAACCGTGTTATCAGTATACGTACATTTTAATAAAAGGTGATTGTCGTCGAGTTTTTCACGACGACGCAAGAGAAGAAAATGCAGTGCAGGAATATTGGTAATGAAAGAATGCCACATTCAATTTTTGCTAAGTCTATTTATTGGGAAAGACTTTCTATGGCTGTAGGTGATGACTAATCTGAGGTAAGCCGTTATCCCATGTAGCTGCAAAAAAGACTGCATGTATACTCTTGTCGATGAGTTCATCCATTACTCAAGACAATGTTGGATTGACTGCTAGTCGCAAATATGCTTTTGCCGTGAGCATATCTCCGTCGCTATTTAAGAGTGTTATGTGTGTGCTATGTGGATTAAAAAGTTTAGTATGAGTATATCGTCAATACAATTTGGTTGTGCGCACAATTTTCGTCGAGATCGATGAGTCTGATACTTGCGCGTGTGTGACACTGTGTACCGGCTGTGCGGGATTACACATGTAACATGGGAACTATCTCTCATTTCATTAAGATTGCTATGTATGGTATTTCTGTGTTACTTATAAGGGGAGATCATGGAGTCCGGGACTTGGATTTCGATGAAACTTTGGGTTCGACTTTTGGATCATAAAAATGAAGCACATAACCCGTAGTTTAATCCTATGGGTCTTTAAATCCGAGATAGTGCAAAAGACGTTAATTAAATGTTAATTAAATCAACGTTAATTAAATGCGCCGTATCTACCGTACAAAGGTCTATTGGATAAAACCACGATTATTGGGCTTCATTTTTAAGTATCAGAAAACGATCCTTAAAGTTTCATCAAAATCGATGATCCAGACTCCGTGGTCCCTCCTTGTTAGTGGGGGAATAAAATATACATCGGGGCAAAATGGATCATATTTTAAATGGATAAATTTAGTCATATAATGTCATTTAACAGTCATTGGAGTAATAAGGAGTGTGATGGCACAAAACGGATCACGGTTAAAATTGACAGATTTGTCTACGTAACATTATTTTATAAAGATTAGGATAATGTATGTCCCTATTAGGTAATATAGAGACACGGTGGGGTAGAATGGACAATGGCTGAAATCAATAAATTTGTGTATATGACGTTATTTTATAATGATTGGAATGATCTGGAATACTCTTGGTGATGTGGGACATGTTGGGGTGAAACGGATCATGACTGAAATTGATAAATGCGTCCATATAACGCTACGAGGGTAGTTCAATAAGTCTTTAGAATGACCAACAGATGGCGCGCGAATCGCTTCAAATCATCTGTTTTCAGTCAGCACCACTCCCGACTAGATATATGGTGCAGTCACAGTCCACATCTTCTGAGTTTACGTGTTTTTATAACCAATTGAATAAAAAAAATTGCTTGTTCAGAAAAATGGAAAAAAACGAGTTCAGAGCGGTAATTAAACATTTTCATTTAAAGGGTTTAACTCCATATGAGATAAAAAATGAATTGGACTCAGTTCATGGTACATCTGCCCCTGCCTTAGCAACGGTTTATAACTGGGTAAATGAATTTAAGCGTGGTCGTACATCAATAAGTGACGACGATTGTTCAATAAGTCCTTAGAAAAAGATACAAAACAAATATTTTTGGGTAAATTTTTTTTTTATTTTTCAACATAATTTCCTTTTAGCTTCATACATTTTTTTCAGGCGTTTTTCCAAATTTTTTAAGCCGTCCAAAAAGTAGGATTTCGGAAGCTCCTCAAAATAGGCATTTCTTTGGGCGATGACCTCCGCGTTCGACGTAAACCGTCGTCCGCCAAGCCATTTTTTCAAGTTTGGAAATAAGAAAATGTCACTCGGGGCCAAATCTGGTGAATACGGTTGATGTTGTAATTATTCGAACTTTAATTCCACAATTTTGGCCATCGAAACTGCGCAAATGTGCACCCGTGCATTGTCTTGATGAAAGACGATGTTTTTCTTTTTCAAATGAAGACGTTTTTCCTTGATTTCTTCGCTCAACCGGTGCAATAACGACGCATAATACTTTCCTTTTTCCAAGTAATCGATGTAGATGATGCCGCGTGTATCTCAAATGACCGTGGCCATCACCTTGCCGGCCGATTTCACCGTCTTCGTCTTCTTCGGAGCCCGTTCACCTTCAAACATCCACTGTTTTGAGTGTTCCTTTGTCTCTGGAGAGTAGTAGTGTATCTATGTTTCATCCACAGTTATGTATCGATGCAGAAATTCCTCAGGATTGCGACGGAAAAACACCAAAATACTCTCAGAGTCCACCACACGATTGCGTCTATTCTCCGCCTCAACTATTTCGCAAACTTTCATTCGTCGATCACTTAATATCATATCGTGGATTTTGTCAATCATTTCGGGGGTAGTCACTTCCACTGGGTGTCCCGAAAGATGTTCATCTTTTGTGGATGTACGGCCACGTTTAAACCCATTCACCCAATTGTAAACAGTTGCAAACACAGGAGCAGATGTGCCATGAACTTCATCCAACTCATCTTTGATTTCTTTCGGTGTTAAGCCTTTTAAATATAGATGTTTAATCACCGCTCTAAACTCACTTTTTTCATTGTTATGAATAAACGAAAGTTGTTTACTTCAATCGACAATAAAAATAAAACTATGTGATGGATAGAGCTGAAACTTTAACAGCTGTTTAGTTAGTAGTGCTGTTCACTAAGAAAAATTCATTTTCGATACTACGAGCGCCATCTCTTGGATTGTCTAAGGACTTACTAAACGACCCTCGTACGTAGTAAGTATGAGTATAGTCAGCCAAAGACGGAAAAATCAGAAGAGCAAATCTACGTCCAGTCAGAAATGGTTAACGTATAGTCACATTTTTAAATATTTTAGAATAACTAATTAACTAATTGGATTAAAATTGATATTTTAATGTATTTTTCACGCACAGACACTAAAGGAGCTATGTAGAAAAAAAGGATCATTAAAAGTCCTACTAAAAGAATTTGAAAATTCGCGCTTATGAGTTCCATGGTCCAGCCAGCTTTTGAGTAGATGAAGATCTACCTGCGGATGTTGCCGATCAAACAGAGAACAAAATGCTGCCGCCCTCTGGTGGTGAAAAATGAAATGGCAGTGCTGCCATCTGGTGGATGACGCCGAAACATTTTGCTAGGCGGTTTTACCAGATCAATTCAGCGTCAATGAAGAGAGAAAGAAGAGAGAGAGAGAGAGAGAGAGAGATGGATACTCTAACCTTAAAAAATTCCTTGGAAAATTCTTTTCCTTAACGCCCTCATTCCCCCTCCGGTAAAATTTTCAGCTTCTCAGTGCTGAAGAAGTCTCGCATCCGTCATGTACGATATGGTATGACGACGCCCTCCAGATCCGCACTCGGTGTTGGTGTTTAATAGTTTTGAGGTTATGTTGGTTGCAATTTAGCGGAATTCCCCTCCAAGCTCATAAAAAGCACAAAATGCTGTGATTTTTTGGCGTGAGGATAAGAGCCCTTTGGAGGATCCTTTCCGCTATAAAGAAATCACTCCTCAGAGTGAAAAACGATCAGAATTATCTATGTTTACGTGCGAGGCGTCGTTGTTCTCAACTTACCGGAAAGAGGGCATATAGTCAAGAGAGAGAGAGAGAGAGAGAGAGAGAGAGAGAGAGAGAGAGGGGGGATCCATACGGAAGCCAAATAATAATCATACCTACATACGTATAGATATATAATATTGTAATAAAGGTTAGAGTTACCGTGAAAAATGAGGGTAAAAGGAGAGATCGGGAATCGAACTCCGTACGCCTGGGTGACAGTCCACTACTCAAACCATGAGGCTACCGCGGAACTACACGCTCCTACTAATTCTATTTATACTTTACAGTGATAATGTCGGTAAGAAAGGAACCTAATGTGCACGGACTCGCGTCAGTATCATACACCATTATAATATATATAGCCAAGGGAGTGAAACCACGACGACTGTAATTTCTTACACAACGGTACTGTTCCAATTTAACTCGACTGAGTATAATTACCTCAGCGACACCCGATACCTGTCACCGTCGAACAAGACCGATAGTTTGGTGACGCACCATGGTACTGCATTTTATCCCATAGTGTCCAATATTATTACAATTATTGTAAAATAACATTATATATGCATAATTATCGATTTCAACGATTATGCATTTTGCCTCCGTATATCCCATATTACATATAGTGTCTAATATTATCCAAATCATTATATAAAAACGCTCTGTACACAAATTTATTGATTTTAGCTATGGTCTATTTTATCCCACCATGTCCCATATTATATATTGTGACCATTATTATCTCAATCATTATAAAATAACGTCATATACACAAATTGATGGATTTCAGCCATGGTCCATATTGCCCCACCGTGTCCCTATATTACCTCATAGTAACTAATATTATCCCAGTCTTATTAAAATAACGTTACATACACAAATCTTTTCCAACCATGTATTACGATGTTGTCCATCATCTATATATTGACAATCGATAACAGATATCTCCAAAATTTATTGACACATCAATTCGCGGGATTGCACTTTTTGGAACTAGATATGGAAAATTTGCTAGAAAATGCTCTGTTGCTATTTTTTTAAAGAGATTTAATTTTGTTATATAAATGGAGGTTGAAATTTGCTAAAAAATGTAAAAAATGACTACATGCTCATATCTATCCTTGATCAACTTTAAACCTAAGGGTTTCAAAAAATCTGAAAAAATTCACATACATTTTACATACCCAGAGAAACGTTTCTACCGCAGAAACAGAAAAAAAAATTTCACCTCGATTTCCGAGAGAATAATTCAGATATGGGGCGAATCACGTCAACTCTCCTAGCGCGGCGCGCGAGTGCTTAATACTGTTGTTTTCAACTCGCGTTTGCGGTATGAAAAAAAATATATAAAAAATATCCAATAAACTATTTCGATGTATTTTTTCCTCAGCTTTCCAATAGTGTGGTCAGATTTTCTAAATTTTCCATTTTCCTTAAAAAAATACAAAACGTGTTATATCTCGAAAAGTCTATTTTTAATATTTTTTTTAATACTTTTAATCGAAAGCTGAGGTTTTTTTACATAAAAAAGTTCTTTTGCCCAGAGTGCCCGATTATATTTTAGTGAGTAATAGAACGCCGAAAAGTTGAAGTACCGCGCGCAGCGGCAAGGCGCGTGACTTCGCGCTCGAGGTGGCCGCTGGATTCGGTCCTCCTTTTCATATTTTGCTACCTTATAATTTCTTTTAAACCTGTTAGTTAAATTTAGTTATTTTTTTGTTTTTATTAATCGTTTTTTTGTTACTTTGGCTTTTGAAGAGGCTTTCAAAGTCTTTAGCTTCGTGGCTTTCTTTGTCTTTGTTGCGGGTTTGGATACATTATTTTCTGTTTTCTTAGTGTCTTTCTTTGGAAAGATTTGATATTTAGAACTTAAAGACGTTTTCTGCAGTTTGAATGTGTTTTGATTCAATGGAATAAAAGCATGATACTGTAAAGTCCCTGGTATAGATTTAGCATTATCTAATCTTGGTTTGAGTTCTAAAACAGTTTTTTCATAATCATCTTTATTGTTATAAAATACTTTGGTTTCTTTGCAATAATTTTAAGCCCATTCGTAAAGACTTTTTGCTGTTAAAATTCTATTTTTGGATGAAAGTTGTAGACTAGCACGTTTTGCACCTCTTTTCAAGTTCGCACCGATACCATCACATGCACCTTTGCCGTGTGCGGTAGCATAAAAGTGACATTCCGCTGAGATTTCGAAATCTTTTTCATGAAACAGAAGATTTTGCATATTATTCTTATTTTTAAAATGTTGACTTGCTCCATCCGTTAAATAATAAATTTTTTTAACTGCGAAATTAGATTTCAGATAAAGTATGACAATTTTTTGATATTCATAAACCGCAACAGTATCATGGTTTAGATTATCAGAAATTACAGCAATGCTTACATGTTTAAGATCACTATTTTCTTTGTAATAAATTACAACTGTAAAAATAGTTGCCTGGTTATTATTCCAATGGAAAGATTGCGTAGAATTCTGTACTACAAATGCATAGTTTTTCGCAAAATCAAAACAGATAATAAACTCCCCTTCTTGAAGATTTTCTTTCAACTTATTCACATACTGTGACTGTTTCTTAGCAAAAAAATCGTGAGTCTTCAATTTCATTAATTTGTCGCCCAGCGTGTTGAGAAAGTCATAAACGTTCTCACTTTTTGAAGTTATCGTACACCGATCTGTTTGAAACCACGATTCAAATTGAATTTCAGAAACATTATTTTTATCAAAACATTCAAGCAAATGTTCTCGTAATGCAGACGTATTAGGACAATTTAGACAGTCACCCAAGAAACACTCATCACGTGCATTTTTACAAACGATTGCCTGAATACAGTCATGATAATTTGTAAGATATAGTTTACTATTTTTCGTTAAGCACTGTAGCTCAGCAGCTTCTAGCATGAGCTTAACGTTTTCATGATGTACACATACACATACATTGTGTGTACCACTGCTTCCAGCTAAAACACAGTGTACTGGTCTCAATTGTATGAATTTTGTTAACCCAATTTTAACGTGTTCGTATTCTTTTTGAAATAAATAATAGATTTCGTTCAAATTGTCAAGAAGTAATCTTTTCTGAACGTGTTCTCGTTTGCCGTTGTCCTGCTTTACGGATATGCAATCTTTCAAGCCTGGCATAATTCGACTTATGTCATCCTTTTCATAAAAACTTTTAACTAAATTTGTAGTTTCCACCGAAAGTACTTTGCCGCGTTTTCTTTCAGGAACTGCGAAAACTCCTTTTTCAGGTACTAACTCTTTTGCTTCTCTAGCTTCCCATTCAGTACAACCAAACTCTCTGATTAAATCATTACGAGACCAAAAATCCAGGTTGAACCCATTGTAGTTGCTACAATAAACCGGAGAAATACGTAACCAATAGATTTATGATTTAATCATAAAAAAATCTAAATTTAAAAAAAAATATCGTCGTATATATAAATTTCTTGTGACAATTCATTTATAGATTAAAGTTTTTTATGTTTAAGCCACCTACCGACTGAAAAAGGAACTAGTTTTACAAGTAAGCAAGATGCGGCGGTGGCGGCGGCCGCGCCGCGCCAAGTCGCGCGCGGTACTTCTATATTTTGGTGTTCTATTACTCACTGAAATATAATCGGGCACTCTGTGCAAAAGAACTTTTCTTATGTAAAAAAACCTCAGCTTTCGATTAAAAGTACTAAAAAAAATATTAAAAATAGACTTTTCGAGATATGACACATTTTGTGTTTTTTTTTTAAGGAAAACGTGAAAATTTTGGAAAATCTGACCACACTATTGGAAAGCTGAGGAAAAAATACATCGAAATATTTTATTGGATATTTTTTATATATTTTTTTTCATACCGCAAACGCGAGTTGAAAACAACAGTATTAAGCGCCCGCGCGCCGCGCTAGGAGAATTGACGCGATTCGCCCCATATGTGGTGTTAGAAGGGACGGGCACATCACTCTTCATAGGAAATATCTTGGCTGGCTTACCGTAATGGAAAGAAGAGCGTACTTTGCGGGGTTATTATTGTATAAAGCAATAAATATGGGACAACCTCCATATCTTGAGGCTCTCTTTGGTAAAAACACAGCTAGGACTTTCAGTAGGAGTGGTGTGAAAGAGCTCTCGGTTTCCGGATCGCGGACTGATAAGGGTCTCTACTCTTTTAGAGCCCAAGGCACGCGATTCTGGAATTCCCTCCCCTGCAGTGTGAGGTATATGCCGTCCTTATGTAAATTTAAAACGGCGTTAGGCAGGCACCTGAGGCCACCGCACGGTGATTAATTTGACATTTTTCATGACGACAGAGGAATACATGGGTAGTTATTTTCATTCATTTATTCATTCATTCATTCATTCATTCATTCATTCATTCATTCATTCATTAATTCATTCATTGATTCATTGATTCATTGATTCATTGATTCATTGATTCATTGATTCATTGATTCATTGATTCATTGATTCATTGATTCATTGATTCATTGATTCATTGATGCATTGATTCATTGATTCATTGATTCATTGATTCATTGATTCATTGATTCATTGATTCATTGATTCATTGATTCATTGATTCATTGATTCATTGATTCATTGATTCATTGATTCATTGATTCATTGATTCATTCACTCACTCACTCACTCACTCACTCACTCACTCACTCACTCACTCACTCACTCACTCACTCACTCACTCACTCACTCACTCACTCACTCACTCACTCACTCACTCACTCAACTTGATTTTTTTAAATGAAAACCCCTAATTTTTATTGAACTTAACCTTGAACTTGAACTTAACCTTGAACTTGATCTTGAAGGTTATATCAAGGTCAACTTGATTTTTTTTAATGAAAACCCCTAATTTTTATCCCGGAATTGAAAAGAGCGGAAAATTTTAGATCGAAAATATCTTTGAGAAAAGTTTGTTTTGTGACCGTAGAGAGGTCAAAAATCAAGGTCAAACGTCTCAAAAAGATAATATGCTTTTTCTCTGAATTATTACGGCTTTCTGGTCGAAGCAAATAACCTCTCTACCTCAAACATTAATCACAACAACCTTACTTTGTTTCGTGACCTCCAGAAGGTCATTTCAAGGTCAGAATGGTAAAAACTTGTGTAGTTTAACTTCATAATTGCCCTCATAATGGTCAGTTCAAGGTCAAACCCTGAAATTTCGGCTGGCCAGAAGAGAAAACAGTGAGCACATTCGCATCGGATGGTGTGACGTTCCACGGCGAACTAAGGAGAAGCTTGACCTCGAGGCAATTCTTTAAGGTCATTTCAAGGTTATAATGGGTTTTTTAATTGGACCTTATAATTTTTATCCCGGATTCTGATAGAGAGAGAAATTCTACTTTGCAAATGGTATTTAATGATTTTTACCCCTTGACCTTTCCAAGGTAAAGTAAAAGGGCTTATCTTACCTGACTTTTAGCATTACCCAGAAATAACGACGCGGACGTAGTAAGTTCTGTTTCCATTGGGGTGCTTGATTAGCGTGAGTCCCCTTGCCTCTCACGATGGGGTGCTTAATTAGCGTGAGTCCCCTCGCTTCTCACGATGGGGTGCTTGATTAGCGTGAGTCCCCTCGCCCCTCACGATGGGGTGCTTGATTAGCGTGTGTCCCTTCGCCTCTAACGATGGGGTGCTTGATTAGCGTGAGTCCCCTTGCCTCTCACGATGGGGTGCTTCATTAGTGTGAGTCCCCTTACTGCTCACTACTGTAACCATTATGGTTGTTATCTTCACAGTAAATGGTCAATGAGGCCGCCATTTGCTTGAAGGCACAAATTTGCTCCACTGGAAATATTGTGTGAATACGATTGACCATCCATTACCACCTGTGACCACGATTAACCATCCATTACCACCTGTGACCACGATTGACCATCCATTACCACCTGTGACCATGTTTGACCGTCTATTTCTATCTGTTACCACGATTGACCAGCCAGCTGTGACCGCGAATGACAATCCATTACCCCCTCTGTCCTGAATCACTTTTGTCTGAACTTCTTTTCTGTTGACCGCTTCCCTTCTGAAATCTTTGGGTGCGGAGATTAAAATGGTCAGCTTCTCCTTAGTTCGCACTGGAACGACACAGCATCCAATGCGAATGTACTCTCTATTTTCTCTTCTGGCCAACCGGAATTTCAGGGTTCGACCTTGAACTGACCTTTACAAGGTCTCACCATCAATAACGATAAAAATGGCAATTATGAGGTTAAACTACACAATTTTTTACCATTCTGACCTTGAAATGACCTTCTGGAGGTCACGAAACAAAGTAAGGTTGTTGTGATTCATGTTTGAGGTAGAGAGGTTATTTTCTTCGACCAGAAAGCCGTAATAATTCAGAGAAAAAGCATATTATCGTTTTTCAGACGTTTGCCTTGATTTTTTACCTCTCTAAGATCACAAACAAAATTTTCTCAAAGACATTTTCGATGTAAAATTTTTCGCTCTTTTCAATTCCGGGATAAAAATTAGGGTTTCCATTTAAAAAAATCATGTTGACCTTGATATATATATATATATATAACCTTGAAGATCAAGTTCAAGGTTAAGTTCAAGGTCACCAATGTTTGACCTCCTTTGCCCTTATCAACTTTTGTCTCAACTTTTTTTCGATACCACACTTAGGAACGGAGAAATTTAAGGTGCGGAGATTAAAATAGCCCACCCTGTATATATATACGTATTATTATAATTTATATATCTATAAAGGAGGTAGAAGTGACGTGGAATCTCACACCCCCTCTCCCCGGTCGATTGCCGCCCTCGACAATCTTCTTCGTGCCGCGATTTAAATTTTTGTATAGGTATGGAGGGTATAAGGAGTTAATATGCTCAATTCTATAATATATTTATTTATATCGTCATATAATGTTTTAAGGCCTTAATTTATATTGTTAGTTTATATTTAGGTTATTTGTTAACAATTTGTTTAAACATTGTTAAATTTTCAAAATTTTGAATTTTTACTTTCGGAACTAAGTCGTAGGGTCGCAAAATGTTCGAATCTTATTAGTGACAATCATTTCTTTACAGCTCAATAACTCTAAAACTTACAGTTTGAAAATGATTATTTTGCTGTTTAATTTGTAAATTAAGGTAGCTCTATGTGTACATTGAAAAAATTTTGTGTTGATAAAAACTTTTTTTGTTTATTGGTCTATATCATTTCAGATATTTGTTGGAAACATTATGTTGTTTTTCGTAATTTTACAATTAGGCTGTGGGAGCCTGTTTCGAAAATTTTTAAAGTTTTTCACGATTAATTATTTAAATAATGTAATTTATTTATTACTAATTCTTAAAATATCGTTGCGGTTTGCCAAATATGGTATTACAGTTTGTATGCTTAATAGAAAGGTATTGTTACACATTTCCTTAAATTATAAATTGTTAGTTAATTAATAATTGTTGGCGAAAATTAATATAAATGTAGAATTCTTTATCTATCTAATTTTACAACTAAAGTTTAGATGTATTGTCTGTATGTTTATACATTTGAATTTTCGTAAAAGTTTAAACTTTTAATTTATTTATAAAAATTTTCGAAAGGGTCCGGTATTTTTACAATGGAAGGTACATTTATGGGTTCACTTAACATAATATCGTTCTTTTGCAATTTCTGCTATTGTAATCTTTTAGTGAACTAATTAATATTTTGAATAGTAAATGTAATTTTTGTAATATTTTTCCCTGTGTTTATACAACTATGGTATAGGTGTATTGTCTATATGGTTGAACATTTATAATGAACATAATGAACATTTCGGTGTTTGTCGGAATTATGTGAATTATTTAAATAAACTAATTGTTTACGAAATTTTGTTACCTATATTTAATTTTCTTGTAGAGAATATTAATTTCGGTGTAAGGATGCTCTTATTTTCTCTTGTAGAGAATATTAATTTCTGTGTAAGGATGCTCTTATTTTCTCTTGTAGAGAATATTAATTTCTGTGTAAGGATGCTCTTATTTGGAAAGATATTTTATGTGATACCAATTTTCTTTCCAAAACAATTAAAATAGTGGAGGTAGAGATGAATATACTTGTTTAGAATTTCTTTTGTGATTTTATTATTACGGATTTACAAATAAGAGTAAGGGTATGAACTTTCATATTCTATAGTATTTTATGTAAACCATTAAATTATTTTCGGAGTATTTAGGAAGCATTTAATTGTTATAAGACTAAGCTTCCCTGTTATATATAATTATATAACAATTTCTCGCATTAGTTAGATGAAGATGGTAACATCTTTTTATTATTTTATCATGTATTGTCTCTTTAGAATAGAATAATTTTTTGCTTCGCTGTTATATGAAATATATAGCACTCTTATAGCGAAGTTAAAAAGGCTAAATAATGCGTTTCGCGATGTGATGTCGTGTCGGTTTTATGCTTACGTTTCTATTTGATCTTGGCCTGGTTTCGTATTTTCTCTTCCTTGGTCGATTTCGTTTAGTTCTGGCCGTGGTCTTCCAGTCTTTGCGTTAGGTTTGGGTGTAGATGTGAGTTCATTGGGAGTAATTACGTAAATCAATGTGGTGGTATTAGTGGTGTTTTATCTCATAACATATTTAAATCTATCTAATGGTTTTATGATACGTTTTCCGTTGATAGATTCCGCTAGAGCGTTATTATTTTTGTGAATTTTTATTATTTTAAATTGTCCATTATAGAATTTATCAATTTTTCCTTGTCTTGGTTCTTTTAAAACATAGACTTCCATTTCAACTTCTAGGTGTTGGGAACGTGCTTTCTTATCGTAATATGTTTTGTTGCGGTGTTTAGAATTTATAAGATTTTTGCGGGCGGTTTCTCTTATTTCACGTAAGCATTTTACTAGATCACATAAATAGGAATTGTATGATTCCATTTCAAATTCATCAGGTAATTGATGAGTACTTCGTGCGATGTGATCATATACTATTTCGTAAGGAGTGAAGCCGATAGAGGTGTGTATCGAAGTGTTGTAATCATGAATGGCAAATGGTATTACTCGGTCCCAATCAGTTTTGTGGGTGGCGTTGGTTCGAATAGAATCATTTAACATAGCGTGGCTTCGTTCTAGTGAACCGTTGGACTGAGGGTGATAGGCTGTGGTAGTTGACAGTTGGAACCCGAATATTTCAGATAGTTGTTTTAGTAATTTGTTTTTGAAATAGCGGGCGATGACATCGGCTATGGTTATGGCTTTTATGTGCGGTACTGGCACTGTAATACAGTACTAGGATAGAAAGCATTGCATGGTAAGTACATGTACGTTGCGAGCTGTCGTTTTGGAGAAAGGTCCCACTGTATATACGGCAAGTTTTGTGAATACTTCGGTGAGAGTATCGGTAATTATCAAAGGTTCACGAGTTTTTATACAAACCAACATTTGTTTTTGGCAGACCTTACATCGGCGAATATAATCCTTTAATTCACTTTTTAGTCCAGTCCATTGGTAACATTCGCGTATATGGCAGTATGTTTTTCCTACTCCGCGGTATCTACCGAATAGACTGAAATGATAATCTTATAAAATGGTACTTTCGCCATAAAAAATTGTTATGAGGATAGTCAGGGTTCGCAATACATCACTGAAGGATTTTATTAGCGCTCCTCAGGGTAAACTGTCAGTTATTTCTCCTTTCCGTGCTATTCTGAAGGAATTGATTCCTTTTTCTTTTATTATATCAACTAGGATTTCGATGCACTTTGTCAGATTAGATGGTTAGATTGTGTCTCCTTCTTTTTAGTACGTCCCCTACTTCTGGTTTTACTTTAGATAGATCTGAAGGATTAATGGCATTTATATTGGATAATAATTTATTATTAGTCGAGGACAGGGCCAGGTCCGCAGACATAAAATGTACTAAGTTGTCTTTTAAGTAAGTGAGAGACTCTCGCATTTGATTGCGTTGATATCAGCTACAGTATCAAAAATATACAGGGCATGGTCTTCTTTTTTCTTGTCTGTTTTTATGCGGACTGTTGGGAAATATCCATTAGCTCTTGCTCGGTAGATTCTCCCGCAAGTGCGAACTGTCCTCTGGGATGCATCTGCTCGGACTTATTCGTCACTGCACCCTCGAGACGGCCGCCCTGCGAGTTTAAATGTGGTTGTTGATTATACGGAGATTTTGGTTGGGAAGGTGTTCGTGTGTGTTGTTGTACTGGGGGTGGATTCGAAATTATTTTGATAAATACTCGGGTTAAAAGCACAAAAAACAATTTATGTCCGCAAGTCTTACCTTAATTAATAGAATTATCTCCTTGTGCTCCTTTCTTTATTCCTTTTTCTTTATATTGTTTTAACATGATATAATGTTAAATTGTTTTATTGGAATTCGTTTAGGAAAGGTTTATATTTTAGAATGATTATATTGTTTGTTCTAAATTTTAATTTACTTGGAAAGATATTTAATTAGTCTTTTACAATTTTCACTTATACACTCTTAATACACCGCTCGTTATGGGATCTCTAAACCCGTACTCGCCCCTTTATGAGTTTTTATATATATAATAAATTTAGAATCACAAAGTACTTATTATTACACGAGATGATGGCGTGGCTGTCAAGTTGGTCGTTCCAAATTCAATTTCCTTCAGTCAAGAGGTCTACCAGCTCGAGGGTTCTAAGTTCGAGCTTGGGTCGGTCTCTCTCGAGGTTAGACTTTGAATTTAAAAGGAGCTGACGGCCACCTTCACAATTCCAGTCAAAAAGCGACCAAAAGGGGGAGTACGAGATATTTATAACCTCGTGTGTCGAGTGGGATGATGGTGTATATCAGCTCCTCTTCTCTACTGGGAGACTGCCAGGCTTCGTGGTCTTCGACCTGATTAAGAAAGCGGATAATGCTGAGCTCTTCGTACTCGCGCGTATGTCTCTGCCATGGCAGCGGCCGCGTATATTTCGTAATGACGGAATAGTCGAAAGCGCTTGTTTGAATGTCCACACATACACATACACACATACATATACATATATATATATATATATATATATATATATATATATATATATATATATATATATATATATATATATATATATATATATATATATATATATATAGGTATTCTACCCACGAAAGGAAGCCAGCTGCGACGAATGCCGAGCCACGCATTCCAGGAGGGGAGCGGCTGAAACACGTGCGAATATTGGGCAGCGAGTGGTGCGAGCGACGATTGTAGGAGAGGGGAGAGATTCGCGAATGAGTGTGAGAGTAAAAGAGTATATATATATATATATATATATACTTCCACGCCCACTTGTAACACCCTCGATAGTCGAATAAATAAAATGGATCATTATTATTGTAATTAAATCCACTCTCTCTGTTTATTTACTTAATAAATATAAATTTTTTAATATTATTAAATACTAACATTGATTATCAATATAAAATGTTGTTAAAAATTGTAATGTAATAAAAATATGTATTTCTGATACGACAGTCATTAAATAAATAAGTTTTACGTTCTACTGAAATGAGAATCTATTACAATGAATTCTCACCTCTATGTAGATCTTAGAATATAAGAAAAAAAATAACAGCTAAAATAAAATGTATACAAAGAAAGATATATATATAGATCTTAGAATATAAGAAAAACAATAGCAGCTAAAATAAAATGTATACAAAGAAAGATATATATATATATATATATATATATATATATATATATATATATATATATATATATATATATATATATCTTTCTTTGTATACATTTTATTTTAGCTGTTATTTTTTTTCTTATATTATAAGATCTACATAGAGGTGAGAATTCATTGTAATAGATTCTCATTTCAGTAGAACGTAAAACTTATTTATTTAATGACTGTCGTATCAGAAATACATATTTTTATTACATTACAATTTTTAACAACATTTTATATTGATAATCAATGTTAGTATTTAATAATATTAAAAAATTTATATTTATTAAGTAAATAAACAGAGAGAGTGGATTTAATTACAATAATGATCCATTTTATTTATTCGACTATCGAGGGTGTTACAAGTGTGCGTGGAAGCGAAACATACTGAAATTGCAGTTTTGTGCGAAAATAGCAATTTTTAATTGTTTATTGGGTAGCAATAAACAATCGAGACGCAGCACCAAAGATAGTCGTTTCTCGAATTCTTAAAATAAATAGAGAATAGAAGGAGCGATTTTAACGTAACAGTTAAATTGAAGCAGCATGGGTAAGAAGCAGGGGTGCAGTTAGACTGCCCAGGAGCCCCGCTCTTATGGAAGTATTTTATTGTCTTCAAAATTCTCATTTGTCTTAGCTAAATTATTGTTTATTAATTATTAATAAACAATAATTACGAAAAATTGGATTTTCCTAGGTTGAATGTTTTTCGGGTTTTGGATATTTCTTTTTTGGAATTTAAAAGAGTTGCACCGGGAAACTTGTGTTACGAGGATAAATCGAGATTCGAACCGGGAAACTCGTGTTACCACGATAAATCGAGATTCGAACCGGGAAAATCGTGTTACCAGAGTAAATCGAGATTCGAACCGGGAAAGTCGGGTCACCAAGATAACCAAGGAATAAAATTTTTAAAATTTTTTAAATTTTCTAATATTTTAATTTTTTATAAATTTTTAAAAAAAATTTTAAAATTTTTAAAAAAAATTTTTTAAATTTTTATAATTTTTTATAAATTTGTTTAAAATTTTTTATAAATTTTTTACATTTTTAAAAATTGTTTTAAATTTTATTTTATATTTTTTTTTTTCAAATTTCAAAAAATTTTTTTAGGAAACAGTACTGGTTGACTCAACTTAAGAACATTTTATGCAGAGCACATTTTTGAGTATTTTTGATATTTTGGGTAAAGGAATAAATTAGTTTATGAATAAATAATTGTTTTTCTTTTTATTACAAAATTAGCAAATTTTTGAAAAAGTTGAATTTATCTCTAAACATCGTTTTAAACACAAAAATCCAATTTTTCCTTAAATCACATACATAGACGCTCTTTATTAAAAACATAGTCCAACGACACGAGGAATAAGTTTACTTTGCCATAATTTGTACTGAGACTAATAGTGTAAAAAGATTATTTATTCAATTTTGCAATTAGTATATAATTTTTTGGAGATAGTAATAACAGAAAAATTTACAGAAATAAAGGCTGAACTTATTTTTCGTTTCGGGAGTATTTACGAAAAATTCCACACACACACTTCTATTTTAAACTCGAAATTGGAACTCGGGTACTTGAGGTCATCGGGTTGAAGCGAGATTTAGACCCGATCACTCGGAGATATCGGATTAAAACGAGATTCGAACTCGAGAAGTTCGAAACGAAGAATTAAAAGAGAAGAATCCGTGATTGGTTAAAGAAAAAGGATGAAAGCGATCTTAACCCAGTGCAACGATAAGAGTGTAATCGAGATCAGTTCAACACTCTGCTCAACCAAGAAATATTTGATTGCGAAATATTTCTTGGGCCTTAGTATTTCGATACCCTCGCACACACTAGCGAACACGATCGAATTCTGGAATCCTGCGTAGCGAAAAGTAGATAGGTAACTGCGAACGAAGAGAGTAATCTCATCAAAACCAAGATATCCAGTCAAACTGAGGCAGCTGTGGAGGAATGGCTGACAGAATTGAGCGGTCAGCAAGTAATTGAAACACTCGCCGAGATGAATATGCACATAGAGAGCAGCTATTTCGCGTAGGCATACTGCCTGCAGAAATTTCTGCTTGGCAATTATACCGCCAACGATTTTGTGGACGAACAAGGGGATGAGAGCAGCATCGTTAACGACCGAGCCCGGCTCAGGCGTCAATTTATAGACAGCAATATTACGGTCGACATCAGAGACGGCACACACGCGAGCGAGCCAAATGTAGACAGGCTAGGGACACTGACCTCAGACACGAATGTGCATAGGAATTTAGAGAGGTCGCTTCGTGGACCGCCAGAGATAGATAGATAGATAGATATACTTTTTATTTTGATAACAATCAAAAATATGGTACAGAATATATGTACATATAGTTTAATTTCTTAAGATTAAATTAAATTTACGTATTTGTCACAGTATAGTTTTTTTTTTAAAACATATAGTCATGCTATCACATTTCGTCACATTTCGAGCAGGTACAGTTTGTATAAAGTTTTGGTAATAGTGTTATGTCTAGTAGACGTACTTTTAAAATCTTTAAAATGACCGAACAATGACATACTTTTTGTCAAGCTAAGCGGATGATTCAAGAGAGCCGACTTGAAAACGCTGACAAAGTTCGGCAAAAAGAATGTCATTTCGAAATACTAACGTGCAGCAATCATAAATCGGACCTCGCGAAATTGTAAAATAAGTGTTTCACAATATCGTTTACGATTGTGTATCTTTTTCGAAATAATGTTTTTGTTTAATTTTCAAAATATTATGCCTTTTGATCAACAAAGAATAAGATATAAAAGTGAATGAGAGCGCAAAACGGGCAGTTCGTTCGTAAGGCCCACAGTAGGCCGACTCGCGGCTCGATCAAAAAAAAGAAACAATACAAGCAAACCGAATAAATCTATATACAGAATTTACAAAATATCCATTAAAATCTATATCAATATTTATCGATCTATCAAACAAAGTACAGACAATCAATTTACAAAATAGACAAAACTACAAATAAATATATTACATTATAAAGTACTCTTAAAAACAAATATTGTGCGATCCAATTATTAGAGTTTGTAATAAAATTGAGCAAATAAATAAATAAATAAAAGTGCTATTGGTGAATACAAGAATTAACAGAGATCATTATTCAATCAACCTTCAATTCAACTTTACTCCAGAAAACAACTACGCAGATCCAACAAAGTAAGTAAAACAAATCTCCAAAACCTATAAGAATATTTAGCAGGTTGCTGGTAGTGAGAGTACCAGCTTACATGGTAGAGCCTGCCACTAGATATATACATACATGTTCTGAATTCTCATATTATTGGGAGTTCAGGACATAACAATAGCATACGCACAATTTACAATATATATCTATCGCGTCAAGGTCAAAGTAACAAACCAAGTGACCGAAAAAGCCTGCAGCCGATGAAAGTACACAGCATTCGGGGAAACGGTCGGACGAACAAATGATGACGCTAGTATCCGTACAAGGAACCGAGTTCCAAATACCGAAGGACGTATCTTTCGTGTTAGCAGATCTGCTCACACAGGTAAAATCGCTTCAACAGCAAATGGAAACCCTAAAGCGAGAGCAGATACTGTCCAGTACAAGGCACGAGGAGACTAGACGCCCTGGACGTGTAAACTTTCAAGATACGTTCACGGTATTCGGCGACACGCATCTGGATGAATTTTACACCCCAGCAGCGCAACCTCCTCCGGCATGCAGAGCTTAACCGATGATCATTATCCGCAAAGAGATCGGCTATGTGCGAGTAGGAGTGGCAACCACGGCAATACCTCGAGCCCAAGGTTTGCACCAGGAAGCGTAAACCAGACGTCTAGGTTAGGCTCGAACAAAGACGTAGGGCAAATAGTGCGAAAATGGAACGTCAAATTCTCTGGAAAAAAAGAAAAGAGCATAAACGCATTCTTGGCGCAAATCGAGGACTGCAATGCACTGAGTAACCTAACGGGCGACGAACTCCTTGCAGCGCTGTCTGAACTCTTCACATACAACGCAGCAACATGGTACAGGAATAATAGAATGAAGTGGCGGACTTGGAACGAGTTCACCGCTTCAGCCTGGCGCTGGTATGGTACGAGTCGCCAATACCAATAAAGGCTATGGAACGAAGCAAATCTGCGGACGCAAGGACCGGACGAACTAGTCCGTGAATATCTCACATGCCTCATCGGCATAATGAATAAGTTGTCGCTGAGGCTTCAGTACAGCCAAGAATTAGATTTGCTGCACCAAAATATGTGGTAAGACTTGTAAAAAATGGTTCGCAGATGCGAGATTAATAGCGCAGAAACGCTGCTGTATGCCACCTCAGATGCTGAGCAAACGTTGGAGCGAGAGAAGAATATACGCTTGCCTCCACCCCCTGAAGCTTCTTTGTTACAAGAGATGACATGTAAACCCACTCAAGGAATAAAGAAGCAGAAAGCGGAGGTATCTGCCATATCGAAAGAAGAGGCAAGTCCTTCGACATCTGACATCACGGCAATTTTCTCCAAGATGTTAGACGAGAAGCTGAAGCAGTTCCAGTTCCACGTAAACGACAAAGGCGCAACCCGTAAGAACGAAAAGAGGGGAGAGACCAGTGCATATGGCTGCGGAGAAATAGGGTTCATGCGGAAGCATTTCCCTAAATGCTCGGGAAACGAGCAGAGGAGCGGCTAGAATGGACCACAGCCATTCCCGATGAGAGAACGGTTCCCGCATCAGCCCTTCCGGTCGTAGCCAAAACAACGACAGTTTATATGGACTATAACGCGTGGCTCGGACTGCCGTGGGCATGCGACCCGGAACCACGGTATTGAATAAGTATTAGGTAAATTATTACGAATATTATGATTAATTGCCAATCGGCATACGCCGCCAAGCAATCAAACATAGACCTCCAAAGGGTCATAATTTTATTTATATTTGAGCGCCAGGCACTGTATTTCGATTTAGTTAAAATTTTACAAACGGTGACGAGCAGTGCCCCTCGTCCTATTTATTGAATTTATTATTTACACGGCTAGCTAAGAATTGTTTCTATACGTGGAGAATCGTGGGGTCTCGACGGTTACGACTTCCTTACCTTTCTTTCACCTTTACCCGCGAAAACATAGGCGAAGCTTGTTCAAACAGACACACATATAGGAGTGAGGCAACACAAAAAAAAATAAAATAGTATGATCTCTATATTTAGATTTAAAATGAATGCAGCGCCTTTTATTTCACGGAGAACTAATGCGAGTGGGAGAACACGCTGTAGGTTTTATACAAGAACGTTTTATCGGGTCTCCCACGAGGCACCTCGTTGACGGTAACAAAGTTTTTCCCGTGAGTTAACAAAATTCCAATTTTTAACCAAGGTACAATCTTACAAAAGTCCGCCAACGAAATTATCGCTACATCCACCTTACTTCTGAATCTTACTTTTTATTTCTAAACCGTACTAAATTTAACGTATCTAATGTTTCTACTTTAACTTTTCCCTAAAATTAGTCTTAATTATATTTATTTAATTGTGTAAAAAAATGGTATCAATAAAATTGTATGCAAAAAAGAATAGTATACGCCCGGGGCAGTAAAGGCAACCCGGCGTCTAATTATTGGCCCATATTAGGCACAAAAACGTGGTGACTTAGCTTAGTGTCCTTCTCGTCGATGGCGTGGAGGCTGAAGCGAGTAGCGCAGTCACACGAAAAGGTACGGCGAGAAGTTATACAAAACAACTAAATCAAAGTTACAAAAAAATATAATTCGTATAAAAAAAAATAAAAAATTATACGACTGAACACAAGAAAAAAATCAAAGTCCAGAAGGGACTCGCGGCGCGGATGTTGAATGAAGTCCCGTAGCCAGGAAGGTGTTGGTCGCCCGGAAGGCCGGAGAAGAGTCTGTCGGGTCTGCGTTCGCTGCCGGCTCGAAGGCCGCGGCCTTGGGCCCGCCTTCCACGTCGCTGCCTCTGATTGGTGACTTCTCGTAGTCGCCAGGCTCTCTGATTTGAGAGCAACCCTCACGTCAGGTTAAAATCTTTGGTTCTCGCCTCTGGTCTTCTTCTCCCTGAAATCGCCTGATGCTGTAACAATCATATTGCGTAAGGTACTGGAAATTTCCATGCTCGCTGGGGGAGAAGTTAGGAGACATTGTATATAGATATATCTGTAGTACATTGCCTGGCAATAGTCCGTGGGCTATTACGTAATTGCCGTACGCCCTTGGAAAGAAAAATAAGCTTCTACACTATGGAGTATTTTGCGTTACCAGGCAGATGCTTAGAACTGAGAGAGACAGAGTAAAGAGAGAGTAGCTGTGTTCTTCGAAGATTTACTTAACTTGTAGCTAATGCTGGCGGCCGACGGTGACGCTCGTTGCGATGATATTATACGGCGAGCTGCGAGGTCTTATGGACGTTTCAGGCGTGCCTGGGCTCGTTGCCTTTGAGAGGCAGCGGGACACAGCTCTTGATGGGCTGTTGGTGATGACAGGCGCCAGATTTCCGCCGTAAAAAAAGATGCTTTTTGTTTCCTAAAAAATTAATTCAAATCTGCGCAGTATTTTTCTTTAAGCTACTATGATTCAGAACGCAAGGTGGAGAGACTCCTCTCGCGGTCATGGCAGGATTTCGTCTTGAAATCGGCCTTTGATGTATTAGTCGCGCGTGAGTAACGCGGAGAAAATTAAAAGTCTTCTCACCGCGTTACAGGACATCCAGATGAAGCCAGACGAATCTCACCCAGAAGGGGAGATCACGCTGCGAGAGCCTCTGAAGAAGCCTACGGTCACCGTAGCAGCTCAGAAAGTCGAAGCCACGGCAACAACAGAGAGCTTGGACGTCCGACCACGGTCAAGCCAGCCATCTCCCGAAGGAGAGGCCGAAACGAAGGTATTCACAGGCTTTGATTCTTTAGAAGAAGAAGACGAACTTCTGAAGCCGTGGGGAATGAAGTATGACCGCGAAGACGAAGCTCGACGGTGGATGTCGATAGAAGTCACGGACTACAGGCTACGAGCTTTATACGACCCTGCCGCATCTAGCACGGTCATGGGAGCGATTGGACTGCAGATCGTTAGCGCACTAGAGAGAGAGCTCTCCCTAAAGTGCGCAAGCCGTATAAAATTACCAGATGGTACGTGCCGCCCACTATTGATCACGTTATGCTTCCCATCACGGTGGCGGGCATAACCAAAGAAATAAGAGTAGGCATATTACGTCACTTGGACGACACATGTTACGTAGGTATCGATTTCGTTAAGGAATTCAGGGCCATGCTGGATCCGGACACGGACACGATGTACTTCAAAGGTACAAGGGAGCCAAGCTACAATGTGAAGTAGCTAGCTTAGAGGTGGGAGTAGTCGCACTCTCGTCCACTAGTGTAGCAGACGCAATGAACAACGAGCGTAAAGAACTCGAAGACCTTGTGGACGAGATGTTAGAAAGTCAAGGAGAGACCTGCGGACTGACGTGAGACATAGAGCACAACATTGACGTTGGTTCCACAAGACCGATTAAACAACGATACTACCCCGTCTCAGAGAAAATCGAGCAAGAGATGCACTAACAGGTGAAGGAAATGTTGGAGCAAAAGATCATCGGCCCGTCCAACAGCTAATTGTCGAGCCCAGTGGTCATGGTGAAAAAGAAGAACGGCACGTACAGATTCTGCGTCGATTATAGGAAGGTGAACGCCAATACGAAGCCCGATGCGTACCCTCTACCATACATGCAGGACATACTGCGTAAGTTACACAAGGCTAAGTAGTTATCGACGATAGACCTTAGAAGTGCATACCACCACATACCATTGGGCGAGTCTTCAAAACCCATCACGGAATTCATAGTGCCCAGAAAAGGGTTGTTCCAGTTGGTGAGGCTCCCATATGGTTTATCCTACGCTAGAGCCACGTTCCAGAGATTGATAGACATGGTGATCGGTATCGAGCTTGAGCCTCACGTGCTCGCTTACGTCGACGACATCATCATAATCTCTGAATCGTATGAAGAACACAAGCGTTTACTCAGGCTAGTACTCGAAAAACTGAAGGCCGTAGGGATCAGAAGTCAGATACCTAAGCGTCTTGATGAACCGAGACGGGATCAGGCCCGATCCAAAAGAGATCGAAGCGGTCCTGAACTATCCCGCTCCCAGGGACCTGAAACAGTTGAGGCGGTTCGTAGGGATGTCGACCTGGTATAGGAGGTTCATGAAGAACTACGCCACCATAGCAGAACCTCTGACGAGACTCCTGAAGAAAAGCCAGAAGTGTTTATGGCTAGAAGACCAACAGCACGCATTTGAGAGGCTAAAGGCATTGATCGCCTCAGCGCCTGTATTTCAGAGCCCTCTGCCCGACAAACAATTCGATGTCAACACGGATGCGAGCAACTCCAGAATCGGCGCGGTGCTTCTCCAGGAATCGGAGGAGGGCGAGTGGATCCTGGAATTTGCCAGCCGGACTCTAAATTCAGCTGAGCGGAACTCGAGCGTCCCGGAACGTGAATGTCTAGCGGTCGTATGAGGCATAGACAAGCTCCGTCCGTACATCGAGGGCTACCATTTCAGTGTGGTCACAGACTACATGAACCTGAAATGGCTATGTGACATGAAGAACCCCACTGGCCGGTTGTGCAGGTGGGTGTTACGGTTGCAAGGGCAGAGTTTTGAAATAGTGCATAAAGAAGGAAGACTCAATTATGTCCCTGACGCCCTGTCCCAAATGTATGAGGAGGAGGAGATATCGCTAAGCTCCCTCAGCTGGTTGGAAGGTATCAACGACCAATGGCATCTGAAAGTGATTAGGGATACGACCGAGAGGCCCCACGAGAATCTACGTTGGAAGATCGTGGGCGAGAACCTCTATCACTACCGACCGGATGAAAGGGTCGAGAACGTCATGGGGGATGATGACGCTTGGAAAATGGCCGTACCAGCCGAACATAGGCGAGCCATTTTGAGAGAAAACCACGACGATCCCACCGCTGGCCACCTCGGGCAAGATAAAACGTTCGCCCGGATAAATCAATATTATTATTGGCCGAACATGTACGCCGGAGTGGATGATATGTCAGCAGTGCAAAGTGGTGTAGAAATCTCCCATAGGAATGGGTAGGAGGATCGTGGAAAAACCATGGCAAATAGTGGCACGCAAAACGGCCATGAATACATCTTGATATTCCAAGACTTATTCACCCGATCGGTGGAGTGCATACCCCCATCCGGAAGGCTAACACTCGTACCATAATTAAGGAGTTACACGAGCGAGTTGTCACACGTTTTGGAACTTCCGAAACTTTTCATTCAGACAACGGCACTGGATTTAAGAACATAGCCGTTGACGAATACCTTTGCAAGCAGGAAGTGTACCATACTACGACCCCGCCTTACTGCCCGAGAGTGAACCCTGTGGAAACGGAGAATAGGACTCTGAAAACAATTAAAGCGTCGTACGTTCAGGAGAACCATAAGGCCTGGGACGAGCACTTACCAGAGTTGGTGTTCGCCATGAATACAGCCAACCATAGTTCAACTGGCTACAGCCCAGCCATGCTGAATTACGGAAGGCAACCTACGCCGCCTGGAACCGCGAAGCGCAAGCACGACGAGAAAGCGAAAGGGATTCGGGGGCGACGTGCGAACCGCCATCGCCCGCCGAGAGCGTGCGTAAGGCGATACCCAGCGGGGGCTACGAACGATGCGGCCCCAGCGGAGGTAATAAGCGATGCGGCATCGGCCGACGATAGCGTGTGAGGTACAATCCCAGCGGTGGCAACGCTGCCAGACGACGATAGCGACTAGCGACCGAAGCCAAAGCGCGCTCACCCATGGAAGGCGGTATACGTCATGTTGTGGGTAGTTTATTAGTGCTATTTGCTTTAAGGTTTTAACAAATTCTAGTGGTTTATATACAATAATTTATTTATATAAATAAAGATAAATCAAAATAATTTATTGATAACCTGATATTGCAGGGTTAATAAAATAAATGATGTATGCAAAATGTGCAAAAATTTAAATATTCAGTAGAACAGATAAGTTATAATTATAAAAATAAATAACATAAATTAATATTTAAATACGGAAGAAACATGTGTTGATTTCGACTATTGACTTGATATTATTTTACTTATTACTCAAAGTTTCAAAGCAAAAAGGGAATATCGACACGTTAATCGTGTTGGACAAAAATGTTTAAAATTTTAGAGGGTGAGTTAATAAAATAAAAAAAGTTAATATAAGAGATAATTTATTAGAATGGAAAAAAATGACTGGAACCCAATTATAAGTAAAGTCAATTAAAATAAATGAAGCAAAATGAAATGTTAGCACTAAAAATAAAATTATGAAAAGAAATTTCCATTTTACACTTTCTTGACAATAGGGAATAAAGTATACAATGCAAACTGATAGCTCCTTGGGAATTTAATTATTTTAAAGAAAACCTATTGAACTCTACGAGCTATAAAACCATATACTACTCAACCGGACTTTTGTCATTCCGCTTTCTCCAATTCGGATAGATGACCATATTAAAACAGATTACCCTCCAAAAGAGAAATAATGCGAAAATAACATCCGAAAGAGAGGAATCTCTGAGAAAAGAAAAAGAATATATATTTTGAATGTAAATAGAAGATAAGAATAAGTTTTTATTAAGAAATAATGATAAAATTATATAATAGCGTTTCGGCTCCAGTACTTTGCCAGTGAGCCATAGTCAGTGCAATGCTGGCAAGTACCTATTACAGACGCTAAGTGATACTCCAGAGTTGGTCATATATATGGAATAGAAATGATAAATTTGTATATGGATACAAAAAGCTTGCATCCATCTGGTGATAAAACCCAGAAATATAAGGCATATTTGTGTCTTAATGCCAAATTATTATGAAAAGAAATTTCCATTTTACACTTTCTTGACAATAGGGAATAAAGTATACAATGCAAACTGATAGCTCCTTGGGTATTTAATTATTTTAAAGAGAACCTATTGAACTCCACGAGCTATAAACTCATATACTACTCAACCGGACTTTTGTCATTCCGCTTTCTCCAATTCGGATAGATGACCATATTAAAACAGATTACCCTCCAAAAGAGAAATAATGCGAAAATAACATCCGAAAGAGAGGAATCTCTGAGCAAAGAAAAAGAATATATATTTTGAATGTAAATAGAAGATCAGAATAAGTTTTTATTAAGAAATAATGATAAAATTATATAATAGCGTTTCGGCTCCAGTACTTTGCCAGTGAGCCATCGTCAATGCGATTCTGGCAAGTACCTATTACAGACGCTAAGTGATACTCCAGAGTTGGTCATATATATGGAATAGAAATGATAAATTTGTATATGGATACAAAAAGCTTGCATCCATCTGGTGATAAAACCCAGAAATATAAGGCATATTTGTGTCTTAAGGTCAAATTATTATGTAAAGAAATTTCCATTTTAGACTTTCTTGACAATAGGCAATAAAGTATAAAATGCAAACTGATTGCTCCTTGGGTATTAATTATTTTAAAGAAAATATATTGAACTCCATGAGCTATAAACCCATATACTACTCAAACGGACTTTGGCATTCCGCATTCTTTAATTTGGATAGATATTCCATATACAAATTTATAATTTCTATTCCATATATATGACCAACTCTGGAGTATCACTTAGCGTCTGTAATAGGTACTTGCCAGAATCGCACTGACGATGGCTCACTGGTAAAGTACTGGAGCCGAAACCCTATTATATAATTTTATCATTATTTCTTAATAATAACTTATTCTTATCTTCTATTTACATTCAAAATATATATTCTTTTTCTATGCTCAGACATTCCTCTCTTTCGGATGTTAATTTCGCATTATTTCTCTTTCGGAGGGTAAACTGTTATAATACAGTCATCTATCCGAATTGGAGAAAGCAGAATGACAAAAGTCCATTTGAGTAGTATATGGGTTTATAGCTCGTAGAGATCAATAGATTCTCTTTAAAATAACTAAAAATAAAATTTAATTAGTCACAAATAAGTGGAATAAAGCAATTCAGTCATATAAATAAACAAATTCGAAAAATGAATGAATAAATAAGGTTATTTATTAAATAATAAATCAACAATAAATTGGAGAATAAACCAAGGAGCTGATTAATTTAACAATGAATCGACAGTAACTTGAAAACTAAAACTACAAAAGCATAATAATATTCATAATAAATTGAAAGTTTATAAGCAAAATGTACAACATGATACATTTTATTTCGGGAATAAAATTCAAATGGGTTTCTTTTGAAATTTTGATTGTGATTTTGATAAATTATATTGTGGTCAATATAATTGTGATTTTTGTTAAATAAAATTTTATAAAGAAAAATGTTAAAAAAACATTCTTTAATGGTTTGCTAAATTTGAATAGGCAAATGATTTCACATGTAGAGAAAATTTTTAGTCGAAATGAATTTTAGCATTTTTATATTGAAACAGTTAAATATATTATTTTCAATAAAATTATCAACAAGTGGAGCGAGGTGGAGGGGAAATGTGTACTGACAGATGACACAAACCGTCTTAAACCTTTACGAAAATCTTTCTATGGATAAGTGTAAATCCCAAGGAGGTAGTTATTCATTAGAAAAGAAGTAATCATGAGGAAAGAAAATTAGGATAAACTCCGAAACTGCACTCATAAATAAATAACCAATTAAAGAAAATTTAAAATGATTTCAAACGTCAAAATCCTTTGCATAGAAATACCGTTTGCAAAATTTAATAAATTGCATATAATTAAAGTTATTCAATTAAACTTTATGAAAAATGATACAATATGTAAGTTTTCAAATAAATAATTACAAGCACATTTCTAGGAATCAAACGTTATATTTAAATAATTACGTGACTATGAATGACTATGTGCATTTGAATATAAGAAATGTTGATGGAAACGTATTGATTTTATTCTTGATAATAACAATAATAAATAAGAGAAAAAGAAACTTTTTCTTGAGGTAGTAAGCAATCAAGATAGAAAATTGATTTAAATTAATGAAATACTATTAGATGATTGTAAATCACAAAAAAAAGAAATCATGGAGACTTCTAACAAAATGGATTCCAACAAAATGAGTTCTGAAAATATAATATGAGAATTGGATTTCGGATTGTGCGAAGAGATTTCAAATTTATCCAGAGTAGAATAAGCTACAAATATTGCTAAACTTAGCTAAAGAAATTGAATCATATACTAAAAAAGATTCAATACTAAAAATAATAGGCCATTTTCCAATTAATATTCGGTATTATGCACGTAAGCAAAACATAGAAGATCGATAAAATTTTTTTTAATTTTTGTCAAAAGAAGACAATAAATATTCGGTAAAAAAAGAATTAACATCAAGTATAATTGAAACTCAAGAGATACAAAATGGAAATTTTTCAAATATTAGACCTCGAAATATTAATCACTGTCCTTTTCAAGATTACATTATTCAAAGTTCAGAAGAATCTGATATGAAGGCAAGACCAATAAAAGAGGCTGCTATAGGAGAAAATGTTAATAATTCAATACAAGAAATTTCGGAAGGGGAGGACAGTGAAGATTATAAAACAAATAACGAAATATCGTTAGAAGAATCAATATCTAAAGCTCGAGCTCATAATAATTTTATAAGTTATAGCAAAGATTCATTAAATCTAAGTTTTTTAAGTACGAAAACTGAAATTAATAGTATGAAGATGCCACAAGATGAAATTGAATTAAAAATGCTCAATGCAATATTTGAATGTCAGAAACAGTCTCGAAAATAGAGGAAAATCAAAGAGAACAGATACCAATATTTAGGATAGAGGCACAAAAAAGCGAAAACGCTTGTGAATCTTAGACGTCTACTCAATTGATTACGAACACACTAAATGGAGAAAATTGCAGTGTAAATTCCAAAATAAATGAAGAACTCCTTGAGCGAAAATCAAGAGAGAGTCAAATTATCGAAAGTGATTCGTTAAAAAGTAAAATAATTTAACAATTATAATGACATGAAGATTTGCAAAACTCAATATCAAAAGTTTTTCCAAGAAGAAATTGAAAAGCAAAATATTGATCCAGAGAATCAAAAGTTTACATCTAATTATGACGATAAAATTTTCAAAGTTGAGAAACATTCCTGGAAGAAAGTAAATGGTGGAATTGGACCATTAAACAAGACCAATTTCAAGAACAAGAAATCACGCGGCATGCGCAGTTTTGTCCACGTGAGTTACATTTTGCTTAGCATGCGCTGTTTTGCTATAGCAAATGTAATGAATTCCAGTGGGAATAAATTATGAGCCTATGAGATCTACAACAGAAATAATATTCTAAATAAATTTCAGAAAGTAGAAAAATATAAATTTATTTAGGGGGACTATGTAACGGTCCATATTGGTATGGTATGAATATTGGTTTATTTTAATTATTTATTTATTAGAATACTTTTATATACTATTTTATTATTGATATATGCAAAGAATGAATGATAAAAATAAATAAAATGAAGATGAATCAATGAATTGAAAATCGCGTTTGCGCGTTAGGCTGATCTTCGCGAAGCGAATATCCGCACAAAGAAGAATCGCGGAGAGTAGGGATGTTTGCCTACATCCATGTGAGTTGAGAATGATAGAAAGAGTGAGAAGAGTAGGAACTTGGTTGCTTAGCGACTCCGGCGGCGCGGTTCCTACCGCTGTCGAATTTGCGGGCTGGCAGTCGATGTAAAAATCGGGAGTCAACGCACAGCCTAGCGAGCAGGACCTCACTCCTTTCGCGCTTATAAAAATGATTTGGACAGCTAAATTATATACTCGCTAGTTTACTTATTACTATTAGCGAATATATGAGTTAGCGCAAGTTGTTTTTATAGTGTGGAACTATGATATTAAATAAATGCAAGACATTCGACTTACTTAATTTAAAATTCTAATATTATTTCTTTTATATACAAAAATATTATTTTTTAAAATATCCCTATTTCTTTCTTTCATTTAAATTCTTTCATTTAAATTCTTTCAAATAAATTTAAATATTTAAATACATAGATAATAATAAATAATAATAGAATTTTACTGAATTTAGAGTTTAAGGTTAAAAATTCTATTACTTAAATTTGTTCACGACAAATTGCTCAGCTTGGGTTATTTGAGTTTAGAGTTTAGGGCTTACGATTTTATTATTATTTTTATTTGGAATTAAACAATTTTCGTAATAAAATTGTTAACCCTACACCATAAACCCCACTACCCTAAGCCGAGTACTTTGCAATAAAAACGTTATAATAATGAAATCGTAAGCGCTAAATTCTAAATCCAAATAACCCAAGCTGAGCAATTCGTTGCGAACAAATTGAAGTAATAGTACTGTTAACCTTAAACTCAACTACCACAAGCCGAGTACTTTACAATTATAGATTTTTAATAATTAAACATATAAACCATACATTCTAAATCCTAAACCCTAAACCCAATTACCCCTAGATAAGCATTTGGCAAATAAATAATTTTAATAATAAAATCGTAACCCCTAAACTCTAAACCCAAATAACCCATTTAGTCATTTGTAGTAAACAAATTTAAATAATAAATAAAATAAACCAATATTCATACCATACCAAATAGAAATTTATTTAGCTTCCGAAACTTTTAAACATTATTTATATAAATAGCAATTTGTGTAAGTATACTCATTTGTAATATTTCAACTTAATGTCCTTTATAATATGTATTTTCATTATACTCCATTATTAACATTATATTTCTATATATTTACACTTCACACCATTCTCACTTTATGCACTATAATTGCTTAGATTAAACTTTTTTTTTCATTTTTTAAAACTTTTTAATACACTGATTTCATTATTTACACTTTACATTATTAATTCGTTTTAGAAACGTTTTTAATAAATCGCGCACTTTTCACTAATGTACCTGTAACACTACACCAATAGTTCGTTTGATCACCTCCCTGATGTCAGCTGCAGCTTGGAATCATTAAGAAGTCGTCGTCTCCTTCTTCTGTTGTAGATGTCGTAGGCTAATAATTTATTCCTACTGGAATTCTTTACTTTTGCTATAGTAAAACTGCGCATGCAAACCAAAATGTTAAAAATTTTGATAATTTCTGAAAATTTTATTAATTTTGAAAATTTTTAAAAATTATGAAAATTTTTAAAAATTATGAAAATTTTTAAAAATTATGAAAATTTTATTAATTTTGAAAATTTTATTAATTTTGAAAATTTTATTAATTTTGAAAATTTTATTAATTTTAAAAATTTTATTAATTTTAAAAATTTTATTAATTTTGAAAATTTTATTAATTTTGAAAATTTTATTAATTTTGAAAATTTTATTAAATTTGAAAATTTTATTAATTTTAAAAATTTTATTAATTTTAGATATTTTATTAATTTTTAAAATTTTCCAAAATTTTTAAAATTATCCAAAATTTTCCAAAATTTATAAAATTTTCCGAAATTTTTAAAATTTTCCAAAATTTTTAAAATTTTCCAAAATTTTATAAAATTTTTCAAAATTTTTAAAATTTTCCAAAATTTTTAAAATTTTCCAAAATTTTTAAAATTTTCCAAAATTTTTAAAATTTTCCAAAATTTTTAAAATTTTCCAAAATTTTTAAAATTTTCCAAAATTTTTAAAATTTTCCAAAAATTTTTTAAATTTTCCAAAAATTTTTTAAATTTTCCAAAAATTTTTTAAATTTTCCAAAAATTTTTAAAATTTTCCAAGATTTTTTAAATTTTCCAAAATTTTTTAAATTTTCCAAAATTTTTTATATTTTTCAAAATTTTTTAAATTTTCCAAAATTTTCCAAAATTTTTTAAATTTTCCGAAATTTTTTAAATTTTCCAAAATTTTTTAAATTTTCCAAAATTTTTTAATTTTTCCAAAATTTTTTAAATTTTCCAAAAAAATTTTCCAAAATTAATAAAATTTTTGACATTAATAAAATTTTGTAATTTTGGAAAATTTTGATAATTTTGGAAAATTTTGGTAATTTTGGCAAATTTTGGTAATTTGGCAAATTTTGGTAATTTTGGCAAATTTTGGTAATTTTGGCAAATTTTGGTAATTTTGGCAAATTTTGATAATTTTGGCAAATTTTGATAATTTTGGCAAATTTTGGTAATTTTGGCAAATTTTGGTAATTTTGGCAAATTTTGGTAATTTTGGCAATTTTGGCAAATTTTGGTAATTTTGGCAAATTTTGGTAATTTTGGCAAATTTTGGAAAATTATTTTTTTGAAGATGAAATTGTAATTTAATTCTGTAAGTAAATGGCGCACGACTCAAAATGAGCAACTCTCCATTCGCCCTTATGCTTAAAAAAGGGCCTTACATGCACTTTTCAAAAAAAGTACGGTGTGTAACAAGGGGGAGGGCAATTTCTAGTTCAGATGATTATTTTAGCGCTCGTCTCCGTCTCTTGCGTCTTCGGCGCCCTCGACTGCGGCTCATGTTAAAATCATTTCACCCTCGCTAAGAATGGCCCTCTTACCCCTCTATTTGCACAATATATTATTACCAACCGCCTGAGCGGGCGTTAAACTCCTATATCGCCCTAGGGGGGTAAGAACCTTTACCGTCCACTCTAGCAGGCAGTAAACACTTTTGAGCTCACTACGGCCTACGTTCGTGCGTGCATGGGTGCGTGCGTATTATAGAGTGCGGTAAAGACTTTTAATTATTAAATTAAAATTAATTAAATTATCTTATCTTTCATTTACCTGAAAAACGTTAATATACAATAATAATTATTTCATATGCGTATGTATGTGTATCTCTTTGTATGTATATATGTGTGTGTCTATAAATCAATGTATGTATAGGTATACATATTTTATTTCTTAATAGAACAGGATGACAGTTGCACCGTGTCGAAAAACCATCACATCTGGTTCCGCTTGATAGACACGTAAGACCGCAAAAATCAATACATGTGTCACAAGAAATACGGTGTGCATCATGGGCGAGAGGCTTTTTCCGCCCTTGTGTGTTTACAGTACTCATCTTCAGCTCGCAACACGCACTCGCTTTCGGCTCGTGTTTGCTCACCTCCGACTCGTACAGGAAACTCAGGCGGGCGGTAAAAGCCTATTTCTCGCCCTCGGAACACAATATACTACTTTTGCCAATTGAATTATCAAAATTAGAAATCAAAGATTCGATATAAATTTAATATATCGCGGTGCAGATTAGTATAAGAGAAATATTTATAATAAATATTTATAATAAATATTATAAACATTTATATGTATAAATAGAATAAACATTGTATACATTAACCCCTTTGATTACCTTTCTTTATTGTTATAGTAATATTTTTCTACTTGTTGAATAGTATTTTGAATACTAGCATTTCCGGAGAAAAAGAAAAGGATCGGACGATTTCAACATATTTTAAATAAAGAGTAAATCACCATAATATAACTGACACTTATGTTATTTAAACGATCAAGTGTAGCAGAACACAAAATAACATTTTCGGCAAAGCCCGGAAAGGATCGTAACGTTCAGAAAAGTTGGGACAAAATCAGTCAGGATCGGAAAGAAAACTTTTCCGCTTCTTGAACATTTTAACGTGGGTAAAGTGCATTATATCAACTCGGAAAAATTCGGTTCCTGAGGACCTTTTTTTGTATATACTGACCATCCCGGTCAAGGGCCCCAGACGGCGGCTGCCGTAGGGACGCAGTAATGGCTAATACGGCCCTGCTTGTATGTACACAATTCTTTTAAGGCTAAGGTTCTTGTTCAATCAAATACTGCACAGCTGGGTACTCCTGATATCCCAGAATATTTAATTTGTAGTGGACAGCAGGGTTACTCAGCTCTTCCACGAATAATGTAAAACCTCCATGGGTGGATACTGATCTCATGCATCTTTACAATAAACGCGACGCTGTACGACGACGATATAAGAGGACGTGGGATAATAAGCTCTGGCAATAGCATTCACATCTTGCCTCCGAGGCAGAAAAAGACGCAGGGGGCCCATAACTCCTACTTTCAAAATAGAATTTTCGAAGCGTTAAATGATAAAAATGATATTTGGAAAGAGTTGCGTGCCCTTATATTATTGCCTGTTCCGACAGAAGATCTTTACGGCTTTACTCCGGAGGAGCTCCACTCTCACTTTGCTAAGGTTTTGATTTCTCAGAATAAATGTGAAAGGGAGGAGGATGACATCATAGCTTCGGCCTAGGAAGGTGGCATCCCGTAAAGAGTAGTAGTTAGAGCTCTTCCGGCTATAGGTACACATTTCGCTAAAGTATTTAATGCATCCATCTCACTTGTATCTTCTCAGGGATATAGAAGAAGCCGTGACTCTGAAAAATTTCTGCAAATTTGTTAAAAAATTCAAACGATTCTCCCAAGAGTTTCCAGAATAGGTTTAGTATATCCCAGAAATGTTAAAACAGTGAGACAAAATAAAATTCTCCATCAACATACTTCTCCTGTAGTAATGTGAAATATGTATTTAGCCTTATCGTGTTTATTCGTTGAAGAATTTTTCTCCCCTTATATGGTATTAAGGAGGCACGATAGTGAAGAAAAAATGATAAGATGTTTCTAAAAATGTAATATGTCATTCTTCTATGAAGTTTACGATAATACGTGAAATTGGAAAGCATTAGCCATTAGCATTTTAAAGATAATTGACTTGAAAGTTTGACTCTTATACACGGGCTCCTACAAGAGCGGTTTATAAACTGACTATAAGCTTAGAATGCGATTGTTTAAAAATGATAAGAATTAAATAAATAACTATGCAAAATATTGGCAAAGTATTTGCATGTATTGTATGTATTTGTATGTATTATTATTTAACTAAAAAACCGCTGTCAATTCATTGGTACTTAGCTTCCACAAACTAAATAAATTAAATAAAGAAAGAAAATATGAATTTCTTTATTGTAATACATTATTTTAAATTGCTATATTTCTTTCTTATTAATAGCTAAAATGACGTGCGTTTTTTATCATCGATTGTTGTCAAATGATAACTTACAAAAAATGATTAGTTATAATCAAATCGGAATAAATAAAAAACGAATCGAGCAATATTTCATTTTTTTTAAATTTTGGTTGTTCATCAAAAAAGCAATTAAAAATTTGTTTGTTTAATAGAAATTGACCGCAACATTTTAGAGATATAAGCACTAAATCTAAAAAAATATAACCTCAAATATCTTAAAAGATAAAAGACCTTACAGTTTAGGTGAAGAGCTCAGCCAAGAGATAGTGGAAAGCTACCTTTTCAGCTCAATTTATTTTAAACATTTTTAATCATATGTTTCCGAGATATCGATATTTAAGAAGAAAGACAGCTTATACAAAATTTCGTGTCGGAGAAAATAGTTAATTTTATGCTCTTTCAAATACATTTATACTAAAAAGATCATATTATTTATTTTTCTATGTTCAACAACCACAAGCGTTACAATAATACTATTTTACGTGCTAAATAATAAATTGATACCATCAATTATTATAATTATAAGTACTTTAAGTTTACGAAGAGTTCATTTATTATATCACCACAAGAAAAAGTACGGATTATAAAAATCGTTATAAAATGAAAACAAATTGACGAAATTTAAAAAGGCTTTTTAATTTTGAATCTTTATCGAAGAACAAAAAATGAGCTCAGAATAGACAAAAATTATCGCTTAATACTGAAGAAAATAGCGGCAAAATTTAAAAGAAAAACGTAAAATTGAAAAATCATTATACAACAAAAGCGAGTCGATGAATCTCAAAAACAAATTATTTAATTTCATCAATATTCAATATCAATTCAATCGTTTTAGAAATAGGCAATAAAAAATTAAATAAAAGCATATAACCTCAAATATCTTGTAAAATAAAAAACCTTATATTCTGGTCAAAGAGCTCAGCCAAAACTGCCAATAGATAGTAGACAGCTATCTTTTCCATCTTTGATTCGCGCGTTAACCGGCTGAACTTTAATCTTGGTATTCCAGCGCGGTGTTAACGTCGAGCGGGTGCAGCGAGACACCGTTTGCCGTGGTTAATTCGCGTGCGTAAGGAGTTAGGAATGTGTGAGGCGAGCGAAGATTAAATACACTTATTTTTGTAACATTAAATAATAATAACTTTTATTGCACGTCGAGTTCTATTTGTAAATAACTACTTATAATTCTCTGATTAAGTGTTTAAGTGTGTAAAACAAAAAAATGGGTAGATAGATTGAAACTCAAGAAAAGGTCGACACGTGGTTTGAATTTAGGTGGTTCGCGCACGGTCGTCAAGGTGCTCTGGATAGAGCCGCGAGTAGAGCGGAAAAGGCCGAAATCCGGGCGAGCAAGGAGTTTTGCTCCCCTTGTGCCGCCTCAAAAGTAGTGGAAAAAATAACGCGGAAGGGAGGCGTCGGGCTCGGCGCTATACGTCCTGCGAAGAAGCCTCCCGCAGAGATGACACGACGGTCACGCGTCGGACAAGTGACCGACGACGCGCTCCAACAGCCGTGTGGCGCGAGGATTTAAACCTCGGCCGTAACAATCTTCAAATATTTATAAAGATTTTCCATCATATGTTTCCAAAATACCGCTGTTTAAGGGGGCAGACCTGGGTTAAAAACAAAAAAGATTTCTTTTTTACGAGACCAGAAAACTTTTTATGTTTAAAACCAATCATTCTGAAAAATTTGATGCTATCAATACTTAATAATGTCTTAAATTTTACCGTTGTTAAACCTCATAATCTTGATCCTCACAATAAATCATTATTTTCAATGCCATATTTATTAAAGGATCTTTGTTCCTCACACGATGCTAGCTGATATGATGAACGAAAATGAACGAAAAAAAAATCAAATATTCCTGTAAGGACTATTTAAAGAATTGAGTATTTTTTTCAAGAATTGCGTAAATACAAATTTTTGCCGATTTAATATGTATACAAAAACATGTTTTTTTTGTCTCATATTTATTTAGAAAGGAGATATGTTTTTTTCAAGGTATTTATGGTAAAAAAGTATAACAAGAAATACTAACTTTTCTTTGTTATGGGTTCTAAAGTTAGTGAGAATTTATTAGGTTGATATTGTCAAACTAAAATACGCAAGCAACTTTTTGAATTAACCTTTATTTTGACTGCAATAAAATGCATTTTGTTCAATGATTCGGGATTAGGAAAGTGAAAATTGCTCAAAATTGGTATATATTTCTCTCTTTTGGTTAGTAATAGTACATTATGCAACATCGAAATAAATGTTATGAACTTGTTAAGTACATTTAAAAGTTTGAATTATTTGAGTTTAATTTGTTAATATTTAAGTATAAATACTTAGTACCAATCTAATTATAATTATTCTATGTAATAGTTAGATATTAAATATTATGTACAAAATATTAAGTATTTCTAATAAATAAAAACACGAAAGAACTAGGATTTATTAAAAATATATATTAATATAGAGAAAAATAATATAAAAATATGTTTTTGCGGTAATCATATGCTACATGTGATTGAGTCGGGAATAATAACATATTCAAATTTTGAAATTAAATTCCGGGTGTTTAATGATTTCGAAAAAATTAGTGTAGTCCCACCTTAAAGGGAGGCGGCTCAAAAATATTTTTTTTTGTTTTTGTATGCATTTTTGTCTTTTTAGTGGTTTCTCGATTTTCGTTTTGATACCTTCGAAATAATATCTTCGGTTCAAGTGATAATGCACTTAAAAGGGCATAAAATTACCTACTTTTTCCTACCCGAAATTTTTGATAAAGTAATCCCCATCTTTTTTTATACACGAAGATGTGATTTATTTAAACCGTTAAACGGTTATATCTCGAAAACATATCAGAGAAATTTAATAAAAAAAATTTTCTGGTTATTAGTAACATCGAGAGGAATATGCAGTAAAAGTTTTTATTCTTAATACTGTTCTGCTTCCGAGAAACAAATCAATTTGTAAAAAAAACGATTTTCTATGTCGCACAATAACTTGAGTACACGACATTATTCCTTTTGAAAATGCCCAGAAATGGAGCTTTTAACTATCTCTTGGCTGAGTTCTTTGCCGAGATCACAAGGACTTTTATTTTTTAAAATATTTTAGGTTATGTTTTTTTCAAATTTTTTTTGTTTGCTTATCTCTTGAGAACGGCGCGGTCATTTTTTACCAACTGGGGATCATTCTTTTCGATTATAATGAAGATTCTGAATTTAAAAGAAATTTTAATATTCATCTACCCGTTTATGTTTTACAACGATTTCCATGTTTTACGATATTCTGAAATCTATGAGGTAAATTATTTTAGTATGTTATAAATAAATTTATTGCTTCAGTATAAATGCATTTGAAAGATCATAATATTACCTATCTTCCTCGACACGATATTATGTATAAGCTATCTCCTTTCTTTTGTTATACACGAAAACGTTATTTTTTGTTTAAACGATGTGTCGGAAACATATGATACAAAATCTTTAAAATAAATTGAGCTGAAAAAGGTAGCTTTCTACTATCTTTTGATAGAGCTCTTTGCCCAGACTATGAGGTCTTTTATCCGTCAAGATATTTAAGGTTATATTCTTTTTTTTAATTTTAATTGCTAATATCTCGAGAATGTCGTGGTCATTTTTTATTAAACAAATGATTTTTTTTTGTTTGATGCTGAACATACGAAATTAAAAAAAAAATAAAGATTCCTCGATACATTTTTGTTTTATAACTATTTTTCTATTTTACGATATTTTGAAATCTATAATACAATTTATTAACAATTAATGGTAAAAACACACCTTTTTTAGTTATTAATTAGAAAGAAATCTATCAATTTAAAATTAATGTATTAGAATTTAATGTATTAGAATAAATAAATTTATATTTTAACAATTTATTTGGTTTGAGGAAGCTAAGTGCCAATGAATTAGCAGCGGTTTTTTATTTCAGATATTAAAAGTAGTGCGCGCTCTTAAATATTTAGAAAAGATTTTCAACTGCAAGCAATTCTTTCTCTCAACGTACGCTGATAAAGCGGTTGGCAACGGTTTTTCGTTTTAATTACGGTAAAATGCATATTTATATAAAGTGTATATAGTGTTATACCAAAAATTGTAATGTTTTTTATTAATAATGTTTTTACTTAGCATACTATGACGTCATTGAATATATCATTGACTATTATACACATTTCTTTCTTAAACGCCCGTTCTTTCTTGTATATTTTATTAATTTTTATGGACTGTTCTTTTTTATAGTAACATATTATTGACTTACTTCTTAAGGTGGTTCTACACTGATTTTTGAGCAAATGATCGAAACAAATTTTATAACACTCTTTGTAGCTCTACATTTGTGAGAAGATTTTGGGACCATGTAGAATAAAAAAATGTCATAATCAACAAAGTTATAATCATTCAAAGATAATAATTAATATTGCTTCTTGTGTAGAACTGAATATTTAAATACGTGTCTCTCGAAACTTATTTTTCAAACTTCAAAAAATTGCTGGCGTATTTTGAGTCGATGAATGTAGCTGTACCTCGCAGCAAATATTCCTGTAAGGACTATTTAAATAATTTATTATATTTTCCAAGAATTGCGTACATACAAATGTATGCCGATTAAGTATATGTATACAAAAACATGGTATTTTTTGTCACAAATTTATTTAAAAAGGAGATATACTTTTTCAAGCTATTTATGATAGAAAATTATAATAAAGAATACTAACTTTCCTTTGTCACGGGTTCTAAAGTTAGTGATAATTTATTAGGTTGATATTTTTACTGCAAAAAAGTGCATTTTAATCAATGACTTGGGATTAGGAAAGTGAAAATTACTCAAAATTGGTATATATTTCTCTATTTTGATTACTAATAACATATTAATATTTTGAAATTAAATTCCTGATGTTTAACGATTTTGAAAAAATCAGTGCAGACCCATCTTAAGTAAAAATATAATAATAAATCTAGTAAATGAAATGTACTCTTTTCTGATACAGATGAACTATTCACGAATGTTATGGGACATGGAGTCAGGTCAGCAGAGCGGTCATCTGTCACTTTTCGTCGACAAGGCTATGAAGCTGTTAGATCTGCGACAAGTAATGACAGAAGTTGAGACATCTGTAATGTCAAAAGTTTCATGTACTGCCTGTAAAGTGGGTGCTGGTTTGCTCCAACACTTTATAAAAGCCGGCAAAAGTGAGGAAGAAATAATGAACAGCATTTTTCAGTTCTGTGTTTCTCTTAAGATTCAAAGTGCCAGGGTTTGTCAGGGCATAACTCTACTAATGGGTGTGAGTTCCTTATATTTCTTAATACAGTATTTATGTAGTTAATATATTATAATTTACTTTTTAACATTGTCAGACATACATTTTGTATTAAATCAATTTTTGTACAACCTTATATATAAGTTTTTTGGCGCTGATTACAAATACGAAGTTAAATTTTGTAATATCAACCCCAGGTTCCTAATGAGCGACCTCGAAAACCCTTGTGTATGAATTGTCAATAAAATATTTTCGTAATGCATGTATTATTTAAGCATGGTTTATACCAAATGCGGTTTTATATTGTGCAGCAAGGGGAGAATATAAGCTATTTCTATCAAGCTTGAAAATGCCCTCATCACGTGTTACACTCTTCATTTATTAACAAAGACATGATTGGGCCGTTTTTATGCATACGGGGCGGCCCTTTAAACAGGTAAAAAATGCCTGCTGCTGCTACTAATTCAAATCTGAAATAAAAATAAAATAAATGTAATTTCAATACGGCGGAAGCCAGTTAGCGGACAAAAATTTAAAACATCGACTATTTCTTGCGAATTGTTTCTATTCTTCATAGATTTTGACTGCAGACTGGAAGTTAGTTATACATAATAGTAGTATCATATATAAGTGGGTGGCAAGACGTCGGTGACGTAATCACCACCCGCGTATATGCATATATGCCCATGAGCCGCGTATAAATAGGTAATTAATATGACGTTAATAGTATTTCAATTGTTCGTTTACATAAAAATTCAATTAAAAAACCACAAAAATTCAAGTGATTACCGCCGACATATAATAATGTTAATTGTTTTTATTAGCTGATAAACAATAAAGTGTTTTTATTGTTTATATACGTAAACAGAAGGCGCATCTCTATCCGTAATGCTAGGGTAGCGAGCCTGCTACTATATATATATGAGGCATTCTTTGTCAAGTGGGCCACCCCCCCTTGTCCAAAATTGGTTAGACTTTAAAAATTCGTAACCCGGCTCAAAAGTTGCATAAATTTATGTAGTCTTTGATGCCGTTGGGCGCTTTTCGTAAATGAAGATGGCTGACGCACTATACCGTTTGTAATTGAATCATCTTGTTTATAACGCGACCAAAATTTTTTTCTATGTCTCAGAATCGATAGCTTATGATTGTCTGAGATTGTTACCATCTAATCAAGCTGAAAATTTCAATTTTAAAGATGGCGGATGCAATATGGCAGCCGTAAGTTAAAAAAAACCGCTATTAGTAAACTGTTATTTTATCATGCTAGATCCAAGTCTTACGTAAAAAATGGAGCTCCAAATGTCGGATCCAACATGGCCGCCACATATACCACACAGGCACATAATAAAAAAAGTTGTCGAAATCAGAGACCAGAGCATATAGGCCTGTTTTCGGGGTTGCTGAATCGGAATCCGGTGTCCGTTTGACCCCGTCAGGTCAGAATTTTTTTCTAACCTCAATAAATATCCCTAAAATGGTCAAATTGGCTTATTTGGGCGAGAATAAGGGAGACCCTGATGTGCTGACATCAAACCAACATCGGATTCGGATTGAGTGACCTCAAAAACTTAAGAAATAATAGTTTGGTGCATGAAGCAGACAAATTATTGTTAATGCAATTTATAGTACTTCTAAATAAACAAATTAAAGCAAAAAACTAGATTTTGCTGGTCCACGAACCAAACCATGTTTTCCTTATCTTTTTGGGGTTGCTGCATCGGAATCCGGTGTCCTTTTGACCCTATCCTGTCAGGATTTTCCATAATATCACCATGCATATGCTGAATTAAACATTTTCTCGAGTATTTTTTGCGGTTGGGGAAAATCAAGACCTAATTGGGAACAACGGAAACTTGCTTCTACTCTGGTTCAGAAAACTTTGTTTTTGTGTGCCTGTGCTATCAAGTTACAGAAGATACCTCAAAGACGCCCCGGGAAAGGTAAACTTACTTCGCAGAGGTGTTGATAGTCGCTGAGCTTCACTTTGATCTGGGAAATAAATTTAATATGGCTGATGCAGTATAGTTGTCGAAAATTTTGGCAAAAAATGGCAATAATTAATATAAAAGGCAATAAACAAGCATAATAGACAAATTTTAACAAGTCTTCGGACAAATTGTAACAAGAGTACAAGTGTAACAACAACTATTTATTTCTAAGTATAAGACAATTCGAAACCATCGGAGGCCCTTGAATACTTCTTCACAAATAATTTTTTTTCAAGCAACACCGTGAAGCAATGGCTTTTTTGAATTTCTGGTACTGCTGGAGCATTACTGAATCGCTTCTTTAGATGCCTTTGCATTTTCTCGTGATCAACTTTGCTATAATACTGAACTGAGATGGTCTTAAAGTAATTCTTTCCCCATTCGAAAAGAGATTTTGAATTAAGAATAGCTTCCGTTGGTTTGGCATATAAACTGGCTCGTGCGGCTTCTCTTTTGAAAGTTGCTCCTATCCCGTCCCACGGACCTTTTCCATGCGCTGTTGCATTAAAATGCCACTCAGCTTTGACACCGAAATCGTCTGCATGATACACAAGGTTAGTTAGCTGATACCTGTTTTTGAAGTGCTTTTATAATTGCAGGGATTAGGAGACGTTGAATCGTGTAAACTGCGGCTGCATCATGTTTTGTACTGTCCGACAAAAATGCGAAGCTTTTGTGCTTCACTTCTTTCCCAATTAAAATTAAAGTAACAAACCACATTGCAAACTGTGCATTGGTCATTGTTGAAATGAAATGCCTGTGGGGGATCCTGGGCAACGTATTTATAGTTTTCCGCAAAATCTATTCCACCTAATACTTCTCTACTTTTCAGATTCTTGATTCTATCTTCGATGTAATCTCCTTGTTGCATTGCAACAAAAGAATGTGGCTTTAGGATCCTCAACTTCTCGCATAGGTTCTCAACGAAGTTTTCAGCAATCAGAAATCTTCGAAAATAATCAATGTTTATACGTATTCTAACAAGAATGAGACAATCAATTGCCCTGTAAAAATTGTGTATTTCAGCAAAGAGTCCAGATTTTCATTCAATAGATGATGATGTGGCAGAATTCAGTAAAAAAATAATGCTAAACAATAACACAGGCCAACGAAATAAAAAAGTGGTCTGAACAAGTCTAGTGACCGGGCTATCTTTATGTATTTTTGTCCGCTGAATCCGAATCTGACCTCAGAATTCCCCTAGCACGTCATAACATCGCCTAGCCTAGGAGAAATAGGGGGATTTTTGGGTTTTTGTTTGAACAAATGACAAAACTGAATTTCTCTGATATGAGCTGCATTTTTCTAAAAGCTTGACTTATTTTAAGAAGAAAGTTCCTTATAAGTTTTTTCCTAAACCTGTATATTTTAGAAGTTATTAATATTATAATTCTAAATGTCGGCGTGTTTTGACTTGATTTCAACTGGAAAGAAAGGTCATAACTTATAAAATATGCATTTATAAAAACTGTATAGAATCTTTTCTTTTTAAAATGGTCTATATATTCAGAAAAAATAGTGTTTTTTTATAATTTGTTACCAACGTCAAAATACGCCGACTTGTAAAATTATAATGTTAATAACATCTAAAATATGCAGTTTTAGAAAAAAACTTTTATGATATTATCGTCTTAAAATAAGTCAAACTTTTAGAAAAAGCGGCTCATAACCAAAAATGATAAGTATTGAATGCATATCATAAAATCAATAATTCATACGTATAATGGATCTGTGATTGACTTGCTACTAGCAATTGATATTCGAAGAAAAATAAAAGCTTGTATACTTTTACATTCAGAAAAGATTAAATTTTATAACAAGTTGTTAAAAAGAATGCAATATTTTATTGAAGGAGGTTTTTAATACTAATTAAGTAGAAATTTCTGTTTATGTTTTTTTTAAACCTTATTTTGCTCCATGTTTAATTTTTAAATATAAAATGGTAGGAACATAAGGTTTTATTTCATCGTAATGAAACATTATGTAAAATATTTCTTTTGTGATAAAGAATAAAAGTTATTACTTATATGAACTTAGTACTAGTTTTTAAAGTAAATCTTGAAATTATTAAGAAAAAATCAGCATTTTTACTGTTTTTTTTTTTTTTTAATATGTTTTGCTACATTTTATTTTAGGGGACTTTTGTTATTTTTTTTATAATAACTTTTGTTATTTTCGCATACAAAAACAACAAAAAATTTTTGTTGGACACTTACCAGTCAATAGTGTTCGCAAGCCACTTTCTTAAGTTCCATGATATTTGCAAAATATTGTACAAAAAATTAATTAAACATTACAATCCCAAAGTTTTTTCAGGTCTAAAAATGATTTAATGCGTTTATTTATTATTTATTAAACTAATTTTAGTTAAAAAAGTGGTCTTCAATTGTCTTGAAAATAACGCATTCTTCGAAAAATTTCGAACTTGTACCGATTGTAAAATCTGAACTTTTCACCTTATGGACTGAAACTTGGTGTATCACCTCCTTTCATAGAATACTTTCATACAAAAAATTGGCGCCAAAATCCGTTTAATGCGTGCACAGGTTTATTTTGAAATTAAGCGACCTGACTCATAAGCATAGCCGGGTCATTAGGCTGGTTCAAATTACTTTTATTTTGTAGACCTGTGTAATCTTTGCGTGTTTCAAGCATTTTTTACTGAATTCTACGACGAAGAATTTTGTATACCTACCTAGTTGTCCCGATGAAGTGATAATATACATGAGAGTCATTCTAGTAAACAGTCAGGTCATAGTTTGGAACCAGATTATTAAATAAATAAAATAATAAAACTTAATATACTCTACCTACACTTTTTCTACACAATAAATACGTGAGGCATAAATACCATAGAAAAGATTAGTTAGTATGTGATATAATTCAGATTATTAGTCGTATCAATTTGCAATTTGTTGAAATACTTTTATTTATCTTAGCAACACTATAAACAATTTGGTTGCTAAGGGTGAATTCCTTTGAGAAAAGATTACGTAAGGTATTCCTGTAGTATTTAGTATAATCAGATTTTATAAAGCTTGTTGTGGTTTTGACGTACGACTTTACCACTCGTCATAATTAACAGATTATAAAGTCAGGAATTGAGACTGTTATAAAAGTTTAAAACTGTTATAATTAGTTATAAATATTTATTTACTTTCATAAGTTACTTGGATCGTCGTAAAAATTTGATTCGTAGATCAGTAAAAAAATAAATATCTCTTAGGAACTATTATAAATTTTTACTAATTTTTACTAATTGAAATTAATAATTATTAGTATTTTGAAACTTTTATATTAATGAATTTTTTTTTCTTCCCAAAAGTAAATAATTATAAAACTTTTAAAACTAATAATAAATATTATTATTAAATAAAAGAAGGTTATAAATGATAATAATTTTATACAGATTCATTTCATGGTTATGCACCGTGGCCCAAAAATGTAAATAAAAGTTTATAACTGTTATAAACTTTTTTTGATTATTCATTACAGAAAAATACTGTTGATAATTTTTATAAACTATTATAGTCTCAAATCCTACATTTATAAGCAGTTATAAACAGTTATAAACTTTTTTAAAAATTATAACTAATTATATATTGTTATAATTAATTATTTGTTAAGTTTTATTTGGTGGTACCTGGATAAAAATAATTATTTGTGAAGAAGTATTCAAGGGCCTCCGACTTATACTTAGTAATAAATAGTGGTTGTTACTCTTGTACTCTTGTTACAATTTGTCCGAAGACTTGTTAAAATTTGTCTATTATGCTTGTTTATTGCCTTTTATATTAATTATTGCCATTTTTGCCAAAATTTTCGACGACTATACTGCATCAGTCATATTAAATTTATTTCCCAGATGAAAGTGAAGCTCAGCGACTCTCAATACCTCTGCGAAGTAAGTTTACCTTTCCCGCGGTGTCTTTGAGGTATCTTCTGTAACTTGATAGCACAGGCACACAAAAACAAAGTTTTCTGAACCAGAGTAGAAGCAAGTTTCCGTTGTTCCCAATTAGGTCTTGATTTTCCCCAACCGCAAAAAATACTCGAGAAAATGTTGAATTCAGCATATACATGGTGATATTGCGGAAAATCCTGACAGGATAGGGTCAAAAGGACACCAGATTCCGATGCAGCAACCCCAAAAAGATAAGGAAAACATGGTTTGGTTCGTGGACCAGCAAAATCTAGTTTTTTGCTTTAATTTGTTTATTTAGAAGTACTATAAATTGCATTAACTATAATTTGTCTGCTTCATGCACCAAACTATTATTTTTTTATGTTTTCGAGGTCACTCAATCCGAATCCGATGTTGGTTTAACGCCAACACATCAGGGTCTCCCTTATTCTCGCCCAAATAAGCCAATTTGACCATTTTAGGGATATTTTTTGAGGTTAGAAAAAAATTCTGACCTGACGGGGTCAAACGGACACCGGATTCCGATTCAGCAACCCCGAAAACAGGCCTATATGCTCTGGTCTCTGATTTCGACAACTTTTTTTATTATGTGCCTGTATGGTATATGTGGCGGCCATGTTGGATCCGACATTTGGAGCTCCATTTTTTACGTAAGACTTGGATCTAGCATGATAAAATCACATACGTAACTCTTATCTAGTCCATCTGAGAAATAACAGTTTACTAATAGCGGTTTTTTTAAACTTACGGCTGCCATATTGCATCCGCCATCTTTAAAATTGAAATTTTTAGCTTGATTAGATGGTAACAATCTCAGACAATCATAAGCTATCGATTCTGAGACATAGAAAAAAATTTTGGTCGCGTTATAAACAAGATGATTCAATTATGGGGTGATCTTTGCAGATTACACACAGTATAGTGCGTCAGCCATCTTGATTTACGAAAAGCGCCCAACGGCATCAAAAACTACATAAATTTATGCAACTTTTGAGCCGGGTTACGAATTTTTAAAGTCTATTTTTAATATATATGTATATGAGGCATTGTTTTTATTAGCAGATAAACAATAAAGTGTTTTTATTGTTTATATACGTAAACAGAAGGCGCATCTCTATCCGTAATGCTAGGGTAGCGAGCCTGCTACTATATATATATATATATATATATGAGGCATTCTTTGACAAGTGGGTCACCCCCCCTTTGGTCCGTGCGTAACGTCTTCGTACAGGTACGCGAGGTCAGCGTCAACCCATGGGGGACTTGCTTTCTTTTTCAGTGAAAATTCCTTTAGAGGCGCTACTTTATCAATCGCAGCCATGAGGTTGACGCTGAGGCATTCAAGTTTGTAGTCGATGTCTGTATCTGAGCCATCAAGCGGCGACCAATCACAATCAGTAAGGTGAGAGAGAGAGAGAGAGAGAGAGAGAGAGAGAGAGAGAGAGAGAGAGAGAGAGAGAGAGAGAGAGAGAGAGAGAGAGAGAGAGATAAATAGATAGATATGTATGTATTTTGCTTGTATACAAAAATATAGTGTAGAGTCAATTACATAAATATATCACATGTCGTAAAAATATCACTTCGTCAGGTACATAATATCACAGTCATAGTAGTAGTACATAATGTCGTGAATTTGGTCTGCAGTTCTCTGGACAAATCAAGATAAACGACTGAGCAGTAGTCAAGATGAGGGACAATGAATGCACCTGCGAGCTGCTTACGCAAAGTCTCGGTGGTGCAGGATCAAAAAAATTTCAAGCCCTAAAGAGCGCGATTAACACGCTTAGTAACGTGATGTACTTGTGGTTTCCATGTTAATTTCGCCTCCATAACAACACGGAGGTTCGTGACCCTGTCAACAAAGGGCACGAATACGCCGTCCTCTACCTCAATGCCTGCTAGCTGCAAATCACCCAGCAAATTGATGTTATATACTAATCCGAAGATAAGATAGCTCGTGATGCAGCTGTCAGGCGCACGATGCCCCCTTGCAAGTCTGCCAGTTCGACTTCGGTATAAATCTGCAAGTCATCCGCGTAAAGAATATGCTTCATGTGTCCAGAGTCCAGAATGTCTGCTATGTGATTAATATAGAGACTGAAAAGAAGGGGCCCCATGACCGAGCCCTGTTATTCTCCAAGATTAGTTATGAGCCAATCTGATTGACCAAGCGATTTGGTAATAACTTTTTGTTCCAACCCGATATGTAAGATTTAATCCAAAGGACCACATTCCTAGAGAAACCCATACTAATCAGTTTACGGAGCCGTTTTGTTGGTGAGATGATATCAAAGGCCTTGCTAAAATCAAATAATAAAAGAATGGTTATTAGCTTCTTAATTTTTTTCTTATCTTTAATGCCATCGATACCACCTCGTATGTCCCCAGTTAATTTAAGTAGAGCTGTCTGAGTTGTGTGGTTATGTCGAAAACAAGTCTGGAGAGGATCGAAGACTTTTTTAGATGTTAAATACTCAGTGACTTGAATGTGTACAATCTTCTCGAGAACCTTGGAAAGAAAAGCTCAAGAGGGCTATCGGACGAAAGTCCGTGACCGATGAAGGAACTGGTGTTTTCTTTAGTGGTACCAAATGAGTCCTTTTCCATGTCCCCGGGAAGACGCCACGTGAGAGGCATGCATTAAATACTTTGGCGAGGTGTGTGCCTATGGCCGGAAGAGCCTGAGCTATTACTCTTTGCGGAATTCCGTCCTCTCCCACTGCATGTGAGGAGAAATGAGAGATAGAAAGAGCAATGTCGACAGAAGAGACCTCTTTAAAACTAAAGCCCTCCTCCGAGGCTGAGGCTATCATGAAAAGTAGCGTGTTTTCAAAAAGCTAAATTTATAAACTGATGGTCCTGCTTTTGCAAGCTCGGATAGTAAGGCTCTCGAAGTACCTCATGATGTAAATTGCTAGGTCCAAGTTCTTTTTCTAATGAGGTTTGATTGATCCGAAACTCCTCCAGCAAGGAGTTGTGATCTGTCATTTTTTTCTCCATGACATTTAAGCTTTTTTAAGATCGTCGAAACCCATTATCAATGCTGAAATTGCTTTCACCATTTCGAGATCTTCCGCAAGCTTATATGTTATTGAGAGAGAGAGGGAGAGAGAGAGAGAGAGAGAGAGAGAGAGAGAGCGAGAGAGAGAGAATAAATTTATTGTAACTTTATACATTAGATAGGTAAATAATTTGCACCTATTCATAAGCAAGGCGCAATTTTCGTCCCTTTTATATTCAATATCTTTAATGAACAATATTAAATAAAAAGAAAAAATAGAAATAACTCCACATACAACTGATTAAGATTTTTGGCCATCAATCCACCATTTTAATTTAGTTATACATCGTAGATATTCAATAAATGATTATACATTAAATATCTTAGAGAAAGCATTGTGCTAAGGAGTTAGCAGCGGCTTTTTAAATATTAAATTATAGAAAATTTATATTATAGTTTTTTTTAAGAAAAACTTTATTTTTCAATATCGTATACCTCTTACAAAATCACTTTAAAGTACAATAATATTGTTTTTTTTTAAGTTTATCAAGATTAATACTTTTTTAATATGTACTTTATATTATCGAAACAATCCCAAAACCTAATCATATCTGCATTGAGATATACTTAATATACTCACACAAATACACCGACACATACACCCATACATAAACCCACACATATATACCCACACACACACACTTTCTTACACATTTTCTTTCTGAGTCAAGAACGTCGAAAACATTTAAATTTATTAAAATTTTTGATAAATATATTTTCATTGTTACAATACTTTCTTTTTGCGAATTCAACAAAAAAGTATTGAATATATAATTTTAAATAACAGATTTTAGCTTGCTTTTTTATATAAAATTATTTTAATTGAACGATTGCTAACATTTGGAAATAAAAATCAATACTTTTAATATAAATATCCAAAAAAGACAAAAGTGTTGCTGAGGGTTTGGTATTGTATTATTGGAATTTAACAAGAATCCTTTGTAAAATGAAAATTTGATCAAGTTAGAATAGAGTTCATAGTTATAGAAAACAGAAACGTTTTAGCGTATAGAATTTGTTCTTGTATTATGAGTATTTCAACAGAAAATCATATTTCAAACAAGAAATCAGCCGCATTTTATTGAAAAGAGGGTAATTATTTAAATGGTAATAACTCGGCTTCTGTGGGTCTTAAAAAATTGTTAAACCGATAAAATAAATGTAGATAAAAATTGCAATCAGAAATATTTATTAGAAATAAAGTTATTAACGATTAAAGACAGCAACTGCGTATGTGTCCAGCCACTGGGTCCACACAGCGAGCGGTGATCGTGGCCGAACTCGCATTCGTAAGAAAGCCATACCGTAGCCGCAACCGATTCTTGTGAATGTCGCCCGGCGTAACTTGTGCGCTTGACGGTACGATACCTTACTAATCCAATAGTGGGAGCGCCGTGCGGAGAAAAAAAAAGAAATTTATTTAGGCAAAAATGTTGCTTTTAGCATGTAAAATAGTCTTGAATTTTTTCAAATTTTTGTAAGTCCGTATATTCATAGTTGTTTGAAGTTAAATATGACTTTATTGCTAAAATGTGCATTTTAATAATTTTATTAACAATATTTCATGTTATTTTGATTGTTATTATATAAATATTGCACTTCTGCCATTTTGCAACTGTGGCTCTCAATTTTATACTGAAAATAGCTATCTTCATGATTTTTGGTGTAATACTCGTAGTTCGAGTGATCAAACCCACATTTTCCAGGATTTTAAGTTTTAACTTGAGTTTAATTAATCGAAAGGGGCTTTAAAAGATTCTAAAACCATTTTTTGTGAAAAATTCAGAAAATTTTCTAAAAAGCCCATTATTGCTTTTTTTTGAAGAAATTTAATTTTGTTGAATAAATGGATGTTGAAATTTGCAATAAAATTTAAATAATAACTACATGATCATATTGAGCCTCGATCTACTTTGGACCTAATAGTTTAAAAACATCTGAAAAAATTCATGTACATTCTACATGCCAAGAAAAACATTTTTATTGTGTGTACTATGTGTGTACACTTGCACCGAAGTTCAGCAGCGTTAAGTATAGCTAGTACTTGGATGAGTGACCGCCAAAACGCTGTGACTAATGCAACTTCGTCCGGTCGCTTAGGTGATGTTTCACACTCAAAAAGGTGAACGAGATGCATAAAATGATCGGATTCTGTGTATAACCTACGGATGTAACAGACATCCAATTTGAATATGCCGAATACACCGACCATCTCAGAGTACGGTTCATTCCCTTACAAGTTTTCCCCACTCCACAGGCATAACTCTGGATAAATGTGGGATGTCATTAGGTAGGATAATATAAAGGTATGGATAAAACAACCTTGAAACGCTTGTTATGCCAAAAGACTGCAGAACATAGAAAAATAATTAATCTTATCGATTTCAGAAAACTGTAAAATAGAAAAATCGTTTAAAATAAACGAGAGGATGAATCTTTAAATTTCTTTTTAATTTCGAATCTTCATTAAAAAATGAAAAAAATAGCCTTATTGGGAACAAAATGACTGTGCCTTCTCTCGAGATATAAGCGATCAAAAAGAATTTTCAATAAATACATAGACTAAAGTATCTCGAAATATATAGGTCGTTGTGATCTGGGGCCTTATGCACTAATTTTATCGGCCGCGATATAGTTATATCGAGAGTGAAAAATCCGCACTGCGCATGCGCGAGTCGATGTCTTTTGGTTCGTGTAGTATACTTCTTTACGATATACAAATTCTATCGACACGAAATTTACAGTTAAGATAAAATCAACCGCTAAACAGTGATATGTGGTCTAAACGGCGTATATTTTAACGCAGCTCCTTAGAGTGTATTAAGATATGAGTCAGTTACCGAATCAACGCGTACTCGATCTACGATAATGAACTCTACGTAGTGGAATGTAAATAGGACTCAATATAGTTGCTTATAAGTCTATTTATTAGAAATAAATGCTATAAACATTTTTATTATATGTGCGTGATTTTCGAGTAATATTGTTAGTAAAACTGTGAAAATTACCGTGTACAATACAATCAATAAAGTCGCACTTTCAAATAAATTTCCTTCAGAATATTATAATGGACAAAGTTTTCGAGGCACCATACTTTCTATGTCTTGGTACACGTTTGTCTCGAAGTCGTTATCTACGAGAAGAAGGTCGAGAATGAGAAAGGTGCAAGGCCCTATGGGGTTGGCATGTAAAATACGATTTCCGAAAAAATGTTTTGACTAATATAATCGATTTATTACATAATATTCTGATTGTTACAAAAGCATTCATATGCTCTTAAAATGTGATTTATCCTAATTAACGAAATAATTAAACTTTGTGACGGATGGGAGTAGGTGAGAGGGAGAACAAAAGAGGCACTAGTAGATGTTGACTCTTTATTGAGGAGAGGAGCACCTGCCACTTTGGTAGTCGCCAGGAATCTGCCTGCCCGCTCGCAGTCGCATCGCGACGACCGCGAGCGGCCCCGCGCGCTAATAAGCTTTAAAGAAGCTTTGCACTTTTGCGCGTGGGAACGCTAGAGCATTCGCTCTGCTATCGGAGTCGTCACGGAGAATCCTAAGTTCATCCGTGACGTGTGCGGGGCCGCGTTACGCGACGTCCGCGTCGCTCGAAAAAACCAACAATATCGATAATTCGAGCATAATGCTAGCGTGTATATATATATACATACTAGCGTCCCCCGTCGCGGCTTCGCCCGCGAGAATAGTGTATATAAATCATAATATATTGTAAGAATATTTCCCGTTTCGGTTTTACCCTGGAAATTTCTAGTAGTCTTCAAAAAGGTCCAGATTCTCAAAATATTTCAGGGTAGATAACGTTTCTCGTTATGTTACTGTTTGGAACTATAATAAATTGATTATCAGGATTTCCGGTGCGCGAATGGGCTACGTACAGTTGACCGTGTGAAAAACATTCTGAACGCAGATCTACTCCAACGTATTTAAAAGTTTGCCCTTGTGATTTATTTATAGTTATTGCGAATGATACCTTTATTGGAAACTGTAAACGCTTGAATTGAAATGGTAAATCCGTCGGTATCATGGGAATTCGAGGAATTAAAGCTATTTCTCCTGCTGCTGGCCCAGTGAGAATAGTAGCTTCGATAATATGATTACGCATGACTTTTATTTGTAATCTAGTTCCATTACAAAGTATTGGCGGGTTAAGATTTCGCAACAACATAATTGGAGCACCACTTTCAATGCCAAGTTATATGGCGGGAATCCAGCTGGAGTGAGAGAGTTAAAAAATTCTTGAGGGTAATGGACAGCATCTTTTGTATTAACCAGTGTATCAATCGCCCTATATTCTCGAGTTTCACCATCAAATTTCTTCAAGACGTTATCATTGATTTCCTGCGCAGTTATATTTCTTGGAGAAATTATTGCTCTTTCACATAGCCAAACGTAAGGCTTTTGATGTAAATTTCGAATATCAGGATAAACATTAGAAATCATATCTTCTATTGTATGGACAATCTTACCAACCTTATCATCAATTGATATATAATTATCATCATTAGCTATCTCCCCATTCCTAATTTTCAAAATATGAATAGGGAATTCAGAGTTACCACCACCAAGATGTGCCCTCATGTTTGTTCTTAAATGTAAGGTTGTAACATCATTCCATATTCTTGATGATTTCAAATATGCCCTCACGATATCCGCTCTTGTCCCTTTCGGAATAACTGGCAGAGTCTGCCGAAAATCTCCGGAAAACACAAATGTTACACCTCCCATTAATTTTCCACTTGATCGCAAGTCCTTTAGAGTCCGATCAATAGCTTCGATATGAGCTTTGTGACTCATAGTGCACTCATCCCATACAATGAGAGTTGTTTCTTGCATGATTTTTCCAAGGCGGCTGTTTTTACGAATGTGGCATACAAATGCTAAGGCCATACCTCCTGTTGATCTAACCTTAGCGAGAATCAAATTCATCAGGAAAGTTTTGCCAGTTCCACCAGGTGCATCTAGAAAAAAAATATCACCCTTGTTATCACTGACGCTTTTAATAACAATATCGAATGTTACTCTCTGATCAGGTACTAACCTTGGCAAGTTAGCATCAACGAAATTCCGCAGTTCATTTGCATCATACGTATGTCTGTATACATCATTGAGTGGATCATTTGAAATATTTTGGTCTCGAACAGGTGAAGGTAGACTGAAATCTGTCAGATATTTCTCACAGAGACTCACAACTTTATCTTCAATTTGTATGAGACTTTGATTGAAGATATTATCAGAATATGTTAAGGAGTAGTCGTTTTGTATTTGACACTGCCTGTAGAGAATATCCTCACAGAAATGAGTTTGAAATTCTTGCCATAACAGTAAAGGTTGAGAAGGCTGACAGAAGACTAATATTATAGCAAATAAATCTCTCAATTTGGATGGCGTCTGCGAAATTGCAGCGTCAGTTAAAGTATCTTTCCATTGATCATCATTTTCCAATAGTCCTAACAATTGGTAAGCAGCTTTATAAGTGGGCTGGAGAACTCCATTTATAGTCCTCAAGCTCTCAAAAGAAGTCGGACCTTGTACATGATGTAATAGCATTCTCAAATGAAAAAATTCAGTTTGATTAGGGTGAATAGTATAAACTCTACCCAGTGCCGCATCTCGTTTTACTCCAGGATAACGTTCAACATCTTGTCCTCGTTGCCTTCTCGAGAATGTGTTATTACTCCATGTATAGTAATGTGGAACTTCGTAATACAATAGTGTTCGTGAAAATTCATCTGACTGACATAGGTCGAAAAATGCCGTAAGAGTAGTTCTTCGTGGAGTTTCTGCCACTTGCTGTATATTGACCTCTGAGAAATACACGCGTTGATGATTTTGTAGGTGAACAGCAAGGTGTACAACTGTAGGGTACCGTTCATGAATGGGAAACTCTAAAAATCTCAAAACAGCTTATGAAGTGCATATATAACGGCCATTGATGTAATTATTTATTTCATCAGAATTCTTGTTGATAGAAAATGTCGCCTGATCCGATCCCTTGTTGATGTATTTGCATATATACTTTATAGCTTGCACGGAATGGCAGTACTCTATATTTACGTATATGAGCAACAAAACACCGTGATAACATAGAGCAATATGGAACCACCCAACGGTTATCTACTTCGAAGGTGCTATTACGCGATGTCAAAATAGCAGTGGCTCCTCCATTTTCGGGAGATCTCCTTCGATAAGTTGGGTATCCATCATCTCCAGTTTGTGTTTCTGTGATGAATTGTCGTGGATATCTTTTTGAACATCTCCCATTGACCAGCAGAAATTATTTTGTCAATTTCATCTGGTTGAATTTTAGAACGCAACCATAAAAGTTTATGAGCATGCGGCAAGCCTCGTTTTTGCCACTCAACAGAATACATGTGACATTCAACGATGCCGAAAATATTTTTCTTTGTCAAGAGATTCATTAGTTTTTTCAATTTCAAATGAAAAACTCGCGATGTAATATCGTGCCTATGTGAAGAAACCTGTCCTACGAATAATTCTTTCTTTATCTCAGGCCAGTCGGGGTTGCATGTGAAAGTCACGAACAAATCAGGACGTCCAAAGTTGCGTACGTACACCATGGCATCCTGAGTTTTTTCATGCATGCACCGAGGCCCTCCTGTAAAAGAAGAGGGAAGAATAATGGATTGTCCAATGTTTCTGGGGTTCACATCAGCATCTTGATTTAATGCATCTCGCAAGTGAATGTACTCGTCAGCACGTAACTTCGTTTGGTTATGTCGGAGGTAGCTTAATCGTTCCGATATCATTTTTGCCATCATATCAACCAGGTATTAATTAAATAGGTTTCTAAAATGGTGAAGATAGTTATCTTCAACCTCTCCTCTAATCATAAGTCTATATGCATAAAACTGCATACAGGAAACTGTTTTGAAACGATTAGAATTGTTTTGTTGCGGAATGGTTACATAGTATCCATCCTCTCCTCTTATGAACAGAAGAGGATACTGAAGAGAATCATAGGCTCTATGAATTTCAGAAACTCGCTGCAGATCTCCACTTCGACTTTGCAAAACAATGTCTCTTGGACCTTTATCTTCATCGACCAGCAATACTGCAACTTCATTGGTTGTAGGAGCGTTATATCGTCCTCGGTGTTCATTAGATGGAACACGATCAGCGTGTATGATTAATTTCAAATTTTCATCAGTGTTCATTGCCCTATTTTCCAAGTTATATTTGAAGCTCCGAATCAGATGATTATGCTCTTGTAATGATTGCTGTAATGATTCTATGAGTTCTCTTTTCAACGATGGATTAATATTCGATCGAGTTGATATTTGATCTGCATCAGAAAGAAAATAAATTTACAGGAATTGGTGACTTTCATTAGAATGAGGAAGTAAACTACCTATCAAATGGTAGACTTGTCCTTGAATTTTAATAGTAGGCATGTAATTTCCTTCCCTTACTTCCTTACAACCAAAAGATGTCATTTGAAACAAAGCGTTATACTGTCTCACATTATTGAGAAAGTGATTGGAAAGTCGATGGTCAGTGATTAAACTACGAAAAAGTTCAGGAGGATCCTGAAGGAGTGGAAGAGATACTTTTCCACCAGCACAGCAAAGGCCAGAAGCTTCATCTTTCCATCTCTTGGCTCCACATTTTGAACAGATTTTATCCATAGCACCTATTTGAATGAACTTTATTTCGAGATAATTTACTAATGGATTATATGAGAATGCTGACTTAAATCCAAAAGTACCTCGAGAACTTACAACTAAGGGTTGAATTTGAGATTGGTGGACTACATTATCCATAGGAAGAACCTCAGCATTCTCAATTTCTTGATCATGGAGGGGCAACTGAGGGCCAACTATAGATATTTCTTCATGGACATTGTCTACTGATGGATGAGAATCATCTCGAGACGTCGAAGGTCCAGATATTTCATCAACCGCTTTGTTTCGTCGCAAGTTATATGCTGTTCTCGCTCTAGCAGTTTTCCTCGATAAATTGGACTTAGCTTTAGGCATTTCGCAGATTATGATATATTTTGAACAAAAGTGGAAGGTTATTGACAATGAAAAAGGGAAGTGTAATCGTTATGGATTGGAAAGTGTATATGTTAACAGATAATACTATTTTTTCGAGATAGAAAAAAATATGAAAATGGTAACTTGGTTATAGCAAATATACCAAAAAAAATTTCAGTAGAAGATTGCACAGGTCACTAATTGCTAATATTAGAAAGAGTTCATATATAAAAGCAAATATTGTCAACGGATCACTTTGTTCTTGCAAAAGTAGACAGCAAAATTTAAGTGTCCGAATTACTCAGCTCTCGCCGAAGATTGGTTTCGAAACTGAATTCGAAATCAGGATAAATTTCAAGCAAAACACTCGTATATATATACCCGCGGGGAGTCTACTTCAGTTGTGGGAATCGATAGCGCGACGCCACCTACTGGTGAAATGTTGGAACTAATGGCAGAGCGAGCGCGCAGAGGAACTACTTCCGCGGGCATAACACGCATTCTTACGCGCAAAGAATGTAGGTCTGATATGGATTATTATCGATTTCAATAGATAAAATGATCATTTATATAGCCTATGACATTCGCAATATCGACATTGATCTACTGACAAAATTTCAAATCGATTCATCAAATAGTTTCCGAGATCCTAAGTAACAAAGGAAAAAGTGCTTTCTCTTTATAAATAGTATAGGTCTGATATGGATTATTATCGATTTCAATAGATAAAATGATCATTTATATAGCCTATGCCATTCGCAATATCGACATTGATCTACTGACAAAATTTCAAATCGATTCATCAAATAGTTTCCGAGATCCTAAGTAACAAAGGAAAAAGTGCTGTCTCTTTATAAATAGTATAGATATAGATATGCGTGTGTAAGTGTATATGAATCTAAATGTGTGATTGTTCTTAAGTCTGTAGGAATGTATATGCGTTTAGATGTATGTGTACTACAGAGTCAGTTCTATCCTTATCCTATTTGTAGGAAAAATAAATTTGTTTTTGAATTCGTATTTGTTTTGTGTTTGGGATTTCTTTGAATTTGGTTTTGGGCGCTTGTTGGACATCTTAGCAGCAGCTGCTGTTTCACATAATGTTTAGAAAGTACTCGCTTTTACAAAAATACTTAATAATTCTGGTTATTACAAAATATTCGTATGAGACTGCATTTCTCTTTTAGTTTTTGCTTACAAAGTTTTAGTTATTACAACATATTTATGTGGAACTTAATTTTTTCTTACAAATTTTAATTATTACGACATAATTATGTGAAATTTAATTTTTATTGCTTACATTTCAACACTTTGTGTATCTGGGTTCAGAGCATTCACAGGATTCTATTTATTTTACTGTTACTTTCTCTGACCTGAGAGTAGTTTGTAAAAATGTTTTTTTTTTTAAATTCTTTAATGGCCCAACGTGTTTTAATCTGAATTACCCATAATATAATTGTTTAATCTACTACATAAGTGCTATCACCTACGAAGCGCATGTACTTACATTTAAATTATAAAAATGTATTCACCTAGGAAAATTAAACATGTGAAATTTAATTTGATATTGGCTTCTAAGCAAGTCTTTACCAATCCTTAGCGCAGCTTTGGCATTTGGGGTGTACATGTTTGTAATTTTCTTTTTTTGTAACCTTCTGTCTTATATGAGTGAGAATTAAAATCGCTGTTAAAGACGTGATTTAAGCTGGCTTCGTAGCTTGGGCCCGGCGGTGTGTTGGACTAATTGTTACTTGTTTTAACTGTATGGTTTCATTTTAATAACCTCTCTCGCCTATTTCATAAAGTCACTCGGTCTCTCTATTTTATTTAACTGCACGGTCTTAATAGTCTCGTTATTTTGTACCGTGACGTCATTCGTTTCGCGGTTGATTTTGAGTATTTCGAAGGGACCGAGGTATTCTTTTTCGAACTTCCCTTTTCTTTGGTTCTATTAGCACGTATACTATCTCTCCTTTGCGGAAATGGTTAGTATTTACTTTCCAATCGTAGTAGTATTTAGAGCGGTATTTTGACTGCATGAGCTTCATGGCTGCTGTTGTTTGAAGGGTAGTAAGGTTTTCTGTCGCGTCTTCTACATATGCGTTGTACGATAAATCATCCTTGCCCCTGGGGAAGCTGGATGAAGTCCTAGGTTTAGTCCCGGACAGCAACTCATGCGGGGCGTACCCGGTATTCTCATGTTCGGTGCAGATATATGCATGCTGTCAAATCACGGTCCACTCGTCCCAACGTTCAATATCGGTTACGTATTTTCTTAGGTATTCCGTGAAAGTATGCTGTATCCTCTCGATAGAAACCGTTTGATTGGAGGTGATACGTGGTAGTGTTAAATTTTCTAATTCCGAAAATGTTTGCAAACTCTTCCAGTAGGCGGTTACTAAAGTGCGTGCCTTGGTCCGTGACTATTGCCGTCGTAGGCTCTCTCTCTCTCTCTCTCTCTCTCTCTCTTTCTCTCTTCAAAAAGATGACATTATTAATGTTAGGCTACTAGTTCCCCCTACAATGAGGGGTCGCACCTCCAGAGCAGGAGCTGAACTCGGAATGAATGTTGCTGCGAGTGTGAATGACAAATCGCCTACAAGACCGCCACCTTTGCTTGTCCGTCTCGCGAGCAATAGATTAGTTAATGAAATTATGTGCGCTAAGGCTGCGTTTAGTCGTGCCGCTGGGCAAGTGTACTACACCATCGTCGGCGTCGGACTTTCGTCGTATTGCACTGCTGTGCTTTCTTACTAAGGTTCTGGAGAAAATCGCTCATGACCAGATCCTGGAGTACATGACTGAAACTAAGCAACTTGACCCTATGCAGTCCGGCTACAAGAAGAACAACTCGACACAGACTGCTTTACTCAAACTGACAGACGATGTAAGGACAGGAGTTGACAAGAGACTAGTGACTTTACTGTTACTGTTTGACTACAGCAGGGCTTTTGACACAATCTCGCCAGCTAAGCTCTTAGCAAAGCTGCGAGCTCTGGGGTTCTCCAGGCGTGCATTAATCTGGATTAAATCGTACATTTTAGTGAGAAAACAAGCTGTCGTTGAACGCTCTGACACCAAGTCACCTTGGTTGTCAACAAATCTTGGAGTCCCCCAGGGATCTGTGTTAGGGCCCTTCCTCTTCTGTCTGTACATCAATGACATAAAAGAACTGTTTGTCGAGCTTAATAAGGAATTAAAAACGGACGATCCGCGACGAGTGAGACATATATTATACGCCGACGACCTTCAGATCTACATCCAGATCCACCCTGACAGCATCGACGAAGGGGTGGAGATATTGGGTTGTGCTGCGCAAGCTGACACAGGAAGGGGATTATGGAGAGCACCCAATCGTATATGTGAGTAGAGTACTCACGGCGGCTGAGCGAAACTATACCACGTCAGAGAGAGAATGCTTGGCGTTATTATGGGCCATCAAACAGTTGCGACCATACTTTGAAGGGTATGAATTCAAGGCCATCACCGACCATAGCACCCTCCAATGGCTACATAATCTAAAGGATCCTACTCGCCGACTAACCTGTTGGACACTCGAAATGCAACAATCGGACTTCGACCTTATCCATCCAAGAGGCATTCTGCTGAAAGTGCCTGATGCTTTATCCAGAATGTACGAAGACTTGATACCTTACATGACTTAGTAATTAGGCAGATCGACTCTGCAAAGGAGAGACAAGTCAAATACTATAATACAGGCAGAAAAGATGCGTAATTCCATGTAGGTGACTGAGTAATGCGAACGACCCATTACTTGTCAAATAAAGACAAGCAGTTCTCTGCTAAATTAGCTGATCGGTTTGACGGCCCATTTGCTATCAAAGAAGTCAAGTGTCTATTAGTATACGTGTTATACATGGAAGAGGATAGGAGAATACCCCAGGTGCACGTGAAAGAACTGAAAAGATATATCCCTCAAGGGGAAAAGCCCCGAATTAGTGACCTCATCCTTACCAGCGACCTATCAAATTGTTTATGTTGTTTTTTGTTCTTTTCTTATGTTTGCAGAGTAGAGTACACTGTGGCCAAGCGGGCCGAATGGACAACCATACCTAATCAGCCTTCCAAGAACCCGCTATCTGCCCTCTACCCAGCGATGAAAGGGCACAGGAGGTGGGAGCAATGACCTCCCCTCATATCCCCACGCTTCCTCCCGTCAATGACTCCATGGCGGGCTATGACTGGAAGACCGCGGTGGAGCAAGAATGGGCACAACAGGAGAGCAACCGGGCTTTTAATGTCCTGAGGATGGCAATTCGATTCCAGGAGCCTTCACGGGGGTTGCCCCCAACGTACCCTTCCGCGGCAGAGCCTATGGCCCGTGAAGTGGTTGGAACTGGAGTCGACGCTCCGATGGGGCAAGACCCAACCGGGCACCAAGAAGAGGCTGGGCAAGCCCAGGAAGTTAGAGGGGGGATGGCGACCAGCGGCCCCGCCGATAATCCGGAGCAACAGGGCGAAAACGAGATAGCGACCATCGATAGCGACCCCGTTGACGAAGGAGAGCCACCGGGAGAGGGAACGACGGTAACCTCCGGTTGCAACTCGAAGCGGGTACTTGGGTGGCGGAAGAGTGAGCCATCTAGGAGAGAATGCGGAACCGGCTACTCCAGTCAGTCCAGCAGCAGGTAGTCGTAACACCCCGTCGCCCACCTCTGAGGAGCCTGAGATCTCACCTCCTGGCTGCACGGGCCGAAGAGCAGGATCGGACCGATCAACCTCCTGGCCAGCGGGAAGTTCCCGAGGGACAAGAGTCGGGCGACCACGGATCAGAATTCCCGGTACTGCCGACCCAACCGATTCCTCCGTCGCCCCCACCCGAATCAAGCCCTACCGATTCGCCGTCGGCATGGGACCTAGACGAGGAGCCGGTCGTGATCAGTGAGGTGGCTGGGTTGAGGGAAGTTCCCTACCCTCAGCCCCTCTCGACCCGTCGACATCGCTACAATCCTCGGTGCCAGCTACAGCTGGACGATTATGTGTCGCCTACGTTGGATAGAGTGTGACATGCGCATGGAGTCCCCACCTACAGGACCGTCCTCGCTAAGTGGCAGACAGCCAGCGAGATCCGCCGAATCGGTGGAGGATGGAAGGTTGAAACTGACGGAGATTATGTTCAGTCATGGGCTGATTCCCATTCCCTCGGACCCATTACTCGATCCTCCAGATGGCGTTCGCAACAATTGCTGGCTGATGGGGCACATGTTATCCATGTATCAGAGGCCCCGCTAGTTCAGCTGGTGCCGCAATTGTGGCCGGCGGGGCGTCAAGGTGACTACATGCCCCAGGTGTAGCAAGCCCCTTCAGGAGTGGGTGAGGTGGAGGTACGAGAGAGGGCCAGCCTGCAATTAAAGGGAGGACCAACCCTTAGCGACCCAGTGAATAGCGACCATCTGCCAGTAGCGTCCACGATGAACTGGAGATTCAGAATTGACTACTATGCAACAGCAAAACCCAATATGGAGACAACCGGGGCTCCGTCGAAGAGAAGAGAAAGGAGCAGAAGAGAGAAGATTAGCGACCCATCTCTAGACCACGAGGAAGGGCGATTATGGGCATTACCTGAGACCCTCATTTAGCGACCAAAATGTAGAATGAAGGAGGTATACCAATGCCCCAGTAAGTTGCACACCTTTTTCTTTAGTGTTGTTTTTTTCTTTATTTCTCCTACATTGTCGCGCGATCATGAGCGCCGTTGCTCTCTGATCAGATTGGGAGTCGTAAGGTGGAGGTACTAACCTTATTTCTTTGTTTTCAGCCATGATTATAGATGTACTATAAATTTGATTGTATATATATTTGCGATAGCTCTGGTGCCAAGAATTGTTCGGGAATCGCGTTTGAAGGAAAGAAAGAGCACAATTAGAGTCTTTCCGTTATTTCAACTAAGCAGTCCACTCCTGGCGGTGTGTCCCGCTTAGGGGTGGGAGAGTTTGTGACGCGTATTTCGTGTCAAAATATGTATTGAATACGGGGCAGTCAATCACGGCCGAATCACCGTCGTCACCCTAGCCGAACATTAATTATTATTTAACTATTATTAACGGGGGGGGGGGGGGGGATTATTATGGTTTTATTTGAGGAACTGAGGACGGAAGATCGCGACTGAGGTAAAATGGACCCTCACACACACAGATACATACACACACACACACACACATCGCCAGTCGCCACAGCTGATCGTGCAGCTGGCGCGGCTGACGAGATCGTGCAGATGAGAAGTGCCACGCACACTTACACACAGACACCGCACCGATGACGATGACGACGACGACACGGAAGAAAGAGCGACCTGCAATAGTGGCTCAGAAGATTCATAGAGTCGCCCTGGGTGTAGTCGCTCGTGTATAGGCCGTGCTGTGCTGACGCACACGGCACATACACCGTCGCGCACTATATACGCGATTCTATCTCTCTCTCTCGCTCTTCTCGATGATGAGAAACCGCTGCACTCGCGCTCACACGCGCGCGACCCGGTCTTCTTCGGATGCACGCAGACGCGGGAGGAGAGAGGATTCGCTGTAGCAGTGGTGGCTTCCTCGGGACCCAACGCTAGCTATAGTCACGAGAGAGAGAGAGAAGAGAGAGAGAGAGAGAGATAGATAGATAGATATAACATTTATTTGTAAATATTTACAAAACATTTGATACATGTCTTTTCACTTAAAATTTAATATCATATTGTTACTTAACCTAAAATAATTGCACATATGCGACGTCAGGTACATAAAGTATTGCACTTCGTTGCCAAATAAAAGTCATGATCTCTACATCGTTCTTATTATATCTATCAGTCATTGGATAAATTGCATACATACATTAACAGTCGTTTTCATTCATACTAATAAATACATGCATACTCTTTAAAATTGTTTTGTTGATTGATTAAAAATAAAATAAATAAATAAAAATACATAAATATATCAATGAATTTGAATTTAACAATACAAGATAAGTTATCACAAAAAATTAAATAAATACGAAAAGAGAAAAATCAACAATGACAATTAATCCAAGCATGCAAAATATTTATTGACCGCCACCTTGAAGACTTTCAATGATGGTAACGTTCGTATATGTGAAGGGAGTGAATTCCACAAATGCGCACCTTGTACTTGAAAAGATCTTACTCCAGTTTCAGTACGCATCTGCGGAATAGAGAGTTCTTTAACCTCACCTCTTACAGGGCGTTTCGATTCGTTCTTTTTGAAAAGCGGCTCGAGATAGACTGGCTCTTTTGTCCGAAGAACCTTGTAGATGGTTATCGCCATAAAAACGGCTCTTCGAGAGTCCACCCGAGTCCACTGTAATTGCTCCCTGTAAGGGATGATGTGCTCATCCCTCCTAGCACCAATCACGTATAGCACACACGAGTTTTGCAGTCTTTGCAGCCGGCTACGAAGTTCGAGTGACGCATCCAGATACACCAGAGAGCAGTAGTCGAGATGCGGAAAAACAAGGGACATTGCTAAGTGCTTTCTAAAAAATCTCAAATTATACAGTACTCTATTAACCTTTTTTGCGACCATGTCCACGTGTGGCTTCCACGTGAGTTTAGAATCAAGTATAACACCCAGGCTTGTGACGGTCGGCGAGAAAGGAACAGAGACGCCATCTCCCAGACTGATTTCCGGCAAACCTTGTGACTCAAGACTATTAATGTATTTACAAGAGCCGAAAATGATAGCTTTAGTCTTGGTCTTATTCAGTCTGAGTAATGCACCATCTGCCCAATCAGTAACCCCCTTCCTGTGTCAAAACCACCCCAATGGCCACTCCGCTCGCATCACTCTGGACCGTGAATGTTTTGCTGCAATCTGGCCTCGCCAGAACTGGATCTACTGTCAGCACCTTCTACAGACCTTCAAATGCCTCTTGTTGGTCGCTATTCCACATCAGCTCTTGCCCTTTCCTTAGTAGCTTTACTAATGGAATTTTCATCTCTGAGTCGTGTTCAATGAATCTCGAGTACCATCCTACCATGGCCAGAAATTGCCTCAGCTGCTTAACATTCTTAGGTGCTGAATAATCCGTTACCGGGGATACCTTTTCTGGGTCTGGTCGCAATCCATCTATATCCAGCAAAAAACCTATGTAAGTCTCACTTGAGCAGCAGAATTTGCACTTTTTCCGACTGACTTCTTGAGAACTAATTCTAGCCATTGGAGATGTTCCTCAAAGGTCTCGGTCGCAATTGATGAGTTTACGTCGGATAGGTTGGGTCTGTGGATGTAATTCAACAGAATTCCCTTGAAATCTTCGAAAGGGCCTGCGCTCTTGATCTCCGTTAGCACTGGCGACTTTGACGAGTCCGTGATCGATACTCTGTTTGGTGTTAATATGACCGAGGGTAGATTTTAGGCCTGAATCTTCTTATTTCTTTCGGTAACAAGCTTCTCTTGGTTTTCGATCGGATCGACGGTGTTAGGGTTTGTCGGTCCCGGATCTGAGGCGATACTCGATTTACTGTCCGTCACGTTATCTGAACGTCATTTTCCCCGTTTATGTTTTTCTGCTCTAAATCCACGACGAATTTCGCGCGGAATTTTTCTTCTGGCCACGGCCACTTTGCTTCTATGGGAAAATTTAGTGTGTGGCTTTCAGTCGGATTCGGGTTGTTATGGTTGGTTTCTGGAGGGGTTTTTAGTGACACTGGTGGAGCAGGAAGGGTTGAGATTTCCATTGCCTGATCGATTGGCGTTATGGGTGTGTGTAGCGGGGATAACCCTCTCGCTGAACTGATTGGCGATTCAACGATTTCGCTCGGATTGGAGGCTGCTACCGCGTGCACTTCTACACACTTACGCTTTCCATCCAATTCAGCTCTTTTTTTGGGAAAATTTAGAGTTTGCAGCGGCTCAATCCCTATGTCGACTTATCCCGAATTTTTACTTCCACCCATGCTCGACTCCCCGTCCGATTTGTTACGTTGCTCGCTTGCCTCGAATAATTTTGGGAGTATTCGGTATGGCTAGCTTGAATTTTACGCGTTTCGTAGCTTGTGATTGCGCTCCCTATAGGCGTTGTTTTGCTGACTGACGGTACCTACTTAGTGGACGACGCTGATTCGGAGATTATCGATTTCATCGGCGCGTCAGATTCTGGTTGGTTTTCGTCACCCGCGGCTATTGGTGCCATTGATTCGTATTTACTAAACTGGATCGATTCAGCTAAGATTTGCTCTATTCTCGTCCGTTCACTTTTGTTCAGCGAATATTCGAGATTTCCTGGTTTTTTAGCGTTCTGCTGGTGAGGACGCAGGCAAAATATATTCGATCGATCTGGCTCACGGATGGATACATTCCTGCGATTTGATTCCGTGAACCATCGTATTTATAGTATCTCAGATAAAAATCGTCATTATCGTTTATAATCGCCAAGATTTCTCCGGCCTTATAGATTAATGCTTGAACTTTTTGATTTGTCGGATAGGCTCGTAACTTTCCGTTTCGTCTGATTTAGACGCTCGATGTTTGTTTTTTTATCCTCATCTATGCCTTGTTTTCTTAGGGCGCGCGTTCTCAACAGTTTTCCCGGCGGTATGTTTTCCATCGCGTCCGAGTTTTTATAATAAATATAAATATTAAGTTGATATATCAGCCGTCCTAAACATATGTGTACATATACAATGCTCACGTTCTCTTCTACAATTGGCCAATATTCTGAATACTACTATCGTCGAATATAGATACGATAGAGTTGACTTAATGTCGAAACCGCATCCGTATGTAACGTAGTCTACATTTTATTAATATAGTCGACATGCACCAACAATTAACACTTACGAAAGTAAGATAGAGGAAATCTGTAGCTCGCGGACTACTAGTCTCTAGATTGAATATAATTGAGTACTAATGAGGTTCGTATAGGTCCATGGGTCCTATAACAAGTGCTAGCTAATGAATGGCTAGATACATTTACCTACAATTCCCTCTCAGATCTCACTTCTCTCAGTTTTCCATCGATCATCGCGAGGCATGCATCGCCGAAATCTTGTGTCAAACTTTTAAAATATTCTACATGAATACGTAAAGTCACGTTAGATACTATTGAGAAAAACGTTGAATGAATTTGATTTTGATTTTATTAAAGTAAAATTATCTCAATATTTCTATAACGCATTTTACAAGAAGTGAAGAAACACTCTAGTAGCTTTTAATTTTCTAATTGAACAGGCTTGTCTTTGCGTCGTGTTGAAAAATGGTATACTTTAGTTCGGCTCTATAGGCATAAGAAAAACGCGGAATCCAGACATGAGTTACAAAAAATGTCGTGTCCACGAATGATGAGAGGGCTTTTTTGACCTTATGTATTTACAGTACTCGTCTGCGGCTCGCGATACGTACTCGCCTTCGACTTGTGTTCGCCCGCCTACGACTCGTACTGCAAACTCCACCCTCCTTCAAAAAAGACCCACTTTTCGCCCTTGATACAAAATACACTATTTTTATGAGTTCAGGTAACTTTTTATGTTTGAAAGTAATCATTATAGAATTTTTTATTCTATAAATACTTAGTAATATCTTTAATATTACCGTCTTTGTCCCCGCGTCGCACCCATGATGTCCGCAGAAAGCATAATTTCGAGAGACAATAGCTGCGTGCCAATTCTCTCCCGTCTTTTTTTCTCACGCGGCTTCTGAGACGCTGCGTGCCTCGCTGCTTCCTTCACTAACGGGCCTTTGACGGAGCCGGTCACGCGTATATTCTTCCGATCGCGTATTAATTACTCGCGAGTGCTCGTGGCGATCGTGAACTTTAAATACAATTTAAGAGTAGTTTAGTAATTAATAGTTACTAGTATTAATAGTTAGATAGTTTAATTTTTTATTAATTCAATTAAAAGTGGTGTTAATTTATTTTCCTGTGCTCCTCTTTTCTCTCCGGTCCAGCTCCACTTATATGTGCGAATCTTGATGCTGGCTCGCGGATTTCCTTTTGAATAATTTAATTGATAAATTACAAGGCGTTCTTGGATAAAGAATCTGAGTGATCCAAATAATTCTTAAAAGCGTGCACATAAAACTTGCTCCTTCGAGCCGGATTTAATCGGACATAATAGAAAAACAAGTGAATTAGACCGTAACTGAACAAAATTGTTAAATTGGCATTACAGCAATTTAACTTCAAAATCACTTACGGACTTACAGGGAGAACACCAACCCTGCGGAAGTCGGTTTTGATGAGGCTTTGGAAGTTGCTTTCTGATACGTAAAAATGAAGTCTATCATCCTTAGTTAGTTCTAATGGGCCCTCGTATTTGAGATATAAGCTATTTTACTCCGAATATACGTTATTTTAGTAAAAGAAGGTACCTCTTCTACTGATTATAAATATGCATGTATTGACACTAGAAAAGACGCCTTGAAGGATAATAAAAAATAGGCAGAATGAACTTTAAAGTCAGACCTGTAATGTTAAAAAATATTAATTTGAGCCAAAGTTATTAACAATTGAAGATTATGACTAAAAATGTATAAAAATCATTAAAATTAAAACATTTCTATTTCTACAAATACTCATGCATTTTTACTTATCATCTTCAATTGTTAATAACTTTGGCTCAGATTAATATTTTCTAACGTTACGAGTCTCAAATTAAAACTCTTCTGCCTACTTTTATTATCTTCCAAGGCATATTTTCTAGTGTCAATACATGCATATTTATTATCACTAGAAGAGGTACTTTTCTTCACTAAAATAACGTATATTTGGAGTAAAATAATTTATATTACGAATACAAGGGCCCATGAGAACGAACTAAGGGTGCTAGGCTTCCACTTTAGGTACCAGAAAGCACCCCCCAAAGCCTCATCAAAAGCGGAGTTCCGTAGGGTTGGTGCTCTCCTTGTTAGTACTGGTAATTTACTCACTCAGTCGGACGTTGCATTTTTAAGTTACATTTTCAAGAATTGTTATGATGACTTTTTCTCCGGGGGAGATACTCTCCAGGAAGCTAGGACAGTAAAAGAGTCGATAGTGGATGACTTGGGGTTTGAAGTAGGCAAATGGTTGGCCTCTCATGCCGCGCTTTCGAATGAATCCACTTAATTAGAGGAAACTTCGGAACAGAATATATTTAGCTAAAAAGAAATTGTTTCCACTCTAGGTCTGCACTAGCTCGAAGTCGAAGATTCATTCTGTTTTCAGATACCAGTTCCAGCAATGACTGGGAATATTACAAAGCGGACGATGTGGTCGGAAAATACTAGACTTTTTGATCCCATATGTTGACTGTCTCCGGTAATCGTTCGTGCCAAAATTATGTTGCACAGTCATTGGATGCAAGGTGATAGCTGGAACGACTCAGTCTCCGTAGAGATAAAGTAGGCATGGCTCTCTTTTAGAGTTCAGCTTGTCGAACTCGAGGCCATTAGAATTTCAAGATAGTTTGAGACGTTTAAATCTTGTCAATAGCAGCTTCACGGCCTCTGCTGAATTATACATAGTTTTTAGGTCAAATAATGTAATAGAATTAAAGCTTGTTATGTCAAAGACCACGGTTGCACCCATCAAGGTCATCAGTTTGCCCAAATTAGAGTTGTGCGGTGCTACTTTATTCGCTCGATTAATTTAATACCTCTTGGCAACACTTGAAACACAGCCAGTTAGTACATTTTGCTGGTCGGACTGACAGGTCGTGTTAGCTTGGCTCAAAACTCACCCTTCTAGATTTAAGGCCTTCGTCGCTCATAGCATCAGTAGGATTTTGATCTCTCTTTCTGGGGCTATATGGCAACACGTTCGTTCGGCGAATAACTCAGCTGACTTGGCTAAAAGCGGTATCACTCCGTCACAGCTCAAAGATTCTTCACTCTGGTGGACTGGCCCAAAGCTGGTTAAAACCTGAGGAATCTGAAGGGCCTGTATCGTATGATAATGAATACCGCTGACGTTGAGACGAGGAAAGCTTCAGTTTTCGTGACACAGACAGCAGCTAATTTCTCTCAGTGGGTCTCAAAAATTTTCGTCAATTGACAAAAGTATTCGTATTCTAGCTTGTATACACAAGTGGAGGTCGAATGCTAAGTTGCATGTTGAGGAGAGACGTAAGGCTTTCCAAGAAGAGTTAAACACGTTCTCGAGTAAGGGCCACGTGACCACCCCACAAGCTCGAAACTTACTGCCATTCTTGGACAGTGAAGGATTGTTACGAGTTGGTGGTCTTCTGCGAAACGCATTCTTAAGTGAAGCAGAAAAGCACCCTATTCTTTTGCCAAATAAGTATTAGAGCAGATCGAAATTTTCAAAAATATGAATATCGATTTTTGCTAGTGCAAAAAAGTTGTGATTATATGTAAGAATAATAAAAAAAATTTGCAGCACTCATAAAAATGAGATTTTCAGTTCCGGCAAGAAGCTCAAAGTTTTACTTGATATTATAATAAAAGAGTTAAGTGGGCAGACCTGGGTTAAACCCAAAAAGAGATACTTTTTTTATGAGTCCAGAAAATTTTTTATGTTTAAACGAAATCATTCTGAAAATTTTTATGCTATAAATACTTATTAATATCTTTAATTTCATCATTGTAAATCTTCTAAATTTTGATCCTACACATCACAAAAAATCCCTATTTTCAATACCATATTTATTAATATTACTTTAATCCTCACACGATTCTAGGTGATATGATAAACAAAAATTGTTTTTCCACAGATATTCGACTCCTTTCGACATTTATTACAAATTAAGCGAAGGACTTTTTCAATGAAATTTTTTTATCATTCTTTTTCGGAGACCTAACCGACTTTTTGAAAAAATTTTATATATATTTTTTTAAAAATTGATTTGAACGTCGAATAAAAAAAAGCGAAAAAAAATTTAACGATAAAGTGCTTTGCTTGATTTGTAATACATGTCAAAGTGAGTTGAATAACCGACGAAAAAAAAATTTCGTTCGTCATGTCACCTAGAATCGTGTGAGAATCAAAGTAATATTAGTAAATATGGTACAGAAAATAATGATTTTTGTGATGTGTAGGATCAATTATTGAGGTTCCACAACGATCAGATTAAAGATATATTTAAGTATTTATAGCACAAAAAATTTTAGATTTATTCCTTTTAAACATAGAAAATTCCTTGGACTCATAAAAGAAATTCTTTTTTGGGTTTAACCCAGGCCTGCCCCATAAACCACCTAAATATATTGAAATTTTCGAATACCGAATATTTTTCTTATTTGCTTACTATTAAAATCATTGGCAGTATATAAAATATATAACTGCGAGATAATTTAAATAGTTATAAAGTAAAAAGTATTTTTATACTAGCTATAGCTATAAAAGGATTATAACAGCAACAAAAATATTAGAAAAAGCCTTCCTCTTTTTGCATACGATCCTTAGGATCGTTAATGGCAGTTATTTTTTATATGTATTATTATACGTAGATATTTGCTGACCGAGATCTTTTGGCTGTCCGAAAATTGGTCAAGCAAAATCTATCTTCATTAATTTAGATCGTTTTTCCATACTTTTTATATTTTTTATTTTTTATTCCTCTTTTTTTTTGTTAACTTTTCTTGGGTATTAATGTAGAAAGGTACTCAGAAGCTTAGAAAAATAAAAAATACATTTATTATTTATTTTGTATTGTTATATGTGAAGAATACGTCAAAACAATTTCAAACACTCATTTAACCAAATAAAAAAGATATGAGCATTTTAATTCATGAGGTCCCATATGCTTTACATGTATTTTAGAAACTTTGATTGTGTTTATCTCGTAACTCAATATTTTGAGATTAAAAGTGTTCCACGCATCTCAATTTGTAACCAATCGATCTGAAAATTTATACACAAGTTCATATACATCTTATATGAACATCAACAGAAGCATTTTTTGATTTGCAAAGATTTACGAGTTCTATACAGTTTTCTATCAGCTACCTAAATAAAAAGTTCTGACTAATAATGCTGTAAGTAGATAAATATACATCCAATTTTAAAACCTCTGAATTAATATTCAAATAATATGTATATGAACTTGCGTGTAAATTTTCAGATCGATTGGTTACAAACTGAAACGCGTGGAACATTTTGAATATCAAAGCATTGAGTTACGAGATAAAACAAATCCAAGTTTTTGAAATACATGTAAATCATGTGGGACCTCATCAATTAAAATGCTCATATCTTTTTTATTTGGTTAAATGAAAGTCTGAAAGTTTTTTGACATATTCTTCACATATATACGATACAAAATAAATAATAAAAAAATACTTATTTTTTTGAAGCTTCTGAGTACCTTCCCACATTAATACCCAAAGAAAGTTAACAAAAAAAGAGAAAAAAAATAAAAAAAAATAAAAAGTATGGAAAAACGATCTAAATTTATGAAGAAAGATTTTGTATGTCCAATTTTCGGACAGCCAAAACATCTCGGTCAGCAACTACCTACGTATAATACATATAAAAAATAACTGCCATTGACGGTCCTAAGCCTGTATGCAAAAAGATGAAGGCTTTTTCTACTTATTTCTGTTGTAGTTATAATACTTTTTATGGCTATAGCTAGTATAAAAACACTTTTGAATTTAAAACTATATACATTATCTCACATATATATTTTATATACTTTTAACACATTCTTCACACATATACGTTACAAAATAAATAATAATTTTTTTTTATTTTTTAGAAGCTTCTGAGAACCTTCCCACCTTAAGGTAGTCGTGCAATTTTTAGTTGGCCATTAGAAAAAGAAAATTATATAAAAAACTTGCAAAAATTCGATAATTTATATAATAAAGTATATTAAAGAAGGGTGCTTAACGAAATGGAACAAAATTATTTCAATAAAATCATGACATCAGAAACGTAAATATTCTCAATTTAAGAGAAATTCTACTTGTACAATAGAATTCTTTATTTCTGAATCATTTTTAATATTTCGGGGCTTATTTTTTTCTCCTAACATTGTCTACAAATTCAGCATGAACAAATTATATATTAATTTAACTTTCAGGAGAAAAGACTAATTGTTTATAAGTTTTTACATAAAAGTGTTTTTAAGATTAAACAAATAGCCTTTTCTCCTTAAGGATGAAAAAATATATCATTTTTAAAAGGCGAATTTGTCGGTAAATATTCAAAGAAGAAAATAAACCCCGAATTATTAATAACAATGGTCAATTAAAAACGGCATGACCACCTTAAAGGGCTTATTATTTAAACTGGTTTAAAATCTTTTTTTTTATTCAAATCTCGGCATCACAGCTCTAGACACTAATATTGATCTAATAAATCCATCTCGATTTTCTGTTCCAAATACTTTTTCCGAAGCCTTAGTAACCAGTTTTTCAGGCCGCTCAACAGCCTCTATATGGCACGGAAATTCAGAGAATTCCCAGGTTAAAGGAACGTTTACATCATCCAACATTTTTTCCACTTCAGTCTTTTACAAGTTTCGGAAGACTGGAGGAACTACAATATGGTATTTTGATCAATTAATCATCTCATAATAAAAGTCTGCTTGAAAATTGATGATTAGAACTTCAAATATCCGAGAACCGTCTTCGTTCTCTTCAGTTTGTGCATTCAGAATCCCTCGTACAGCTAATTTTCTAATGTCTATATCTTCATCCGTCAGCATGCTAAGTAAAATGTCCTCTGGGGCTGGGAAATAAGCATTTCATACAATGACAGGATCCATAATTTGCAGATACTTTTTCAGAAGATAACGGAAAGACTTTATAAATTGAAAAAGATGTCTCGACCCAGCTTTAACATATTTATTTACTTTGATTCTAAACTACGTGAGCGCGTACACGTTGATTATGAATTCGACTGTAACTTTAAAATCAGAGGTAGGTTTCTCTAAAGAAATGTATATAATCTTAACATTCTATTGGCTGCAGTAAGCCAACGAGAATTATTAAGATTTCTACGATATCAATTTGCAAGATCTTTAGAACATTCTCCAGAAGCAATAGTATAACACATTTTCAATAAGTATTTCTGATCATTGCTTAGTATATTTGTATCAATTTCAGGGAAAGTATATTCAATATCTTTAACATTATTTACTGGTAAATTTTCGCAGTCTTTTAGCAATTTACCTATAAGCCCAGAATATGATTTTGGACCACTTGTAGAGCCATCAATGGATTCAAAAGGATGCTTCAATGGAAGCTCATCAAAATGCAAAAGGCATACAAACCATTGAAGTGGTTTTCCAATTTTTATCTCTAGTAGGCGAATCAATCCTCCTTTTCTGCCTGTATTCACAATAGTCCTATCACACCCTACAGCTAAAATGCTTTTTTTAGTTTCAGGAGTTTGTTCGGTGAAGAAACGGAGTATGCTTTCCATTATATTGATACTTGAGATAGAAATAGGTGTTACAGGACCTAAATATTGAGACCATGGCTCTTGAACTAAAGAATAGTGATCATCCGATACAGTTGTTTCGTAGTATTTAGACTCCTTTTATTCTCTGATCAAAGTCATACCGTGACGTCCATCAAAATAAAGACCGAGTACAGGGTTATTTGTGAAGTTCTCACTGCTTTTATGTTCCAACGATTCTACGATTTTTTATTTTTCTCTTCTCACTTTGTTTCTGTCGATTACCATTGCTTTATAATATTCGACGTCATATAAACCCTACTAGCAATAGCTGCCGTGGCTCTATTCGGCACATCAAATCTTTGGCTAATCAAAGCCATATTTTTTAAATGAACTCTTGCAAGAGTTAATAAGAACGTAAACCTTTACTCGTACTTGGCTAGTAAAATTCTTCAGAATCAGGAGTATTATAAACCATTTCTTGTGACGTCAGTACTTCACTGTTAGGAGAAGAAGGTTCGATATCAGGACTATGAAGCTTCATCTGTAATTTTCCTTTCGATTTGTTTTTGTAATTTCTTTGTTTCCACGCGATTTGTGGATCCTATTGCCAAACGCCTAGTACTTCTTTCATCAGTGAGAAAGTCTCACTCAGATGTAGGTACTTTCATATCTTTGGGACAATTACATTTATCAAAAGATGTACATTTTCTTTTTGAGAATGATTCCTAGGCCCATTACGAATATTTAGGCATAATTTTTAAAATCGATTTACATGGCCAATTTGGGAAAAATTGGTTTGAATGGAAAAAAAATTACTAAATAAAACAATATATCTCACTTATAAAAATTTCTTTATGGTCGTTGGAACGCATATCAGTAAAAATATAACAAAACTGATGAATATCTGCCTTATGCTAGAGTTATTCATCTCGAATAATAAAAATAATGTAGAAAAATAGATCTAAAGCTACTTACGTACAAATACATACTATTCAAAGAATGTAAATATTGACATCGATGCCATCTACTAATATACTCTTTAATTTGCTGGATTTACAATCATATGTTATGGATGAGCGCAATATATTTGATTTTCATTTAAATTTTGGCATTGACGGTGGCGGCGGTTCTTTGAAATTTACGCTATTAATTCAATCAAAAACAAATCTTAATTTCCAAGAAAAAGTTTCCAAAAAATCAAAAAAATCGAAAGATACTGGAGTAAAGAAAATATTTATCATCGCTCTTGTGCCAGATACTCAAGAGAATTACAACAATGTTAAGCTGTTATGGTCCAAATTGAAAATAAATGACTTATTGACTGAATATCCCGGAACAATTATAACAGATTTAAAACTTGCCAATATTATCACTGGTTTGTCGAGCAATGCAAGTTATTGTCCATGTGCTTGGTGCGACGTCACAAAAGATAATTTAAGGGCTTGTGGAAGTTCAAGGACTACAGTAGACTGTGTTTCTAACTACAATGATTGGTGTAAGTGGAGTGGAGGTGTGAAGAAAGAAATAAAAAGTTTTAAAAATTGCATCTATCTTCCTCTATTTTGTTCAGAAGATAATGAAAAATTGATTTTGTCTGTTCTTCCTCCTCCAGAATTACACCTCTTGTTAGCGTGTGTAAACACACTGTACAGTAACTTGGACAAACAATATCCAGATATTGCTGCAAAATGGGCTCAACAAAGCTACGTTGAAATAAACTATACTAATGGTGGTAGCTTTTCATTTGAAGGGAATGCATGTAATATTTTAATTAAAAGTGTTGACAAACTCCAACAGATATGCGAAACTGACGTCGGCGGTCTAGCTGGGTGTATGAGTTATGTAAATACTTTTAGGAAGTTTCGAAATGTCGTTAGAGCTTGTTTTTCTTTGAATCTGCAGCCATCTTACGAGCATCATATTCAAGAATTTGAAACGATTTATGAACTGTTAGAAATATCAGTAACACCAAAAGTGCTTATAATTTTTTATCATGTTGCACAATTTTGTGATATACATAAAATGGGTTTAGGATTTTTGCAGAACAAGTCACAGAATATACACATCATGATTTCAACAAAATGTGGAAAAACTACAAAGTCTTAAAGCTTAACGACGATTATTGGATAAAATTACTATCAGCTGTAAATAAATATAATAGTTTGCATGTATAGGTAGATTACCAATTACTACATGCATTGAATATCCAGGCCGTTATGTTTTAGTTTACAAATAAAAATATTATAATATTTATTCAATTTATTCCACGCTCAATTTTATGATTAAATGTATTTTTTCCAATAATATGTTGTTATAAAAAAATATTTACGTTCAATTGTTATACTTTACGTAATATTTGTTGTTATTTCAGTAAATGACATTTATTTGTTCATTTGTTATTGCATTATATCTTTAATAAATGATAATTTCCGTTAAGTAATAATTTTTTCATTCAAACCCATTTTTTTCCAAATCGGCCATGTAAATCGGTTTTAAAAATTATGCCTAAATATTCGTAATGGGCCTAGGAATCAATCTCGAAAAGAATTTTGAAGTAACATTAAATTTTTATTTAAATTTACTCCAGAGCACCGTACTTCGGGAAGCTTTTTTAAATTTTTGTAATCTTGTTGGTGTGCTCACTGATCTTGATACTTTTTAAAATATCTTTTATATTACTGTATTTTTTATGATAATCTAACTTCATATTTTTCACTTTTTTATGTGATACAACTGGGATTAAAACTTTAGCATAAATTTGTTCGACTCTAATGATATCTGTCGCTGCAATACCTGCAAACGCTAGCTCTTTATTATTATAAGATCTTAGTCCAATAGATTATCTGGCCAGTATGCAACATTTAAAAACATCCTCATATGTAGGTAGTTTCTGGCCGAGATCTTGTGGCTGTCTGAATATTGGATATGCAAAGTCTCTAAATAAATTTAGATCGTTTTTCCATATTGAACGATGAAACATCTACGATACTTTTAAATATCGTCAAGGATGAAGAGACCAAGACTCGAACTGCTACGCACAGATGCGACTTCCGAAAATCAAGGGCTATCTGTGCATCGTCCATCGCTCGCTTATATGCCCTACGCAGCGTCGATTTGAGTACGCGCCGTGGTCGCCACATAGCGCCCGGGGCGGAATTACTGTTCTAATAGACCGCCGAAGAGGCGCAAAATTTAAACTTACAATTGTCGCGTTTGAATTTTATCGTCGCGAAAGGGCCTATCCATAGGCGTATAACGATGTAAAGCTTTAGAAACTATTTTTTTTGATTAATCTATATTTAAAATGTAATAAAATTCCAAGCAAATAATGTTTGATTTGTTAAATTTAGTAAAAAAAATTAAAATACTCCCGAAGCATAATGGACAGTTTTCGGGGTAAAACATTAAGAACCGACATTTTAAACTTTTTGCCGGAACTAAAATACTTATTTTTAAGAGTGCCGCAAAATTTTCTCATTATTCTTACATAATAGCACAACATTTTCGCATTAACCCAATCCAATTTTCGCATTTTTAACATTTCGATCCGCCCTAATCCGCCGAAATTTGGAACATGAGGGGGAATATAAGCCCACTTCAAACCGTCTCTGGCGATTTCTGCGGCAACTGTCTAGCTTAATGTAGATGTGGCCTCAATTACTGAGTTAATTCAGCGTCGGCTCTCTGAAAAGTTGTGTCATGCTCACTATACAAGGTGTGACAAAGGCCTCGACGAGCAACGGATCTCTAAAAAGCAGCTAAAAACGCTGAGAAGGTATAATCTAACACGACTTCTAAATGCACCGCCTTAATAACTAGACATACAGCAACAGCCACGTATCCCTTATGTCCCCTACCGGGGGAACTTCTGATGAGTAAAGGGGCAGCGTAATCTACGCTAGTAAAAGTAAAGGGTCTAGCCAGTCTACATTGAACTACACGCAGCAAGACTATTTGCTGCTACTGCTTTACAGCATCGTGTCGAGCGTATTTGACGCAACGACGCACAATACTGCATATGAAGTTTCTTTCTCTAATAATCCAGTACTGTCTGGAAAGAAAACTTTGCAAGAGCATGGATCCTCCATGCAAAATAACCACACGTGCTTGACGGATAATTACTTCCGTAATATGATACTTATTATAGGCCAAGCAACAGAGTTCAGAAAGTACATGTTTCATGACAAAATTAATAGCAGGATCGGACCAATGTCATTATGTCTGGTAATAGTTGCTGATAGTGGGTGCATAGTTTGATACTCCAATTATTAATTCGTTTTTTTGTAATTAGCGATTATTTATGAAAAAAAGCGATTTTTCGCGTTTTTTGCACATAACTTCGAAACTATTTATCCGATCGTAATACTGTCTACAGACGATTTGTAGAGAATAAAAAGACGAATAAAATGCGACCTCGAACGTCCCGATAGGATAAATAGATTCCGAGAAAATAAAAAAAACTATAAAAAATTACGATTTTTTAAAAATCCATAACTTTGTTAATTTTTAATATGTAGCGCTGTTCTTCTGGATTTAAATGGGTATTAACATGTTCTTTGATAGTGCAAAACCTAGACTATGTCCGACGATGATTGCTAGCGGTCGAAAAATCGACGCGAACTTGTGCTGAAGCCGTTGTCTGCGAGCGAGTAATCGAGTAGTGGGGGAAGAGGGGAAACGATATCTATAGATATAGTAGCGCGCCTGGCGCGCTCTGCTAATCTTTTCATTCGTTTATCTCGGTTATGAATTAAGCTATCTCGATGTTTTTTTTCCATATTCCGGAGTAATTTTGTCTGGAAAATCCATTTTTGTCATCCGATTTTACAAAAAATGACTGTAACAGCTAGAAATTATCAACTTTTCTCAATAGATGTTAACTTTTCACAGTTACGATGGTTTGTTATAGGGGAAAATTGCTTTCTTTCATGATTTTACATTTCCGAAGTTATTCATGTTCTTCCGAAAGTATTTTCCCCGCCCACTGGAATTATAATGCATGTTTAAAGTGCAATACACCCATAAACCCAGCCAGTAATAAGCAAATGGTCACCATTTTACAATGCAGTTCAAAAGGTTACTTCTTCGAACCTGAAGTATAATAAAATAATATCCAGAGCTACGTTTCACTTTATGACAGGTATATACGAATGCAATGAACGTGTGATATATTCTTAATTTCTCATTTATATGATTATTTTTATCATCAAGGCAGCATGTGGAAAGAAAAACCAATATCGTACAGATGAAATCATTTATTTAAGTTAGATATATATACAATATTTACAATCTTACAGACTAAGAACTACATGATATAATGTAATAAATGGTTATGAGTATCATACAATACGTTTTAATATGCTCTTAAACTGGTATATTTACATGATAAAGATTACATGGTTATGTTATTCTCCTACGTTTCGGATCAGCAATACCCTCTTCCCCATCAAAATTATCAATTGGTAACAAAATATCGTTATTCTCTTCCTCGTCAGATAAGGATTCGTCATCAAAATCGACAGAACGTATCGATTCGAAGTTTTGGCAAGTTTCTTCGTTGCATTGAACGCAAAGGTCTGTGCATTGCAAACCAACTTTTCTGCAGCCACACGTATTTTGTGTGCATCCTTTTTTGCACGAACATGACATTTGTTCCAGCAACTTTTTGGGGATTGATGGATCTGAACTTCCTATCGGAATTAAATGATTATTCTTCACTTGCCATCACCAATCAGTTGCTTTCACATTTGTATTTCCCAACAAAAGTTGCAACTGATAATAAACACGGAACGCATGTTGTTTTGCTGCTCCCTCCGTTGGTGGAATACTCTAGTCTAAATTTATTTTTCAGTTTAGATTTGCTAAATTGTAAAAATCGTAGATCATTCAGAGTAAAAGAACAAGATTTATACATCAATTGATTCTCTGCTATGTTACTGTACATTCTTTTAATCAGATCGAATGCACTGCTGGTTATTTCATCGCAACTTGCATTTTGATTGTAGAAAACAGATGCTAATTTCAATAAATTTTCTTCAGGAATTTTATCCATCAATTTATTTTTACCTTGTCTAAAGAAACAGGATGTTGTATCACATCCGTTGAATGCATGTAGAAATGCAACTATTTTCTGTAAATTTTGTAATTTGTAATTATTTGTACAATAAAATTCATGAGGATTGGAACCTTTACTCTCTTTTCTGAAATAATTATTTAGAGTATTAGGTGCGAGTTGAGATAAAATAACAAGCAGATCAATATCTTCGCCTACGATAACAACGGTACTTTCGGAATCTACTCGAGCATTTTCAATAGCTGTAGTTATAATCAGTCTATCAGCGTCTTCAGAAGCAACTTTGGTTCGGAAACCAGCTTCGTTTAATGCCAAGCAAAACATATCAATGAGTCTTGATTTATTTTTTTCATTGCTGAGAAATTGCTTTTGATTTGTTGTAATGCTAGTATTATTATTATAAGCAATTTCTCGACCGATGTTTTTCATTTGCCTACGAGATCGCTCAACATAATTCGTTGACATCGTTTCATCTTCGGGGTAACCATCGAAAACTACCCAACTATTCTCACTGTAGTGCCTCTTCGCATAAGTAACATAACTTTTCCATCGTCAACGACATGTGTTATTGTTCCCATAGAAGGTAATTCATTCGTATAATCGAAATTGGAATAAAACGCAGATTTTGTTGTTTTCCTCATACCATTTTCATCAAATAATGATAATGGTATGGGTGCAAGCTCGTACGAGCTACAATATTCTCTAATGTCATTCTGATTTCGGATGTGCAATGTTAGTTTTTGAAATATTAATAACGGAGATATATAAGCTTGTTCTTTTCCGACGTTTTTCATAACTAAATTTGCAGCCGCTAAATGAGTAACTTTATTACGTTTTCTACAAACTATATCAGTGAATTTTTTGTTAAACGATTCATCCATAGCTTTTTTTCCTATTTCAAAACTTCTATGACAATTTACAATAGACAAGTCAGCAACTACTCCTGAATAAATACCAATAAGTTTATCAGTTTCAGGAAATGGATCGTAAGTTTTGAAATACTGCTGCATTTTATCTAAATCAAAAGCGTCCCTAGTTATTCTTGAAACTCGATTATCAACATGTTGTTCAGAAGTTGAGAATGTAACATTACAGAAAGATTCCATAGTGTTACCGACTTCTAATACAGCAACCCTGGATAGTATCCATTTTCCTATTATATTTTCAGTTAATCCGCGTCCATGCGTCAATCCTCCATTACATTTTATAGCGCGCATCAACATTTGCTCGATAGTCATGTCCGACCAGGTACCGCACCAGAAGCGATTTGATCGTCTAATAGTAAAGAGCCCCTGCTTACAAAACTTATCGTATTCTAATATATCCATAATTTGTTGTAAATTTGACATCTGTTGGACATATAAAAGTGCAGCTTTTGCATATAAATGATGGCCAGAAGCAAAGAAGAAAGGCGTAATTTTTAACTGTTCTTAAATGAAGGTCAAAATTTCCAGATCTCTCTGCATCTATAAAGTCTTGAACTAATTGAACTAATTTGAAATAGTGTATCCATAGTTGGCTAGTTGGACCATTATTTTCCAATTTTTCAATAACTGATAAAAATTTTGAAATTACGTTATTTACTAAACGATCATTTAAAGATTCGTCAATATTTCCTTTTTTAATTTTTTCAAGCATTCTCTTAAAAACGTTTTTTCATCATCTTGCAATTCAATTTTTTCAAAAATAATTGTAGCTAGGGCTGCTTGCACTATCAAAGGACCTCGAATAGATCTCGAATAAGCATGACCAGTTAAGCATTTGTCTGCTCACAAGTCAGCGTATATAGTGCAAAATGCCTCCTTTAGACTGCTGCCCATCATAATATGCCCAATAGATCCTAGGAATGACATGAGGAAATGGAATCCTCCTGAACGAGTGATTACTGATCGCAGATTGTAAGGGTCGTTTTCAGGGTCTATGGACGCTAAAATTTCACAGGCTTTCATATAAAGTGTCAAGTCAAACGTTACAAAACAGTGCTTCTGATTATTTTTATTCGCTCTTAGTCTAGCGTCAATTAAAGCTGTTAAAATGGTATTGTGATCACTCGCGGGAGCTTTGATGAATGGTAAAGCAATTACTCGTGTTATTTTGAAGTCATCATTAAAGCAATAATAATTATTCATGAATCCATGCCAATTCGGAGTTTCCTTCGGTGTACTAAATTTGACAAAAAAATAGGCTGCATCTTTTAGTTCAAGTCGAATTTTAAAATCAGCTGTTTCTTTTCATTCGTTAATTGTGATATTATTTAATTTGAAAGGCTTATTACTCGTGAAATTAGTTAACGAGAGAAAACCAGACGTGTCACTATTGTTAATAGATGATGGACTCTTCAAACGAAGAATTTTATCACTGAACGATACCGATCTTGCTGGCATTACACACATAATACCTCCCATACAATGGAAAGTATTTTTATCGTCTATTGTAGCTGTATTATGATCAGCATTATCATGAACAAATTGCAAATAAGTTTCGGAAATGTAATTGAAATTTTCAGGTTCATGAACAATTGAATTTTCAAATCGAACTGTCTCTGAATATGAAGCAGAAAGTCCTATGTTGGACAAGCAATCGATGAGTCCTCTCGCAGAAAATTTAGTGTGCATCATGCATGATAACCCCAATAATACTGGAGATAAAAATGATCTCGGTCTAACTGATGTCATTAAAATATGAGCTGCTGTTGTTGCTCGATTATCCCACTTAGACCAGGAACGATTTTTTGGAACATTTTTATGTGATTTAATCAAAATATCCAGAAAAGTTTTCGAAGTCTTTGGAATATCATCTGTAGCGCTACGCAAAAAGTCTGTCGGTGAATTATAATTATCCTTTTCAAATATCTGTGATCTAATATCCTGTAACACGACATGAGCAGCTAACTCGACGATTCGCAATTTTTCTTCGGTTTCATTAGTTTTCCTATTATTATACCAACTATCTTCGATCGTTTTCCCCAAAGTTCGTTTGAAACAAACAAATCTATCGTTTGTGGTATGTATAATTTCAATTCCATCTTGAAAGTGTCTTTTAGATACTTCTCTAATCTATCGAACCGTGGCAAATCCGTTTCTCCGTGAATTTTTACATAATGCTGTACAATATCTTTTAAAGAGAATTGACATTCTTCACAATTTTCTACTATGTAGTCTATGATGAACGACACAATATTTGACATGCCTTCAGTTATTGGCCTTCCTGTAACGTTAGTTGATTTGTAATTATAAAATTTCGCCAAACAAGTTGAATGATATTTAACATTATTTTGTGAATAATACTCATCAGTATTACTTTTTAATTCATTAACTCGCGATAATATAATTCGATTGATTTCACTAGACCGATCATATTCTATTTGTGCTCTGATATTATCTATTAAGCTCTGTTTCGTTACGATTCTGATATGTTGCTTAGAAAAAGTGAATAAACCAGAACAGATAAAACAGTTACTTTCAAAATTGAAGGCACGTGCTTCCTGAGAGCGCCGACGATCTGCTGCCCATTTATCTGCCTTTGATTTCAGCGCCGTTTTTATATTTGATTCTCTGACGTACAAAGGTTTACAGGTTGTGTGCACGGTGATATCGGTCAAATTATGTAGAATGTTATCCTTATGGTCTTTACGTTTGACACTGGCGTGTATGAAACTCTCGATGCCTCGTTCTTTTACAACACAGGTTTTCGAATCTCCAAAGGTTTTGTCGCAAAGAATACAGATATCATCAGTGTATCTATGTGCTAAATCACCAGATGCAGTTGCACCTTCTCTGTAAAATAGAGAAATTTCACTATTTAATACACAATGTATAATATGTACTATTATTGGTACTGTGTGAATGAAGTAACGACGAATTTTTTAATCCAATGTGATGTATAAAATCATTGGTATTTTTATATCATAAAATATTGAATTACAAAAATGTACATTTATTTATTGAACAATATTATAACTTCAACAGTATAAATATTAGATTCGAAAATATATTATCATGTAAGATGATGCATCATAATTTACCTTTCATTTCCACGAGACGTAGATGCTTCATTAATATCAGGATCCATGTTGAATATAACTTTTCCCGAAGATGCACTGATACTTCAACGATAATATTGTAACTTGTATGCTGAGACGATGAGCTAAGACACATGTACTCGCTGCGAAATCTGCAGATTGACTGACAAAATTTCAAACTAAAACAACCGTTAGGATGTTCAAACTCAGGTCAGATTTTCGGAGCATCTGTACCTGCTCCATGAAAGGAAAAAAGTGAGAAAGGGAAGGTCTGGCATTTGCTCCACGATGAATAGAGACGGAGTTTCAGTTGTGTATACATGTATGTACGTGTATATTCCTATATATACCTACCATAAAGTGAAACGTAGCTCTGTATATTATTTTATTATACTTCAGGTTCGAAGAAGTAACCTTTTGAACTGCATTGTAAAATGGTGACCATTTGCTTATTACTGGCTGGGTTTATGGGCGTATTGCACTTTAAATATGCATTATAATTCCAGTGGGCGGGAAAAATACTTTCGGAAGAACATGAATAACTTCGGAAATGTAAAATCATGAAAGAAAGCAATTTTCCCCTATAACAAACCATCGTAACTGTGAAAAGTTAACATCTATTGAGAAAAGTTGATAATTTCTAGCTGTTACAGTAATTTTTTGTAAAATCAGATGACAAAAATGGATTTTCCAGACAAAATTACCCCGGAATATGGAAAAAAAACATCCAGGTAGCTTAATTCATAACCGAGATAAACGAATGAAAAGATTAGCAGAGCGCGCCAGGCGCGCTACTATATCTATAGATATCGTTTGCCCTCTTCCCCCACTACTCGATTACTCGCTCGCGGATAACGGCTTCAGCACAAGTTCGCGTCGATTTTTCGACCGCTAGCAATCATCTTTTTAAAAAAAGCGAGATGAGGTGTTCAAGTATCTTATCTATATTTTCCAAATTTTCAAAGAACGGGAGAATCGGATAAATACACGAGCATACAGCCCTCCGCAAAAAAGGGTTAAAAATTTCAAATCGCTATAACTCCGAAAGTATTCGTCGGACATAGTCCAGATTTTGCACTATCAAATAACATGTTAATACCCATTTAAATCCGGAAGAACAGCGCTACATATTAAAAATTAACAAAGTTATGGATTTTTGAAAAATCGTAATTTTATATATTTTTTTTTATTTTCTCGGAATCTATTTATCCTATCGGGACGTTCGAGGTCGCATTTTATTCGTCTTTTTATTCTCTACAAATCGTCTGTATACAGTATTACGATCGGATAAATAGTTTCGAAGGTATGTGCAAAAAACGCGAAAAATGGCTTTTTTTCATAAATAATCGCTAATTACAAAAAAACGAATTGAAAATTGGAATATCAAACTATGCACCCACTATCAGCAACTATTACCAGACATAATGACATTGGTCCGATCCTGCTATTAATTTTGTCATGAAACATGTACTTTCTGATCTCTGTTGCTTGGCCTATAATAAGTATCATATTAAGGAAGTAATTATCCGTCAAGCACGTGTGGTTATTTTGCATGGAGGATCCATGCTCTTGCAAAGTTTTCTTTCCAGACAGTACTGGATTATTAGAGGAAGAAACTTCATATGCAGTATTGTGCGTCGTTGCGTCAAATACGCTCGACACGATGCTGTAACGCAGTAGCAGCAAATAGTCTTGCTGTCTGTAGTTCAATGTAGACTGGCTAGACCCTTTACTTTTACTAGCGTAGATTACGCTGCCCCTTTACTCATCAGAAGTTCCCCCGGTAGGGGACATAAGGGATACGTGGCTGTTGCTGTATGTCTCGTTATTAAGGCGGTGCATTTAGAAGTCGTGTTAGATTATACCTTCTCAGCGTTTTTAGCTGCTTTTTAGAGATCCGTTGCTCGTCGAGGCCTTTGTCACACCTTGTATAGTGAGCATGACTCAAATTTTCAGAGAGCCGACGCTGAATTAACTCAGTTATTGAGGCCACATCTACATTAAGCTAGACAGTTGCCGCAGAAATCGCCAGAGACGGTGTGAAGTGGGCCTATATTCCCCCTCAAGCTCCAAACTTCGGCGGATTATGGGAGGCGAACGTCAAGTCATTTAAGAAACACATAAAAAGGGTCGTAAGTGAGGCCAGATTGATGTATGAAGAGTTTAGAACCATTTCGTCATAAATTGAGGTGTGATTGAATTCTAGGCCTATGAATCCCCTCTCTTCTAATGAGGAAGATCTGGCTGCGTTGACCCCCGGTTAGTTTCTGATTGGAACTCCTTTGGTTTCCCATTCGGAACCTTTTTTGAAAAGCAGCGAAACCAATTCTGTTTGCTCTAGATACCAGTTATTAGTACTGATGCACAATCATTTTTGGAAGTGATGGCGACATGAGTATCTCACTCAGGTTCAGCAGCGGGTCAAGTGGTTACAGCCGAACGAGCAGGTAAAAGTTAGAGACCTGGTCCTGTTTAAGGACGAACTCTCGCCCACCACCAAGTGGCATGTGGCAAGGATCATTCGCCTATATCCTGGAACTAATGGTCTTGCAAAGGTCGTGACCATCAAAACAGCCACCTCGGAGTACAAGCGGACGATCAACAAGCTGATCTTACTCTCCATCAACAGCAAAGCCTCTACCAGCTTCATTCAGATTCAAGACCTTATGGCGGGTGGTTATGAGTTTTTCTCCTTTCTTCGATTAAAAGTATATACTTTGGTTTAAGAATCGACGTAAAGTTTAAAAGTTAATTACAACACAAATTTGTTGTATTTACAGCAAAAGATGCAATATGATTTGTTTGTTTTCAATTTTATTTTGTATGTTTTTCCATTACTTGATTTAAATTTTAATATCTATGTCAAATGTAGACGCACTGTATACTTTTTCTGTTCTCTTTCTCAAGTTTTATCGTCTCGATCTCGGAATCATTCCTAGGCGGGTGGTATATTCGTGCCATTTATCACGCGCAGCTTTAATTTAAAAGTTTTCATCGACTCGATAGGCGGTTTAGCTGTGAGAGAGAATCTCGTCTCTTTCCTTGCACCGCACCCATTATGTACGCCTAAAGCGTAATTTCGGGAGACAATAGCTGCGTGCCAATTCTGTTCCGCACCTTTTTTTTACGCGACTTTGGAGCCACTGCGTGTCTCGCTGCTTCCTTCACTAACGAGCCTTCGACGGAGCCAGTCACGCGTATTAATTACTCGCGAGTACACGTAGCGACCGTGAGCTTTAAATTCAATTTAAGAGTAGTTTAGTTAGATTTTGTAAATATCTTGTTGAATTGAATGTTAAATAATTATTACCTAAATGTTAATTCAATTAAAAGTTGTGTTAATTTATTTTTCTGTGCTCCACTTTAATCTCCGATCCAGCTCCACTTACATGTACGACGCTTGGCGTTGGCTCGTGGATTTTCTTTTAAATAATTTAATGATAAATTACAATGTGTCCTTACATTGCAAATCTGAGTGATCCAAGTAATTCTTAAAAGCTTGCACAATCGCTATTTTTTATACCATATTTATTGTAGGAACTTTGCGCCTCACATGATGCTAGGTGACATGATGAAAAAAAATGTTTTATTTTACGGTTATTCTACTGCCTTTGACATGTATTAAAAACGTAGCAAAGCACTTTTTAGATAATTTCTTTTACTATTTTATTCGGAGATCCAATCATTGAAAAATAAAGAATAATACAAACCTTTTAAAACATAAGGTAGTATATTAGTCGTGGTCTTATTTAGCTTGAGAGCGACGCCTCCGGTCTAATCAGTAATCACTCGTACAACCCTAGACAGGATCTCCACACCTTCATAAAAGCTCTCTGCTTTGATCTGTAAGTACATATGTAAGTCATCAGCATAAAGCAAATGCTAGACGTGTCTCGGAACCTTCTTTTTTTAAGATGCTTATTCAAGCTGATGAACAGCTCTTTGATGGTATTTATGTAAGGACAAAACAGCAAGGGTCACAACACTATCAGTGAGCGTTACAACAGCCTGTCTTCTTCCTAAGATATATAATTTTATCAATATTAAAGTATGGCTGGAGAACCCCAGTGCTCGCTGCTTTGCTAGAAGCTTGGCTGGCGAGATCGTGTCGAAAGCCTTGCTGAAGTCGAACAGTAACGAGTCTTTTATCAATTCCTGTTCGTATATCTTCTGTGAGTCTTAGTAAAGCTGTTGTCGTTGAGTTATTCTGTTTGTATCCGGACTGCATAGGGTCAAGTTGCTTCGTCGTTTTCATGTAATTCACTATCTGATCGAGTACGATTTTTTCCAGAACCTTAGAAAGAAAGCATAGCAATGCAATCGGATGAAAATTCGACACTGATAATGATGTAGTACACTTTACAATCGGCACAACTCGTGCTGTCTCTCATAGGCTAGGGAATATTCCATTTTCGAGGGAAGAGTTGAACAGGTTCACCACGTGTTGCCCAATTACCGGCAATGCCTTTGCAACTATACTCTGCGGAATATCATCCTCGCCCTTCGCTTGCGGTGAGAAATGCGAGACAAATCAAATTTAAAGCCGATATCACAGGCCGCTTATAGTTGATTACACAGGATCACATAATGAAATCGGAAAAGCCCTTTGACCTACCTAAGTGATCTATATGTTTTCGGGTGCTCTGATCATGAATCCGTAGTCCTTATGACATGTACACGTCAGGATGAAGGTCATTTGAAGATCACCTTCGTTAATTCGAGGGATATCATCTTTTTGACCTCGGATTCTGAAAGAGTGATAAATTTTAGGTTCGGATATAGTTTGACCCTCGGTTCCCAGTGACCTCTAGAGGTCGTATAAAGGTCGAGAACATTCTTTAGAACGATTGACCCTACTGGCTTGTCATGCTTTGCGAATATCGAGGTAAAGACCTATACAAAAGTTATTGGGCACGTATACAGGGTTTCAAAATATATACATAGCAAAGCAGGCAAAAAATATAAATCTCTCATATAACGACAGTGACCCGTTGCCCACCGTCATTCACCGCGTGGAGGTGCCCTGGGGGGCAACACAAGATATATTCAGCAGATGTACTGAATTACTTCCTTTTATCACACTCAGATAAATTTAAGGAAAATTACAGAAATGTCTTCAGTTTAGATACTAGTGGAATCGATAATTTTTGGACTCCGAAAACTATATGCATTAAATGTATATTGCAACTATACTATCATAAAAAACTAACATTTTCTTCACCAATAATCTGGCGAAATCCGATAGATCATAACACGGATTGCTATTTTTGCTTAACTAATACATCTGAGTACAACCGTAAAAAGATATATCTCTTATATACTATACATCTGTTCAGTCTGTGACTCTTCCTGTGCACATCACCGTCGATCATAATATGAGAGAAAATAAGATGTCGACTAATAAAGATTCTTCTAATACAGATGATGGAAATATTGAAATGTAAGTTGAAGAATCAAGCGACGAAAATGATGACCGTTTAATGAATGAATCAGAAGAAATGGATGATGATGATCAACATACAAACTCAAGATGAACTAAGTGACTTGAAATCTCCAAGCTAATAGCATCCAGGTTAAAAGAAATAGGGTTCTAGTTCCTGAAACTCGTATATCTTTCTACCGAAATCGAGATCGCTCATTTAGGAAATTTTTTTCAAAAGAACTAAATTTAGTATTTTATAACGATGTTGAAGGACTAATAAATGAGTACAAGTGCGTTAAGTATGAAGCTAATGACTGGTGTCTATTTGTAGATTCTTCGACAAGAAGTTTAAAAACTGTTTTGCTCTATAATGGCAACATATATGCCCCTATACCAGTCGGTCATTCCATTGTGTTAAAAGAAGAATATCATAATCTTCATTTTTTGCTCGAGAAATTGAATTATGATATTTACGGCTGGCAGTCGATCGGAGATTTAAAAATAACGGCAATTTTATTAGGCCAACAAAGTCGATTCACAAAACATCCATGCTTTATTTGTGAATGGGACAGTCGTGACCGAAACCAAGATTATGTGAAAAAAGACTGGCCAACTCAGACCAAATTTAACTCCAGGTACTAAGAATATTATACATAAAAATCTTATCCCTGTACATAAGGTTATCCTTCCACCTCTACCTATTAAGCTAGGTTTGGTTAAACAGTTGATCAAAGCAATGGACAACTTACCAGAAGGAAGTCGTGCCTTTATGTACATCTTCGAGAAGTTTCCAAAACTTTCTGAAGCTAAGATCAATGAAGGAGTCTTCGATAGCCCGTAGATAAGGGAACTGTTGAAGGATGAAGAATTTGAAAGAAAAATTTCTAGGAAATAATAAAGATGCTAATTTAAAATATATTGTGAATAGAATAGTCACGATGTCATTACAGTCTGTGAGTATCACGTCAATCCACGTGTGCGACGTTTGGATATGATCTGTTGCTCCGTGCTGCATAATTTGAAGTGACAGTTTAGCAGTAAGTTTACGGAGAAACTTCGCATCATCACTGTCGGACAACAGATCCGCATTCAAATCATCCATAATAATTTTGTGACTGTATGCATCACAATATACCCTCAACTTGTCAATAAGATCCAAATATTTGAGAAATACAATGGCAGGGGTCCTGTAGACGACCGCAACAAATACAGACTCCTGTTCCCTATACTGTATCTCACACATGAGGTACTTAGACTTGTTTGGTTATCCGGTCCTCCAGTGTTCAATGCAGCAAGCACTTTGATTCTGTATTTGACGCGGACGTAAAGTGCAACCTCTCCTCTATGTACATTTCTAGCCTGTCGCACAAGCGAGCAACCATCCATTAGAATGGGATCATTGGCCTTTTCGTCATCCAGCCACGTTTCAGCTACTCCGAATAAGTGATAGCAGTTTTTGCAAAGAAGTTGACGCAATTGTTCAATGCATGTCTTATAGAATTAGCATTGAACAAACCTGTTCTCATGTTCACTCCCTTGCCCGTCTTGTGAGTCGTTTCTCTATCTAGTCAATCTGCTTGTGCTATCTCTTTTGGTTGTTCTTTTTTACTCTTATTATTGTCTTATTGTTTCCGTTGTTGCAATTTTTGCGTATGTTTTGTATCGTTTCTGAATTATTGTCGTTGCTGTTACTGTTGTTATTGTTGCTGTTACTATTTTTATTATTGTTATTGTTGTTCTTATTGTTGATATTATTATTATGGTTGATGTTACTGTACGAGTTATAAGTCGTGTTGAGATCCGATGCAGTACTTAATGCATGTGCTCACATGCTCTCTCGCTGTAGAGCAAGAAACCTGCCCCGTCTGCGCCACACGAACCTGAAACCAAGATTTTTAGCTATTAGAGCAAGATCTTTAAACTCATACATTCTGAGTAAGTACTTGGCTTCAGCGACTCGTTTATAAAAATATTCGTAGGACACACGCATTTAGCAAGCTCCGCACCCATCCGCGAGGTGTCGATATCCCTTATACTAAAGCGAGTTAAGGTAGCCTTTCATCCATAATCTCTCCTACCTTAGCGGCGCTCACAAGACGGACAATCATAGGTGGCGGTCTGTCGTTTCTAGCACGTGATGGTCGACTGAAGTCCGCAGTATCTGCCCTGGAGGTCTTGCACCTCATTGTAAGGTGAGCAGGCTGCCATCAACAATGATTGATGATAAATCCGATTTGTCAAGATGCATATGATTCTGTACGGAAGCAATGAGAATTGCTTCAGCTTTACGCACATTGAGTAGCAGACCATTTTGGCATGCCCAATTTACAACAACAGCTGCTTCAGCATTTAACTTAGCTATTGTTTCAACTAGAACGCACGGTTTACACTAGGTATAAATTTGTAGATCGTTGACAAAATGCATGTATTTACAATGTTTCAGTATTGATATAATCGAATTAATGATAATAAGGATAATGATCAGGTCAGGTGTAGAGCCTTGGGGCACACCCGATGAATACAAACTTAGATGTTGAACCGTCAAGATCAAGCACAGCTTGTGATCGACCGGTCCAATACGAATGAAGCCAATTGATCGAAGTATTTGAGGTATTTAACTCTTACAACTTAGCAAGTAGAAGTTCGTGATTAATGCAATCGAATGCAGATTTAAAATCAAATAAGAGCTTCAGTGTGACAAATCTATTTTCTATACCGTAAGGTATATGTTCAGAAATTGTTATGAGAGCTGTTCGAGTACTATAGTTACTGCGAAACCTTGACTGGAATGCTGATAAAACATCATTGTTCGGTCAGAAATGGGACGATTGTATACGTGAGTCGCTTTACTATAGAACGAAACTATACCACATCTGAGAGAGAGAGTGCCTGGCGTTTTTGTGGGCGATTAAAAAGTTGCGACAGTATTTGGAAGAATATTTATTTCAAGCCATAACCGATCATAGCCAGGTTTGATTCTCCGGCCAGACCGGTGGGTATTCAAAATGCAGTAGTGGGACTTCGAGATCATTTGGGTAAAATAATCTTAGAGCATACGTGATCCGTAGTACCAGCCCGCCTCATGGAATTCCCATCAAATAAAGGGCAGTTTAAGTACTTGGTAGTGTTCCAAGATATATTCCCGATATGGGTAGAACTGAAACCATTAAGAATAATGGTACTGAATTCCTTAACAAGAATCTGAATGACACCTTGACATAATACGGCCTCACCCACCCGACCACGCCCCTAAGGGGATATTCCCCTAAGGGGATACGCCCTTGATCAACGACCGTAGCGAATTAGAAACGACCCCTGATAGTGACCAACCCTTATTAGCGACTTTGAAATTCTATACTATTTGTTAATGCATGTTTTTTTTGTGCTCATAACTGTTCTCGAAAGTTTGGAAGATATCCTTTGAGCAAGAGAGAGACTGAGGAGCCATTTGGGTCATCAGAGCCCCAGCGGGGAGCAAGGGAGATTCTTGCTTATCAAAACACCGATACATATATATATTATGACAATACTTTTAGCTATACTAGCCAAGATTATTGCGCCGCACATGCATGCTTTAACATTATTTTTATTCGAGACTTTAAATAAATTACACACACAGGAATTTAGGGTAAAAGTATGAACACTTATGGTTTATTCAATTTATGTACAAGGTGTTGAGTGCCAGCTGCGCGAATTCGCAGCACGATTTTACAAGTGTTCTACCGACACATAGAATTATTTACGAATTTAAACTAACTACGGTGAGTACGGCGGTACGTAGGAAACGGTAAATAATCGAGAGGGGAAGAAGTTAATACTCAGGGACGTGAGTTCTACAGAATATACGGCGGTGAAATACACGTGGAAAGATGGCGCAACGCGATGCTAGACACGCACGCGGCGCTAAATTTACAAATAAAAAAAAAAAATATATATATATATATATATGTATATATATATATATATATATATATATATATATATATATATATATATATATATATATATGTATATATATATATACCTGTTAAGCACAATAATATTTTGTGCAACTTACTTTTTTCAAATCCGGTGTGGCCTCCTTCGAAGATACAAGTTGGTCGGCACACACGGTACGAGGTCGACGATAATCTCGAGGTACGGAAGCGGTTATAGATTCCCGAGCGGAGCAAGTTGATTCTAATGTTTTCGCACGGAGCAGGTATGAAAACCGAAGTGTCTACGAACGCGGCTCAGTACGAAGTAAGCGAGTTGTTGCTTCGTCCCCGCGGCGCTACACTCGGATTTCGGTAGTGCGGACCGAGTCCGGTTAATGGCGCAGCGCATGCGTCTGGTGAGGAAGAAAGAGAAATAAGAAGGAGAAAAGAGGAGCGTCTGCTCGCGGTGACGTCATGCTATGTGGCACGCAGTAGACGGCTTGCAGACGGTTTTTGAGGAGGACGAGGAAGGACGAGTGGCCAGGACGAGAATGTACGACGAGGGATGCAGCTGGAGGTGCATCTGTACAACTGTGCCGATGAAGGGGCACGAAGTCGAGAACTGCAAAGCCCAGGACTCCATACTTGTAGCAGGAGCAGTAGGCACGATTAACCTCAGAGAGGTTATATTTACTTTCAGCTTACTGCACTGCATTCTTCATCTGCTACTGCTATCAGTTGAAATTAGTGTTTTGTATATCACTATAATCTCCCCTTGCTATATGCTAGGTTACTTCTAGGTGAGTGGCGAGTGCTTCGGAGGCTGTTGCTGCTGTTGTTATGGAGGAGCGGGCCGTGAGCTGAGCCAAATAACTGCACTTGAGAGACCACACTGCCTCTACAAACCCTCCAAACCAGGTAAGAGAGTTCCAGTTTGATGTGCGTATCTGCTGTAGACTAACTCAGCTTTATGTTTTCTAGGGTGTATGCTGCAGGCCTCCAAAGTACCTAGAGAAGCAGCCGCTCCGCCCAAGGTGGACCCATTCACGCCTTTCAAGGCATAAAACCAGGTGGGTATTATTCTAATACCATTTTGCTTATTTTCTTAAGTTTTAATCTTTATGTATGTGTTCTTAGGTTGGTTCGAAAGGACAGGAACAAGAAAAGGAGACACCAGGACACGCTCAGCGCACCCCAGCCGATACCAGTCAGCTCCAGCCTATGCGATGCTCTATTGTATGGCAGCTGTGCGTCATCTTCAGCTGCTTCAGGGTGTTGGAGAGCTCGCTTGCTCTGTGTCGTCGAAGAAAATAGTGTGCGTCACCGCGCGCTCCGCATATATTCTTAAAGCCTAAGAAATCTAAATACAAGATGCAATATAGAAAATAGTCACGATAACCTACGAAAATGATCAAATATCGAGTTTATTTGAAAATCCCTCTAGGGATTATTTTCATTTTAGGCTTAAAATCATCGGAAGATATCCCAGGAATGATTTATAAAAAAACTCGCGAGGTGCAAGATCTTTTTATTTAAACTTGATCGGAGCGCGCCGTGGCGTGTGTATATGTATAGTGAGTATAATGGGTGAGTAGTGTGCTATAGTTGTATAGGCCAGTTCTGTCGAGCATCGGACTTGCACTGAGTAGCTCGTTCGACAGACTGGAAGTTCGTGTAAGCCACACAAAATGTGGTGTTACAATATATATATATATATATATATATATATATATATATATATATATATATATATATATATATATATATATGTATCGGCGTTTGCGACGTTCTGCCTCTTACGTTTGGCTCTTTCTCTATCTCTCTCTCTCTCATTCGAGCGCGCATAGCTAGCTAAAGCTGTTGCACGTTCGCGGGAGTCCTCTCTCCTGTCGCGTTCGCGTGCATCCTGAGAGAGTCGCGGTGTGTATGTGCGTGTGTACAGAGCATATGCGAGCGCTGGTACTCATCGACGCTGGCGCGAGAGAGAAAGAGAGAGAGAGAGAGTCGCTGAGTACGTGCATGTGGCAAGTGCGTTACAGTGCTCGAAAATTCGTGTTCGCGCATACATGTTTTGTCATCTCCAGACTAGACGTCTGCGTGCTTCAGCTGCATATGCACAGGTAACAACCTGGTCAACGTGGTCGTCGTCTTCGCCGTGTGTGGATAAGTATGCGTGTGTGTGCGAGTCTTCACTCTCGGTCACTTGACGTCAGCTGCGCAAAGTCAACTATGGTGGTCTGCTGGTGTATGTGCATGTGAGTGTCCATGTTTCTCACTCGGTCGCGATATACGACGCACTACTGGAGTCAGTGTCACTTTACGGGATGACGGTGATTTTCCGGCCGCTGACACCGTTGTGGCTCTTTTTGACGGCGGGGGTGTGGGCTCGCTCTTGGTGGGTTCATGTCATGTGGGGGTTGTCCCACTCGTAACGCCATAATAGGTATACGTGCCGTGCTTAATGAAGCCGTAGTTATGATATTCATATTTGGCGAGTATGGCGCGCATGGCGCATGGACCAATCAATGATAGCAACATAAATCACTCGGTCCTAACCTTAATTTCTAAAATTGAGAAAATCAAGGCCAATCATATTTAAGATAAGATTAGAGCAACAGGTGTGTGCGGGTTGAATACAGCAACAAGAATGAAGAAAATTGGAAGAGATTTCCGGTCAGCCGGAAACTTACCAATTAATTGCCCGCGCCTACTAGGATGCAGTTCAAGTTCGCGAGAGATTTGTTGTTAGAATTAGCTTGAGATTGCTAAAACTCTGTTAAATTAATGGTTGAGTTTGTTATTACTTATTTGTTATCGAGTTAGTGTTTCTAGTTGGAAGAGAGTTATATCATAGCGACAGGAGCGGTATATCGGAGGGAAAAACTCGAGCAATGCGAGCGCGACTTCGGCAACCACGAGGCATCTGCTGTGCGACGGCCTACGAGTTTACCAGCGGCGTCATGATTTATTAATTGCGGTAAATGAACTGCTTAAATGTCCGAACGACTTTCAACATAGTGTGGTACGTATAGTTGCATACAATTTAATCATCATCCTTATCGAAATTTTCAAGTGGTGTACCATTTTTGCTGTGAATATTCGAGAATTAGTAGTTATTAGATTATCTACGTTAAAATTTCGCGATTCTCTTTCGTGCGGATGAAAAATTGGATAGATAATTTTGTGACATACCTTGAATAGGTTGGGAGTACGGGTGGTTATTATATTCATTCAATGAAATAATTTTGTAGTGATTTGGTTAAATTATACGAATCACCGAATATTTATTTAGAAATCCTTTACACTGATTAACTGAATTATCGGGGATTCGTACTCTATAATTGGCCGTTACTTGACCTGGCGCCCATAACATGAAAAATAACAACTAAAAAAACTATGTTACACATATGAGGCGCAAAGTTTCTTTAATAAATATGGTATTGAAAATAATTATTTATTGTGGCGTGTGCGATCAAGAATTTGATTAGAATTTGAGGTTTTACAACGGTAAAATTAACTATATTACTAAGTATTTATAGCATTGCTGTTTTATTATACTACCTTTTATATAATAGACGTTGTTCTAATTCATAGAAAATATATTTTAAAATAAGCTGAACTAGATAGCTATATACGTGTATCTGTATAATAAAATGAATTATTTATGTAAGAGTAATAATAATGCAAATTAACAATGAATTAAATACAATCTAAGAATGAACAAGAAATTAAGAGCATTAACAAAAATGTCTCTTTTGTTCGTTATGTAAATGCAATAAAAAATAGTAAAATAAACACTGTTCATGCACTGACTCGAGATAATTGACCCATAAACAACCGTAAATGATGATTCCTTGGAATCCTACGTTCACAAAGCCGCCGCCTTAGGAGTTCCGTGAGTGTGGATATTGGTTTATTTTTTGGTTAAATCAGTCAGTCCGGCAGGAGTACGCACTGGCGCTCTAGCAGGGTAAGTAGTAAAAACCCTGAAGAGACATGGAGGTGTCTTTTCGGGTTAAATCCTTGAAAGCGTACGCTCAAGCAGTGCGCTGGCCGCTTTGAGGGAGGCTCTCCGGTACAGCCCTGGCGTAGCACGTTAGCCTCCTCTTAGTCGATGCTAAGGAGGGTCCAGTGCATCCGAGCAGTATTTAAAAGTGGGGAAGGATAAAAAGAAAAATAAGGATAAGTTTAAAGTCTTGTATATTTGATGAAAGATGCATATGTTCGTGGTTTTAGTGGGCTGGAGATAAGGGAGATTGATTATTGAGAGAAAGAAACTGTGAGCGAGCCGGGCGCGCACCTGGCTATTTATATGCTTTGAACACCTAGCTCTCTTGCTTCGATTTCCCTTCTCTCTCAGTCTCTCTCTGTCTCTCTCTCTCTCTCTCTCTCTCTCTCTCTCTTTCTCACTCCCCTGTGGTATCAGATATCTACCGTCGTTGGGTAAATTCAAAACAGCTCTGAATAGATATCTCAGACAACAGAACGGTGTCCAATTAATTTAAGTATTGGAACACTTGCGATTTTGTTATGTATTATTATTATTATTATTATTTAAACGCTACCAGGGTAAAAACTCAGGGACACTTAGTTTTCACCATTGTATCCCTATCCCCCCGGCTTGGACCCCACGGCTTTGCAGTAAGCTAGTAGGTTTTCCGTGTTTGCCTCCTTGAAAGTCTCGGGATCCCAAATCCCGTTTCCTAGCCACCTTCGTCGATGTCCAGCTAAGTTGGGACATTTGCAGAGAAAGTGGCTAGGAGTCTCTTCTTCTTCATTACACCATCTGCACAGGTTACTTATTCCCTGTGTTTTGTGTAGATAACACCGCAGGTCGCAATGTCCAGTTAGTAGGCCCAGTACGATGCGTGCCCTCCGTTTATCCAAACTGATGATCTCCTTTCCCCACCTGGTAATGTATTCTCCCATTAGTTCTTTGGACCATCTATATCCTGTGGAGTTCTTCCATATGCTCCATCCTTCTTTTACTAATTTTTTCTTCATCGCGCCACAGCCTTCCTGGTATGGTATTCCTACCTCCCTTTCTGTCCGTCCGCTTTCATTTACTGCTTGTCTTGCAAGCCGATCTGCCCTTTCGTTCCCTTTTATTCCTGAGTGTCCAGGAATCCAGATAATGCAGACCCCGTTTGCTCTGGTCAGTCTATTTAGGGTGTTTTTTGTTTCGTTGACCAAGGCTGACGTGGTGCAAGGTTTTCCCAGCGCTAGGATAGCTGCTTGGCTGTCGGTGCAAATTTGTATGTCCTTGCCTCCGACCCCTTTTTGCACCAAGTTTCTCGCACAGGTTTCTATGGCGGCTAGTTCCGCTTGTAGTACCGTGTTGTGTCTTTCTAGGCTGCAGGGTGTGTCCTCCCACCGCTTGGGACCGCAGATTCCAAAACCCGTACCTTTGTCCGTTTTAGATCCATCTGTAAACCAGATGTCTCCATGTCCAAGGATTTGGTTTTGGTTGTTCCACTCCTCTCTATTCGGTATTTTCGTTTTGTAACGTTGCCCAAATGAAAGGTTTTATTAATTCTATCCTGAGGCTTTCTAAATATTGGTTCGCTCAGCATTTCTCTCCGGATTGTAGTGTGTCCGTTTCCTTTCTCCGACCATCCTCCGCCGCACATCAGTCTGTATGCCGACCTGGCGGCCATCTCCTTAATGTTTAAGTCAAGGCCATCCATGCCCAGCATCATCCTGACAGCAGCTGTGGGGGTACTCCTTCGCAACCCGAAAATTCCCCTCAATATGACCGCCTGTACATGGTCCAGGCTTTTCTTTGTGGTTGTATTTCCGGTCGCTTTCCACCATATTAATGCCGCGTAGGTAAGCTTCGGTTTCAGTATCGCCTCATATATCCATAAGGCCTTTTGGGGTTCTAGCCCCCATCCTGTGCCAATAGCCGCCCTACACTGCATGAATATATTTAGCACCTTTCCGCATTGCTGTTTAACATGCTGCTTCCAAGTTAGTTTCTTATCTAGATGAACCCCTAGATACTTAACTCCTTCTGCATACGGTATTTCTTTCCCGTAGAAGTTAACTCTTCTATTGATTTTACTTTTATATTTAGTGGTGAAGACTACGATCTTTGTTTTTTCCGGATTTACCCCCAGAGATACTGTCTGACACCACTCTCTAACCTTACTCAGTGCTCTTTGTAAGAGATCTGGTAAAACTTCCTCATACTTACCCTTAATAAGTATGGCAAAGTCGTCCGCATATCCGACCGCGAAGATTCCTTCCCTGTCGAGTATACGTAGGAGTTCGTCAGCAACGAATGACCACAAAAGAGGTGATAAGACCCCCCCTGCGGACATCCCTCGTTGACCCCTCCTTTTACAGTTTTTCCCTTCCATTCACAGTAAATGTCCCTGCCGCTCAGCATTCCAGCTATCCATTTTCTGATGGTCACCGGTACGCCATGCTTTGCCAGGGCTCTGTCAATGGTTTTCCTAGTGGTGCTGTTAAAGGCTCCTTCTATGTCCACAAAAGCGCCAAGTACTGTTTCCTTTGCGCTTTTTGCCTTTTCAATATATCCTACAACAGAGTGTAAAGCCGTTTCCGTGGATTTACCCACTGAATATGCATGTTGTTCCTGGTGTAGCGGTAAGCTTCCCAGGATTGTTTCCCTCATATACCTGTCCACCAGTCTCTCCAGCGTTTTCAGCATGAAGGAGGTAAGGCTAATAGGTCTGAAGTCCTTCACAGATGTGTAACTCTTCTTTCCGGGTTTCGGTATAAACGAAACCCGTGTACACTTCCAGCTTCCCGGAATATGTCCAATGGCAATACTTCCTCTGAAAATCCCCGTAACCAGTCTCAGTACAGCATCGCACCCTTCCTGTAAGAGTTTTTTTTCTCTCTGGTGTGACGATCTGCGCCGCCAACGCCCAATCCGCATTCCTTCGTGACCTGGTGTTTCCGGGTACACGTATTCGTCCCTCCCCGTTCTCTTCTTTGGTGAAGTCCGGGAAGTTTGCTCGCAGAAGTAGTTCTATGGTTTCCTCTTCTGTTTCCGTGAAGTACCCGGACCTGTCTTTAAGGCTTTGTAACCGAATACTATTATCCTTGGTTATAAGTTTGGCTAGTTTAGACGTTTCTGTTAAGCCTTCTGTACTTGAACAGAAATCTTGCCATTTTTCCCTTTTGGTTTTGTCTAGTTCCCTTTTGAAGTCATTTAGCGTATCTTTATACACTTTCCATCTTTCTCGGTTCCTTGTTTTCTTTGCTCTGTTAAAAACCTTTCGGGCTTTCCTTCTCAGCGCCTCTAGGTGTTTGTTCCACCATGGAGCACCGTTTAGTTGTCCCTTCGGCTTTAGCGGGCAGTTGTTCTCATATGCTCTGATAATGGCTGTCTGGACTTGTTCTAGTGTCCATTCTAGTCCATACTCCGTTCCATATGTCCCTTTAAGGTGTACCAAACGTTCGTTTAGTTCTTCCTTATAGTTCTCCCAAAGCGTGTCCTTAGGGTTTCTCTTGGGCTCACTCCATATTTTCTGCATCTTCATCCAGAAGGAAATGGTCCTATGATCCGACATAGATGGTTCATCCTCCACTCTCCACCCTTGTATGTGGTTTCTAATTTTCATACTGGCCAGGGTGAGATCTAGAACCTCACGTCTGTTACTGGTAACAAAAGTCGGCTCATCACCCTGGTTCAGTATGTCCATTTGTGTACTAGTAATATATTCTAGCAGAGTTTCTCCCCTCTCGTTGATATCTGTACTACTCCATACTTCATGGTGAGCATTGGCGTCGCAGCCGATAATCAATTCGAGGTTTTTATTCCTGCAGTACTCTATTACTTTTCTTATACCTGTTGTTGGTATTTCCTCGTCATGTGGAAGGTATGCTGAAGTGATCACGATTGTTTTCCCTCGGCCTTCCTCGTCTTTGATGTCCACTCTGACGGTCGTGCAATCCCTAGAGCTGAGTTCCTGTAACAAAAAAGCGTTAATACATTTAGCCCCGTAATACGTCCCCTCCATAACGAAGGTTCTTGTATTAATGATATTAGGGCTGTGTTTGTATGCACCTTAGCCATGCTCCTTGCTAAGACTGCAGAGGCGCTTTTGCTATGGTGCAAATTGATCTGAGAGAAGTGTATCTTGGTGGCCGCCATTATTGCTGTACCCCCTGAAGCTGCACTTTTTCTTGAGCCGTCGTCACTTTCTCCTCGGCGGTACTGTCGTGGTTCAGTAACTTGAAAGTCACCGAACCGACGCCCACCGTGAGTCTGTAACTCCGACTCTTTAGTGTAGCGGCCGATGGTTCATATAGGCCCATAATCAGATAGCCTTCCGGCGTCTGTTTCAGGACCGCCCATCTGGACGTGTCCACTCCCCCATTTTGTCGCCGGACCAGCTTCAAGAAGTCCGGTGCAGTTCTAACCCCCTCGGGGAGTCGAGTCACCACCTTGGTGATCCTCAGCTCCTCCGCGCTTACCACTCTGGCCTTCAGGTTCGGGTCCCCGAGTTCCAGCTTCTCTGCTTCTTTCTCTAGCCAGGACGCTGTTTCCTTGTCTTCGCAGACGAAAACAAGGGTGCCCTTTCTAGGAAAGGTTTCCTTGAATCGGGGTGCAAAGTCCCCCTCTTCTATCATCAGGACCCGGTTAACGACCGACTCCTTGACTTTCTTTATCGTTGCATCCGGCATCTCTCCTCCAAGGTAATCCCCACAAGTGAGGGTAACCCTCGGAAGACTCGACGCCGCCGCCGCGAAGCTCCCTTTCTCCTTTAGTCGCTTAAGCAGTCTCGAGGCCTGCTCCGGCGACTCCAGGCTGGAAGATGCCATCCTCTTGCCCCCCGGGGCTCCTGCGGCAGACGTTGTGGGTTGAGCGAGTGCGTTAGCCCTCTTCTCTTCCCTCTTCCTCTGCCGCCTGTTCGCTCCGAAAACGGGCAAGGGTCGACCCTCGTCCATCGCCTGTTGCTTTAGGAGTTTCCTCCTTTGGACCCCACTCAGATGTCGGTTCAAGCCCGTCTCTTTGTGGGGTTTATCTCCAGTGACCTCCGTTGCCGAAGTTCCCTGGAGAGCTTTCTCCGAGATGTCGGTGATCGGTTCTTGAGCCCGATCTACCTCCATCCCGTCTAAATTTTAAAATTTTTTTTTATCTTTATTGTCCATAAAGGTCCCACGAGTGTTGCGGAAATAAGTGGTCCGGCTGTCAGGAGCCGCTCTGCCGGGTAAGGGTTATACGACGGGATTTCGCCCGGTATCCCGAAGGAACCGTTCGTGACACAGCTCCCCCTGTGCCATGCATCCCTGGGCACGGTATCTCACACCTTGGATTGGGTGGTGATACATACCCAACTGGACCTCACCTAGTCCAAGTTGGGGGGTTGCTTGTTTGTCCCCCGAGGTGCACTGAGCTTTATTCCCTGCACCATCCGGGCGGGTGTTAGGATTTTGTCCCTATCCCCGCACCAGCTGGATTAGGGCCCTGACCTGAAGAGATTCCGGGACAGGATTCGCCCTCACCTTGTCGGGAGATTACCGTTACAGGCCGGCCAGGATCGGTTGTACGACCCTCGCCATGCCCTGCCCGGTTCCTTCCCGGCCGACGAGGTACACCGCCCAACCCTCCTCGCTCGATAACCCGTTTATAGGGACCAGCCGATTTAGGAAGGGAACCGTCCTCCTGCCCTTCGTCCCCCCGGGGCAGAGTCAGCCCCCAAAACCTACGGGCTCAGCCTCTCCACCATCCCATAAGGGCTTGCGTCAAGGTCCTGCAACCCCCAGGAGAGGATTTTGTTATGTACCTGTCCTAATTTATTATGTATTGTACCTGTCTAATTTATTTAATTTATATAATTTTATTGTTGTTGACTTTGTTTTAATCAGTATAAGTATGAGTGTATTTATAAGCATGAATGGCGACCTGTATATGTCTGATGAATGAGTGATTTTATATATTTTTTTGACGCTATAGATAAATATATCTAACAATTTCTAAACATACTTGACAATATGTGATAAACATAGACTACTATGCGATTTGATGAACTTTGATTACAAAAACAATTTTACTATAAGAACTAGCACAATGACTATGAACTGCTGTAGGAAAATATATGTACATAATGCTGTAATTTTTTTATGAAAATCGAAATAAATACTATATCTATCTACCTATCTATCTCTTTCTCTCTCTCTTTGGTCGCCCCCTCCCTTCCTTTGCTGGCCGTTCGCCTCTGGTGTGCTTTCCGCTCTCTACGTTACTTTAAGCGCATTACCAATCTACCTGCCTTATACAATACCCTGATAGGTTATTGTTATAAATAATTTAATTTTCAACTCTTAAAAAATTGATTTTCTTTCTGAACATATTAATTAAATACGGAAAATTTCTATAATATTAATGATAAATAAATATCAACAATTTAATAATAAACATTAATAATACATTTTTGATTCTGGTGTAGGCTGTCTCAGGGATGATATGCCTGTACGTTGCGAAGAATCTATTGTGGCTCATGGCCGGACCGGCGCGCTGTTTTACTCACACAGGAATCCCACGGTCCTAAGTAGCAGAACGAGCGAGTCCGACGCTCAGTGAGAACTGCACAGCCACTCGCGCGGTACTCTCTCGCTTCTACGCGTTACAGCGATCGAGTGCGGAGCATGCACAGAGCACAGCTGCGTCGGACTCTATCAGTTCTAATCGTCGTGCTTATTTACTTCCAATATTTGAGCTTAATCTCTGCGGCACGTCGTGGCACTCTCCGGTGTCCCCTTTAACAATTACATAATTGGATAATATATTAATTTTATAGGTACACATGCTGTATAATTTTATCAAGCAAACAATTTTTTTTTGCTTTAGACGACTTTGACCAATGCTATAGTATCCGCAGTTTTACGCCACCATCGTTAGAGATACTACAATGTAACTGTTAAATTGAATGTCAAATAGGAATAATTAGAGGCGAGGAGGCGGCCCAATGAAACACTGGGTAAATTTTAACGACGCTTTATTTTATTACGAAAGAAAAAGACACACAGGTACCCAAATTTTTACAAGTAAATATTCCAACGCCGTTGCGCGGCAAGCCCCGAACGAGGACAACCTTGAGAAGGGGCTCCGGCTGTGTCGCTGGTTGAAGTCGGATAAAACCGCGGCGAGCGGCTAGTCGGCCGCCAAGCCGGGAAGCGCCCCGAGAGCGGCGCGCCGAGCGCCATCCGACGGCCAACCTCCCAGGCTCAGCGCTCGACGTATTGATAAAGAGGAAAATTGCACAAAGCCGCCCGCCTCGTTCCTGGAACGATGAAAATTGAAGTCGCCGCCCGCCGTGGTTCACCGTCTCAGCCGATCCAGGTAGGGCGTTCAGCTCGCACTTGTGGCTGGAGATGTCACGGGGAGGCGCAAGAGCCTGGTCACGGGCCGGATATAGTCGCTGTCTGCAGTTTTTACCTGCACGACTCGAATGAAGCCATCTTGGCCTGGGTAGACGCGGATAACGCGGCCGAGAGGCCATCGTCCATTAGGTTTGAGGAGAGCTGGGTCCGTAATCAGAACCAGGTCTCCCACTGTGAGGTTATCTCGAGGTCGTATCCACTTGCTTCTCTGCTGCAAAGTTTTGAGATATTCACGGCTCCATCTGTGCCAGAAGTGGTCGCGCATTCCTCTGACCAGTGCCCAATGAGTCAGGTGGTCGAAGTTGGTTTCGGCGGCGCTGGGCCGCGGATGCGAGACAAGAGGGCCACCAACAAGAAAGTGGGCTGGTGTCAGAGCATCTACATCATCGGCATCACCAGAGAATGGGGCCAAGGGTCGGCAGTTGAGGACCATTTCGATCTCCACCAACAAGGTAGAGAATTCCTCGTATGTGAATCGTCGCGTACCGGCATCTCGGCGCAGATGATTTTTCATTGACTTGATGCCAGCTTCCCACAGGCCCCCGAAATGAGGAGCCGAGGGCGGGATGAATCGCCAATCTATCCCTTCCGTCGCCAAGGTGCCAGTGACAAGTTTCCAGTCAAGTTCGGCTTCATGGAGTAAACGGCGGAGTTCAAGATCAGCGCCGCGGAAATTCGTCGCATTATCGCTCCAAATTTCGCAGGGCTTGCCACGACGCCCAGAAAAGCGAGCTAATGCTCCGAGCAAGCTGGCCGTCGTTAGATCCCCGACGAGTTCTAAATGGATAGCCTTGGTGCTCAGGCAGACAAAGACTGCCACGTACCCCTTTGATGAAACGATCCCACGACCTTTAGATCTGAGCACTTGAAAGGGGCCAGCATAGTCGACGCCGCTGCGACTGAAGGGCCGGGACGGGACAACCCGAGTTGGAGGTAGAGACGCCATAACCTGGCTTATGGGACGAGCCGTCAAGCGAGTGCATACTACACACTTGCGAAGATGCGATTTAATCTTCATCTCACCTCCCATGATCCAGGCTCGTCGCATGGTGTACGAGATTGTCAGTCGAACACCACCATGCAACGCCCGCTGATGAGCCCAGTCAATGATCAGTTTTGCCAGGTGGCTGCTCCCATCCAATATTGGAGGATGTTTGTCCTTGTACGGCAATAGAGAGTGTCTTAGTCTGCCTCCGACACGCAAAATCCCGGCTTCGTCAAGGAAGGGATCGAGCTTCCGGAGGGCGCTTCTTGTGGAGACTGGCCTGTCTCGACGGAGCTCCTCAATCTCCAGAGCGTAGACCCGCTGTTGACTGAGCCGGACGCAGAAGAGAAAGGCATCTTGGAGCTCGTTAGCCCTCACTGATGCAAGTGGTGCTGGCATGTCCCTCATTTCTGTCCTGGATCGAAGAAGGCGTCGACATCGGCTGACGGTTCTGAGCAGCCTCGTGAGGGAAGAGAACTGCCCGATGAATGAGGGCTCCGCTGTCTGGGTAAGGAGACAATTCAATGTTCGTGAGGGGGTCTCAGGTGGGCATTCCGAACCAGCGGGATTTTTCGAAGAATGTTGGGGCCAGGCGGATGGCGGTTCCGTCAACCAGGATGGGCCGGCCCACCAGAGCTGATTTCGACAAAGCTGAGCTGGTCTCGTGCCCCTGGTTGCTATGTCGGCTGGATTATGGCTGGACGGTACATAATTCCAGACTCCTTGGAGGAACGTCTCTTGGATATGACTGATGTAGTTATCCACAAGGTCATTTCCGACAGGTTCGGTGGAGTGCAGCCAGTGCAGGACCACTCGTGAATCGCTCCAAATGCAGCAATTGGACAGCGAGACGTCTAAACTTTGGGTCACCGAGGTTAGTAATCGAGCGGCCAGCAATGCTGCCCGGAGTTCCAACCGAGGAATTGTCATCCTGTGAGTCGGCCGCTTGGGAGGCGTCAAGCCTTTGATGGGTGTTAGCTTCGTTTTGGCCGAGACGATGGTGACACTGGCTGAACCTTCAGATAGTTGGACCCTTGTGTAGACGACAGCTGCTATTGCCCGACGGCTCGCGTCAGCAAAGGCATGAAGTTGGACGCTGCGGGCCGGAGTCCAGCGAAACCATCTTGGTAGAGTCAAGGCGATGATGTCGTTCAAGCTTGTGCGAAAGCTGCTCCAGTTGCGATCCATCGAGGCAGGTAGGCTCTCATCCCAGTCTAACTTTGCTCGCCAGAGATCTTGCAGAAGCATCTTTGCAACAATCACGACGGGAGCTAGCCAACCCGCGGGGTCGAACAGCCGAGCAAGTTCGGTGAGAACGATGCGCTTCGTGAGTTGAGGTACGTCATCGATAGAAGGTAGAGCAAACCGGAAGCAGTCGGAGATTGGGTCCCAGGCGATACCCAATTCATTGACGGGGCCTTCTGTGGCCAGTTGTAACCAGCTGGGGCGCAGTCGACTCTCCACGGATATATCTTCCAGTAGGCTGGGTGTATTTGACACCCATTTCTTCAGTTCGAAGCCGCCTGCCTTGAGCAGTTGGATAAGCTGATCTCGACGACAACGAGCGGCCGCCTCGGTGTCGGCACCGGTAAGAAAATCATCAATGTACAATTCTCGTTTGACTGCTTCGACTGCCTCGGGGAGCAAGGTGCCCTCATCGTCGCAAAGCTGGTGGAGTGTCCGCAAGGCCAAGTAGGGAGCACAAGTCTCACCGTAGGTGACCGTGAGGAGCAAAAAGTGTGTTGCTGGTACCTTCTCTGATCGACTCCAGAGAATCCCTTGTAGGCGTGTGTCTTCTGCATTGACCAAAATTTGCCGAAACATCATTTTGATATCTGCGCAGAACGCTATTCGCCATCTCCTCCACCGCGTAATAACGGAGGCGAGGTCGTTCTGCAGCTTTGGACCTGAATAAAGCGTATCGTTAAGGCTTCTGCCAGATGACGTCGGACAGGAGGCATTGAAGACGACGCGGAGCTTCCGTCCATCGTCACTCCGCTGTCAGATTTCTTGATGAGGAAGATAGTTGATGTTCTGGGAGGACTGGTTCATTTCCTGTTGAGTAAGTGGCCGCATGTGGCCTGACCGTTGATAGTTTTCCATGAACTGCTCATATTCATTTCGGAATGCGTTGTCCTGCTTCATTCTGCGATGGATCGTGGACAGAGCTCTGCGAGCTTGTCCCAGACTTGAGCCAAGCAGGTTGTGGCCACCTTGTTTGATGGGCAGAGGAACTAGGTAACGACCATTCGAGTCGCGAGTGTGTTTGGTCGCGTAGATGCGCTCACAGTCCATGTCGGTCGGTGATTGTCTTATGACTTCAGGGACTTCTTCCAGCGATCAAAATCTCTGCATTAGTTCAATGAGCTGTTCATGCCAGATTTCCTCTTGAGGCTCAGGGACCGTGGTACAGGCCGAGGTGATGGATCTCGGAGATTCGTCCTCAAGTGTACCTGTGATTATCCAGCCCAAAACCGTTTTCTGGATCAGGAGGCTGCCACGGTGATCCACACCAGGGATTATCAGTGCGCCGTAGACGTTGGCTCCTATAATCATGTCGACTCCACGCGGCGTTATAAAGTCGGGATCTGATAGCGGCAGTCCTTCGCACAGCCTGGCCACCTCAATGCTCGGACGGCGAGAGGGCGTCTTCACTCGGATGCGCTGGAGCCCGTGAGCTTCGATCTTGAGAGTGTCACCAACAACGCCTGTAACTCCAACCTTGACTCTCTTCAAATCTCGTCCGAACCGGCGAGCCAGACGCAGAGTGACCAACGTAGATTCGGAGCATGGATCGAGCAGTGGTCTTATCCTCGCTCTTGCCTTCCCTCTATGGCCCAATTCGACCATTGCCATGGGGAGCAGGCTTAGTCAAGACGATGGTGGCGAGGGAGCCTCATTGTCCAATGACGTGGCAGCAGTGAGCATGACAGTGGCATCCCTGGACATCTTGGCTGGGATCCCGGAATCAATGGGCGCAGTGGATCGCTTGTGAGGTCCCTCATGGATCAGGGTGTGATGGCGGGCACCGCAGAGTTGGCACTGCGTTAGAGAAGGACAGTTTCTAGCGGAGTGTCCGTCCCGTAGGCAATTGAAGCAAAGCTGCTCTTTCACAACAAAGTTCCTGCGCTCAGCTGTATTGAGTCTCTTGAACTGGTTGCAGTGTACCGTGTAATGAGGGCCTCTGCATGTGCCGCAGCGAAAAGAGTTGACTGTAGCAGCTGCAAGAGTTCGATTTTGACGAGCCCCTGAGAATGAGAGAGCGATCCTCTTTGCGAGGCCAGTCGCAGCTTTGCCTGGCGACCAGTTTCCAGCAGTTTCAATGTGCGACATCGGCGTTGGAGGAAGGTGGTCAGCATGGCAAAGCTAGGTGTAGGTCTCTGCTCACCCTCCGCGACCCGGTCGAGGTTCTCCAGCTCCTCCTCCCAGTCCCGTCTAGTGGCTGGGTCTAGAGCGTCCGAAGCAAATGAAATGAACCAGTCGTCCCAGCTAGTCACCGGTCGGCCAAGAGTCTGTAACTGGTCTCGATGTCGTCCTAATTCGTCAATCAGAGTCTGCAGGCCTTCCGAGGATTCCTCTTTCAATGATCGAAGATGTTTCAAGGCGTTTAGGTGGTCTTGGACCAACAGGTGATGGTGATCATAACGGGATTCCAAAATTGACCAGGCGATGGCGTAATTTGGTCCAGTCACTTGTACATTACCTAGTGAGGTCTTTGCCTCACCTTGCACATGGGTCTTCAGGTAATATAGCTTGTCGACCTCAGTGAGAGATGCATCCTCATGGATCAGTGAGCGGAACAAGTCTCTGAATGACTCCCAGCTCTGTCGACGTCCGTCGAACACTGGAAGGACGATTCTCGGGAGGCGGGTAGCACCACGACTGGTCAAAGAGGCAGGTTGAGTAACCTCAGCGGCAGCGGGCTTGAAGCGGGCTCGGGTATCGTACAGGCGGCCCCTGGCCGTGATGTAATTGGCCTCAGCCTTTAGATAATCTTGACCCTGGAAGTAGGAGCTGTCTGCTTGATCTGCGTACTGCAGGAGTCCCACGTGGTTGGCTTGGAAATCCTCCCAGTAAGCCTCCAGCAGCTCTAGACGGCTTCGAATAAGACCCTCCGTCCAGTATTCTGGGGTGTCTGGCTGATGGTGAGCGCTGAATGCTCGATCACTTGAAGTAGTGCGCGCTGTGCTGCGATCAACTCCATTTCTCTGAAATGAACGAGACTGCTTATAACTCATCCGACGCTTGTGAGCGAGACGGAGTCAGTCGAGAAGCCTACGTGACCTTGTATGGTAAACACGACGTTCGAGAACGAGACGTGATATAGAGATGCCGGGCATCGATCCGAGCACGAGTCGGTCCAATGCGGCAGTACGGCGATCAGCCTGCTTCCCGCCACGACGCCCGGAAGCGAGATGCGATAGAGAAATGCCGGACATCGATCGAAGCAGCATTTGTTTCGATGGGGCAGTGGTGTGGTCACGCTAGTGACCCTGCGAGTCGTGGACCCCGTCACGACGCCTGAACACGAGACGTGATATTGGGGGTTCTGACACTGGCCCGTGGGTAGAGAGAGAGAGAGGGGGGGCGGGGATATGCGCCGAATGCAGCATGGCAGCGATGCGCTGGGAGGACGAGCGCACCGTGCCCCAGCTCGCGCGCGAGAGAGCCGTAGAGAACGCGTCAAATTGAACGGCAAGAGAGAGAGAGAGAGAGAGAGACGCGCCGAACACAGCATGGCGGCGATGCATCGCGAGGACGCGCGCCCCGCGGCCCAGCCCGCGCACGAGAGAGAGTGAGAGAGACGCGCCGAACACAGAATGGCAGTGATGCAACGCGAGAACGCGCGCCTCGCGCCCCAGCCCGCGCACGAGAGAGAATCATAGAGAACGCGTCGAATGCGACATGGCTGCAGCGCGAGCTGGACGGCCACGGGAGCCCCGAATGGGATCGCGCACGAGAGAGCGAGAGAGAGAGAGACGCTACTTTGATAATAGGTGATGCGAGCTTGTTCTGTTTTGGTTAAGGATTCACCTCGCAACTCTAGGAACTCTTTGTGGTACCGTGCATCCCCAGTCCTTTTGTACCGCCTGTAAGTTGCGTCACGTTTTTTGTTTAGCTGTTCAATTCCAACATCGATCCAGGGTGGACTACCGTTACGAGACTTAACTCGCTTTAATGGTGCCAAGGTGTTAATTGCATCTAATAAGTTGGAGTTAAGGCAGTCCAGCGCTGTGTCAAGGTTGACGTGACATTCCTCCAGGGCAGACCAATTATATTCCGACAAAAGGGATTGTAATTCTGCCGGTTCTATGTTTTTAAAATCCCTATAAGTGAATGAATCGTCAACACGGATGGGCGCCCGCACTTTTATGGCTACATCAAGGATGTTGTGTTTGCTGGGCCATGTAGGTTCGTAGTTGTCATGATGCGTTACGATGTCGTTACTGTCAACAAGTATAGTGTCAATCCATGTATGCGAAGTGTCAGTGTGATGGGTCGCTCCGTGCTGAACAATCTGAAGCGTCAGTTCAGCAGCAAGTTTGCGAACAAACTTCGCATCATCACTGTCTGTCAACAGATCCGCGTTCAAATCTCCCATTATAATTTTGTGACTGTATAAGTCACAATATTCCCTCAACTTGTCGACAAGATCCGAATACTTGAGAAAAGCAATGGTGGGACGTCTGTAAACAACCGCGACAAATACAGGCTCCTGGTCTCCATGCTGTATCTCACACATGATGTACTCGGGTTTTTTAGGTTTTTCAGGTTTGCTAGGTTTGTCAGTTTTGTTGGGTTTTAGAGTTTTACTGGGTTTTTCAGGTATGCTAGGATTTTCAGGGTTACTAGGTTTGGGTTTTTTGGGTTCTCCCGGTCCATTTGTATTTGATGTAGCTAGGACTTTGACCCTGTATTCCTCGCGAATGTACAGTGCTACCCCCCCCCTCCATTTACGTTTCTATCCTGCCGCACAAGTGAGTATCCTTTGATATGAACGGGATCGCTGCCTATTTTCTCCTCGTCCAGCCACGTTTCGGCCACACCGAATAGATGATAGGACTTTTCGCTAAGAAGTTCTCGGATTTGTTCAATGCAATGCCTAATCGAATTTGCATTGAAAAAACCCGCTCTCGTATTCACTCCTTCGTCCGTTTCACGAGTTTTTACTACATCTAGTCAATGTTTTTCAGGACGTATTAGTTGCTCATTGCTATCACACTTATTTTTTCCGGTAAGGTTACTGGTGACTCTGTTATTTAAATCTTGTACGTCTCTAGCCTTTTCAATAGTATAATTAATGTTGTTATCATTGCTTTTGGAACTATTGCTGTTGTAGGAGTCGGCTACTGTGCGAAGGTCGGAAGCAGAAGCGAACGACGGAGCTCGCATACCCTCATCTCGTCGTGCGAGAAACCTGCCACGTCTATGCCACACGAATGTGAAACCAAGATTCTTGGCAATAACTTTTAAATTTTTGAAATCGTTGTATGTGTCTTTACTTAAAGCTTTATTAATGAAAATATTCGTGTGACAGAGATTCTTGGCCAGTTTCTCGCCTAACCTAGAAGGGTCGATATCGCTGATGTTAAAGCGTGTAATGTCCGCCTTCGCACGCATCACTTCATTTATTTGTTACGCTCGCGAGACGGACAATTAAAGGCGGCGGTGAGTTTGCTTTAGTAGATGGCGCAGGACTAGAGCCCTCGGAACCTGCAGTGGAAGATCTGCCTCTCATCGTAGGGCGAGCAATTTGCCTAACACTAATTATATCATCTTGACTGAGAGAAGGCAGAGCAGTACTGAGAACCACGTAAGCGACCTCAACAGGATCAGTCTCAGCACGAGAGCAGTCGACTATACCCGTGACAATCAACTCAGTGTCCTGAACACCGCTACTGTCTTCTCTGTTTGCATGGCTAGAGCCCTTTCCTCCACCAGCAAGTGCCGAGACATAACTCGACGCAGAGTTATATTTATTGCGTGAACCTGGCGTACTAGATTTATGGCTCCCTTTTCGAATTCTACTAAAAGTAGGTTCTTTCGGAGTCGCGTGGTCTGAGGAGTCAACTTGCAAGTCTCTAAGGGATACGAACACACGCGACTCATTAGCGTCATGTTCATGACGGATGATGTCGTCATTCACATTTTTCTTTTGGTTTTGATTAATATTTCTATTGTAAATTAGCTTCATGCCATCGGTCATGCCATCAATTTTAGTCTCCATTTGTTGGACTTGTTGTTTTAGAAGTGTATTTTCTTGCAACAACAATAGACTATCTTTCTGCAGATCCGCCAGCTTGGATGTCTGCTCGTCAAGAGAGAGAGAGAGAGAGAGAGAGAGAGAGAGAGAGAGAGAGAGAGAGAGAGAGAGAGAGAGAGAGAGAGAGAGAGAGACAGACAGACGCGCCGAACACAGCATGACGGCGATGCATCGTGAGGACGCGCGCCCCGCGGCCCAGCCCGCGCACTAGAGAGAACCATAGAGAACGCGTCGAATGCGACATGGCTGCAGCGCGAGCTGGACGGCCACGGGAGCCCCGAATGGGATCGCGCGCGAGAGAGCGAGAGAGAGAGAGACGCACTGGAAGCAACATGGCGGTTGCGCGGGCAGAGGCAACAACTCGACCAAGGGAACGCGCGCGTGGATGCGAAAACCGTTGTCCGCGTGTGCAAAAAAACTCGCGCGTTCCGTTGTTGTTGTGTGCTATCACTCCGCGTGATTACCCAGTGTGGCTTGCACACGACCTCCTCATCCGGCTCGGATGGACCATTGTTAAATTGAATGTCGAATAGGAATAATTAGAGGCGAGGAGGCGGCCCAATGAAACACTGGGTAAATTTTAACGACGCTTTATTTTATTACGAAAGAAAAAGACTCACAGGTACCCAAATTTTACAAGTAAATATTCCAACGCCGTTGCGCGGCAAGCCCCGAACGAGGACAACCTTGAGAAGAACGCCGGCGTAGCTCGTCTGATCGCCGCTCCAAGAACGCCCCTCCGATGGACGCCGCTGGTTCGGGACACGAAGCTGAATCTCCTCGAGCTGCTGGTGAGAGCGGCGGGGCTCCGGCTGTGTCGCTGGTTGAAGTCGGATAAAACCGCGGCGAGCGGCTAGTCGGCCGCCAAGCCGGGAAGCGCCCCGAGAGCGGCGCGCCGAGCGCCATCCGACGGCCAACCTCTCAGGCTCAGCGCTCGACGTATTGATAAAGAGGAAAATTCCACAGTAACCTATATCTATATATCGAACGTTTCACGTTAACGGGCACAGTGGGCTGCCGAGAATAAAAAGTCATCAATATTAATGATCGACATGTAAAAATCTTTATATTTAAAAACTCTATCGGATACCGTGTGGTGATTTAAAAAAAATCATGGCGGTTGCAATATGGCGGCCGCAATCATGGACAATTCTGTTTGATGAACAATATTGATAGATTAGAAACATAAAAATACTGTTTTGTAGACTGAATCACCGTATCTATACGTTTTTGACGTTGCTGAATTCGAATTCAATGATTGTTAAACTCCATGTAATCACTATTTAAAAAATACTTTAAATCGTTGAAATAACACTTTTCTACGATAAGTAATATAGTTTAACCACCACAACTTCATGTTTTCAGGATCGCTGAAACCGATTTTGATATCCGTATAACTTCAACTAATCAGAATTCGTCCCTAACCTTAAAAAATACCCCAAATAGCTTAAGATTCTGTAATAAAAGACGACTAGGTGAACTGTTGCTTGATTATTATTATAATGAAATTGTAGCGCGGCATTTTGCACAACATACGAAAACTTTTTGGAAAAGTCCGTGCGAACAAGAACTTCATGACGCTGTAGATTAATCTTCCTATCTGATAAATAGTTTGGTGGTTTTTAGAAATCAAATGATGTGAAGTTAATATTTGCAGCAGTGTATAAAATTCAGTCACGAAGTCATTTGTTGAAAGGCACTGCTTAATAACAGTACATATATCTGTAGATTGCCACAAGCTGAAGATAACCTGTGCTATACCTCTTCTTTCTAAAACATCATCTATGTAATCTACAAATTGTTCAATCTTAGGGCATAATTCGCACTTTTTGAGTTAAGATGCATCTTTCTGCTGTTTACACACTACTAATGAAAAGCAATCCTTGTAATCTGTTAGTGGTTTATCTAAATCACTCGTGTTCTTTTTTATATTAGCAGCATGAAACATATTTTTAAAATTATCGTGTATCGTACAAAGCACACAGTGTGTGAACCTTTTGCGCTTGCCAGGATAAATCGCTTTGGTCGGAGTTATCAAAACTTAGTGAGTTCAATGTGATTCTCCGGATTTAATTTTTTAAATTTCATATGTAATGATTTTATATGAGATAATAAGAGCCGCTTTTGTACTTTTTGTTTCTCTCCATCAATGTTTACACTGATAGCATCATTTTTATGCCTCATTTTAGTCTTACAGGATCAGTCTTATCTAAAGAAGCAAATTGCTATTTTTACAACTGCCCCTGAATTTTGGAGTATTCGGCAACTTGCTTCAGAATTTAACACTTCTGAAAAAATGGCCGGATCAGCTAAAGCGTTAAGACATCTAGAGATTGTATTTGCAATGCCAACTTCAAAACCTGGGGAAACGTCACCAGAAGATACTGTGACAAAAGTAGAACAATTATATGAAGATGATATTAATAGTAGTCTGATGCCTTATAAAAATAAGGCTATCAGTGTAAACATTGATGGAGAGAAACCAGAAGTATAAAGCGGCTCTTATTGTCTCATATAAAATCATTACATATGGAATTTAAAAAATTAAATCCGGAGAATCCCATTGAACTTACTAAGTTTTCATAACTCCGACCAAAGCGATTTATCCTGGCAGGCGCAAAAGGTTCACACACTGTGTGCGTATGTACGATACACGATAATTTTAAAAATATGTTTCATGCTGCTAATATAAAAAGGAACACGAGTGATTTAGATAAACCATTAACAGATTACAAGCATTGCTTTTCATTAGTAGTGTGTAAACAGCAGAAAGATGCATCTTAACTCAAAAAGTGCGAATTATGCCCTAAGATTGAACAATTTGTAGATTACATAGATGATGTTTTAGAAAGAAGAGGTATAGCACAGGTTATCTTCAGCTTGTGGCAATCTACAGATATATGTACTGTTATTAAGCAGTGCCTTTCAACAAATGACTTCGTGACTGAATTTTATACACTGCTGCAAATATTAATTTTATATCATTTGATTTCTAAAAACCAATTAAACTATTTATCAGATCAGAAGATTAATCTACAACGTCATGAAGTTCTTGTACACACGGACTTTTCCTAAAAGTTTTCGTATGTTGTGCAAAATGCCGCGCAACAATTTCATTATAATAACAATTAAACAACAGTTCACCTAGCCGTCTTTTATTACAGAAGTGACAAAGAAATAATGTGCTGTAGTCAGGTACTCTTATCAGATAGCACAACTCATGATACTGCAGCCGTATATGTTATGCAAAAAATTCTGATTCCTGAAATAACAAAGTTGTTCCTAAAAATAGAAAGAATTATTTACGTGAGCGATGGTGCCAAACAGCATAGAAATATTCTATAAAAATAGATACCAAATATGCAACCTTGTAAACCATAAAAATTACTTTGGTATCGAAACCGAATGGCATTACTATGCAATTGCTCACGGCAAGGGGGCATGCGATGGGATCGGAGCTATGTTTCAAAGAGAGGCGACGCGCGCAAGTCTTCAAGCCAATCCCAGTGAAGCCATATTGGATTCAACAGCTTTATTCAACTGGGCGAAAAAAAATTCTCGAATCCCAAGATTCACTATTATAGCGAGAAGGATTATAATAAGATTCAGTATCATCTTAATAAGAGATTTTCGGAAGCTTCAGAAGTACCTACCATTCAGAGTGCTCATGCGTTTGTAGTAACAGGTAAAAAAATTAAATATATTCAGATATTCGGGTGATGAACATCCAACATCCGGGATAATGACTATAGACTACTAAGTGACACTATATAAAAATATAATAATAAAAAAATAAAAGAAAAGAAAAGTAATGCGGGCATTATGTACTTAACATAATGGCAGTCTGAATCCTATTAAATGCAGAGAGCTTATTGACGAGTTTAATTTCTTTAGCTGTAATAGACTATTTAAGCGATTTTGGGGTATTTTTAGGTTTGGGACAAATACTGACCAGTTAATGTTATACGGATATCGGAATTGGACTCAGCCATAAAAAAAAGATATGGTCAGACTTGATAACGATTATATTTTTTGAGGTTAGGGATTACTAGTGAACACCTGGGTTCAAACGGATGTCGAAACTCGATTCAGCGACCCCGAAAACATAAAAGTACGTTGGTTAGACTTCATTCCTGAACGTAGAAAAGTGTAATCATAGCAAATTGTGGTATTCTTTAAGGTTAGGGACGAACTCTGACTAGTTGAAGTTATACGGATATCAGAATCAGTTTCAGCGATCCTGAAAACATGAAGTTGTGGTGGTTAAACTGTATTACTCATCGAAGAAAAATGTTATTTCAACGATTTGAAGTATTTTTAAGGTTAAGGATGAATAGTGACCACATGAGGTATACCGAACATTGAATGCGAATTTAGCAACGCCAAAAACGTATAGATACGGTGATTCAGTCTACAAAACAGTATTTTTATGTGTCTAATCTATCAATATTGATCATCAAACAGAATTGTCCATGATTGCGGCCGCCGTATCGCAACGGTCATGATTTCATTACAAAGATATATTGTACACTAATGAGGTTTTACTATAAAACAGTGTTTTTGTGAATAATAACATTATGAGTTATTATTCACAAAATGAATGAAATGCTGGTGAATAATAACATTATGAGTAAACAAATTCAGAACAACTTGGCCCGTTTTTCTGCCAATCGAATAAAATAGTATAAACATCGATATATTTACACTAAAAATATGTATTGCGTACAGAATAAGTAATTTTCTTGTTATTGTTTTGAGTTTTTGATATAAATGAAACATTTATTATAATATATAATGAAACAATATTATCGAAAAAACTTATCTTACGTATTATCATTAGGAAAAGTTTATCTATCTATTTCTAATAATGTTATGATTATAAATATTACATCTCTTTTGCGGTTATATTTTTAAACTATCTATATTATAAAATCATTACAAGATTATTTACATTCTCACATTTGATATTATAACGATAGTAAATTTATATCAATTAGTATTAAAAAATAAACGAAAGTTTTTATTTAAACTGTCTTATAATAATATTATCATCTAAAAGTTAGATTAAGAATTAAACTTAAAATAATACAATGATTGTGATGGTAACGCGTAAAATGTGTCTTTTCAATCTTCTATTCTTGAATGACAGAATCATGTTTGAAAACTTTAAAATCTTGTGGATGACCCTTAAATTCCATATAAATTGAAACAATATACCTGTTGGTTAAAACGTAAATGTTACTTACTTTTCAATACAGAAAGTACTTCCTTTAAATCTAAAAGTTAGAAGAAATAATAGATTATAAATAGACCATGTGCGGAGCAAACAATGGTGAAGGCGCGCTGTGGTGGGGTATAACGTGGGCCAAGCGTTAGCGGCTATATACGCGCACTTCGAACTTTAATTTTGAATTTAAAAATGCTTGTTATATGCCCAACTCAATTATATATCATTGTCCAGATAGTGCTGAATTATAATTTATATTCTTAGAGCGAGGCACCTACTGATGGTTACCTCCGCGCTTATGGAACCACTTATGAAGCGCCCCTATTTCCAGTTGAAGGATTGAACTTCCTCAGAGTTTTTAGTCCTGACCCTCTAGCTATAGGGAGGCGTCGTGGGGTCTGCTACGAGATAGTGCATCCCCAATCCCTTTTCAGGGCGAACATTCCGGATGGCTCTGACCCCAATTTCCTGTCATATTGAGACGATCCACTATCAAAGCCACGCTGCTTTTCCTGTAGTGATGATGATCGTCTCAAATGGGCCATACACCAGCAGACCTTCCATTCAGCATAGACCTCCGATAAGAGACGGCTTTACTACTTTGTAGAGTACCCCCGACGACTTCTGAAAGTCAATTGTAGACTGGCAATATCTGTGGGGGCGCAATCTTTCGACTGACTGTACCAGCTTAAGGTGGGCTCTGAACCATAAGACCGCGATGAAAAACAGACACATGAAACTGAAATTAAAATTAGAATAAAGGTACCAGTGAGTTTGCCGCGGCTGAGAATCAAACATAGGTCGCTAGATTAATTACGCTAGTTGCCTGAGCTGACCGACGCTCTAGCCAACTAAGCCGTCGCGGCTCCCTTAACGTCTTGCTTAATGTCATAGTATGAGTAGTTTTTAAAACGGCCTAAGCCTACTTAGGCCATTTTTTGAGCTAACGGCTCATTTGTATCAAATGTAGATGAGGATTTCTTAGATTCGGATTTTGACACTGATATTTTCGATGAAAATAATATTCAAGGTTGATCATACGACCATATATATCAACATTGGGATAACACTCTTTTAATTTTGGAGTGATTTTGTCGCTCTAAGTGTAGAGTAAGCAACGATTCGCTGTAATTAGAGTGGCTTTCCACTCTAAAAGAGTGGATGTGATCACTCCAGTATCATAGAGAGTTTTAACAATTTTAATTATAGAGTTATTAAGGATTCATTCTAATTGGCACACTAGTTCGGAGATAAATTTTTATTGTAACACCTATAAATAAATTTAAATTTTGTATTCGAAACTTTAGCATCGTTACCAACTTTTTTTTTTAAAATCAAACAAATTTTTTTAAAGGAAAATGAAGTATCAATCAGATTTGTACCTTACTCCCTTAATAATAGTTCGTTAAAAAACATATTTTATAAGACACTTCTTTCACATATACCATACTGAAATTTATGTGTTGAAAGTAAAAATTAATATCGACAATTAAAAGAGGACATAGGATAACTCTCAATGTAGAATTATTAGAACAAATGTTTTTTCGGATCACCCAGAAGTTGCTGTTGTCCGTCCATGTACGCTAAGGCGGTAAATTTTTATAAATATAATCTATCGTAGCAATAATTTAACCTAACAAAATAAATTGACAGAAAGTTCAAAGCAAAATGGAGATGATTTTAGGGTGAAGTAATATACGTACTAAAACAAGTAGAAATGATACCAGCGCAGATCTGCAGCTTTGTAATTGGCGACGCTTGTGAGGATGTCTACAATCCACTACATGATTGGGAAGTAGCTTTTCCACCAGTAACTAAGCCTACGATAATGCCACCAGTATCACCAGTTAACGGCGCTCCAAGCTTCAAAGTATTGCACATTTCCGATACACACTACGATCCATACTATCAAGAGGGCTCCAACGCCGAATGCAATGAACCGCTTTGTTGTCGGTTAACCAATGGACCGCCACTTACTCCGTCTGCTGCTGCAGGTAGATGGGGGGATTATAGAAAGTGTGATACCCCTAAGCGCACCGTCGACCATATGCTCAAACACATCGCTGAAACCCACTCCGTAAGTAACTAAATTTTTTAAATATCTTACATAGGGTAGATAATCAGAATTTAACCAATTTCACTCAATGCAATTAAAGCGGTATTCATTGAATATTAATAGATTCAGTGAAACAATTATCAATATACATAATCTCTTAATCTTGCGTCACCTCCAAGACTAGACGTGCTTGTCTAAATGAAATAAAAAATAATATTAACTCTTATGACGTGTTTATAAAGTATCTTGAGTATTGCTTCTTCAAAAAGGAAGCTTTGTAATAGTAAAAAAGAAGTAGGGCAATGGAGAAGATTATTCTGTAAAATTGTAAGTCATTTTATTTTTGTATACTAGATAAATAAATCATTTTGTAAAAAAAATTGATTGTATATGACAAACGATAACTTGAGTAAAACGGCATTATTCCTTCATAAAATTTCCAAAATGATAGCTTTTTACTATCTCTTGGGTGAGTTCTTTGCCCAGATCATGAGGACTTTTATTTTTTAAGATATTCGAGGTTATATTATTTTTATAATTTTGATTGCTTATTCCTTGGGTATCACGCAGTAATTTTTAACCAATAATCGCTTGTTTTTATTTTATAACGCTTTTCATTTTTATAATATTCATGTTTTAAAAAAAAACTTTAATCGCTTTTTTCTTGAGTATTGTCCGGTATTTTTTAGCCATTTATTATAGAGCTCTTTATTAATTTTTTTATAAAATTCGAAATAAAAAAAAATTAAGAATCATCGATTTGTTTTTATATTCTTATGATATTTTTGTAATTAATGAATAAATCCGATATTTATAAACTTGAACAAAGTTATAAAATTACGAAAAAATTTTATTTGTTAATGTAGTGTACATTATAATTATAAATAAAATTTAATCAACAATTAAACTGTAAAGTTCTTAAATGATTATTGCAAACTGAATGGACACTTTTTATTTGCTAACGACGATTCGTTTCACTGCCCTCATCAGGCTATACCTTTATTTAAACATTAAATATTACACCATTATCACAGCATATATACTATATGTAAATTTGCACTTATACATAGTTTTTAACAATAGCATTACTTACAACATTTACATGGTATCCATTTATATATATATATATATATATATATATATATATATATATATATATATATATATATATATATATATATGCGTAATTCCAGAATAAGCTTTACAAAACGCTGCGCAGGGGGGTCGGCCATTGTTACCGCCGATTTTTTCTATGAAAGTACATTAGAAAACAAGGTCGTTCACAAATTTTCAGCCCTCTAGGTGCCACTTGTGGCCCTGTAGAATTTTTTGAATTTTCAAAAATCGCTAAAATGTGGCTAATTTAAAAAAATTCCCACAACTTTGCATTATGAAAAAAAAAAAAAAATTCTTCGGAAATCTGTCGGTAATTATGTTAAATTTGAGTAAAAAATACTCCCATGACATATATATTTAAATAGCGGAAATGGCTCGAACAGCAGTAGACACCAAAATCAATGGTTTTTTGGTGATTTTCAATCGGTTGCCATTCCATCAGCTTTCAGGCGATTTAGGATCAACACCTTTAAAAAAGTTCGTTGTGGATAGATCTTCAATTCTACATGTCGTTTTTTAAAATCCATCGATTAGAACTAGAGTTATAGGTCTTGGAAGGTAGCCTATTTTTCAAAAATCGCGAAGTTGGCACCTCTGTAGCACATTTCTACATGTACCAATCTTAACCTAACCAGGCCTAAAAGTTAGCTCAAACATAGTAGAAAACCACCCTAAAGTTTCGTTCTGCCCCTAGGCTTTGTTTAGGAGCTGTGACTTTTTTCTAACGTCAGATTTGGCTGAAATAGAGCATAATTATACGCAATATGCTTACCTTCCCGACGCACGTGCGTATACCTGCGCTCACATTGCACTCAATTACATGCAATATGCTTCCCTTCCCGACGCGCGTGCGCACACATTGCCAAAAACGAGACAGAAGTCTCGATTACATAGCGAGGAGTCATCTAAGCCGCATTGCACGCGACTGACGTTCGCGCTGCTGCAACGAATAAGACGACACCGTTATATTTTATTATAAACGAACGTCGCGTGGCGGTATAGCGGGGAAGTTAAATATAATAAAGTTAAATGAGCGCAGGTATACGCACGTGCATCGGGAAGGTAAGCATATTGCGTATAATTATGCTCTATTTCAGCCAAATCTGACGTTAGAAAAAAGTCACAGCTCCTAAACAAAGCCTAGGGGCAGAACGAAACTTTAGGGTGGTTTTCTACTATGTTTGAGCTAACTTTTAGGCCTGGTTAGGTTAAGATTGGTACATGTAGAAATGTGCTACAGAGGTGCCAACATCGCGATTTTTGAAATATAGGCTACCTTCCAAGACCTATAACTCTAGTTCTAATCGATGGATTTTAAAAAACGACATGTAGAATTGAAGATCTATCCAAAACGAACTTTTTGAGAGGTGTTGATCCTAAATCGCCTGAAAGCTGGTGGAATGGCAACCGATTGAAAATCACCAAAAAACCATTGATTTTGGTGTCTACTGCTGTTCGAGCCATTTCCGCTATTTAAATATATATGTCATGGGAGTATTGTTTACTCAAATTTAACATAATTACCGACAGATTTCCGAAGAATTTTTTTTTTTTTTTTTCATGCACGTATTGCATGGAGAGTAGATTGAATTCCACCGTGAAGAATTCGATGATGAGCGTCGCGAATGATGAGATCAGAAACGTGATGAGCCTGTGGAAGTAGTACTGGGTGCTTTTGATTGAATGGATGATTAGAATTCTTCAACCGCCCGCCTACCCGGATTAAGTCATCGCTATCTAGAAAGGGGTTGATCTCATCAAACTTAGTTCGACTTTTAAATTCGCCGAGGGACCTTCCTGAAGGTTTTGCTTTGTCAGATTTAAGAATTTTAATCTCGTGAGTAAATTTTTCTCGCTGGTTTAGAAGAAGAACTAGGCGCTCGGCATGAGCTATTTCCGTTGGAGCAAGATAACGAATACCTCTCGACGACATCCCAATTTTCGAAATGTCGTCCAGTGGCGCTCCCCTCCCTCTCCAACGAGGAATATATGCTACTGATTTAATTAAACACCCGGAATCGGAAAACCTGGAATAGATGTCGCTTCCGATGAGACTGGTAACCAACACATTTCCCTTTTTAAAACCTGGAAGGTTGGTTGGGAGAGATGTTGTTGGCGTCCGAGGCCATTTTTCGTCAGACAAGGTTAACCACTGAGGGCCTGCAGTCCAGAGACTGTTCTTTAAAAGATCGTGAAGTAACTGTCCTTGAGATAGCGAGTCAGCTGGGTTATCCCCTGAACGGATATGTCTCCACTCGACCTTCTCGCCCAATTCTTGGATGTCCTTTACTCTATTAGCCTCATATGTTTTCAACACATGAGGAGCCTTTTTTAACCAGCATAAAACGATCATGGAGTCTGACCAGAAGATTACCCGCTCAATGGGAATCTCCAGCTGATCTCTAGATTCGACGTATACTCTTTTCAAGAGCGCCGCACCAGCTAACTCTAACCGAGGGATTGTATCGTGATTCAATGAGCCGACCTTGGATTTACTACAAGCTAACCTTATAGTGACGTGTCCTAACGAATCGGTGGAACGTACGTAGAGACAGGCGCCGTACCCATGCATTGACGCATCACAGAAACCGTGAATTTCAGTAGAGAGCGGATTTTCGCAGCGCAAATATCTAGGCATTAGTGAACTAAAGCTTGGAAGCTATTTTTCCATGCAGTCCAACCTTCGTGACGACCATCGAATTTCGGAATGATAACCACGGGAAGTTTCGGCAAAACATGCTTTTCTGTGACTGTCAGATTGCTGGCATTCACCGCAGTCGAATTGGCAAGAGGGACGGGTGTTCTTAACTTGTGTACCTGAGCCAAAATGGTGTAGTAGTCTAATTCAATTTTTTAAAACGCAGCAACGCGAGGGCTGTTAGCTTTAATCGCGAGTAATTCCTCGTGATTTTGAATGTATCCGGAGAATATACTCTGAATTTGTTTTAAACGAGCTTCCGCATTGAACGTCTCAGTTGGATTTGCTTCCAAAAAGTCTTTAAGAGATTTGATTGACCTTTCCAAAGATTGACTCTTTAATTCAATGTATTGCGCACGCTTTTCTGCTTCTTCACCCATTTTGAAGATTCAAATTATTTAATAAAACTAATCGTAAATTGAGACAATCCTTGATTAGATCGACCAACGTTATATTTAAATGTAAATCGATAAATTAATAATAAACAACGGAACTCCTTCCCGATTAAACTAACAATAAATAATTTACTGTACTTGTGACTCAAAATTCGAATAAAACAATGAATGAATAAAATTCTACTTAAATGAAATTACAACAAATTGTAAAATGCTGAGGAATTATACTACTGTATTAAATTTAAATTGGAATTTTAATTTACAGAAACGCGAAATCTCAAAGAATGAACGTTATTAAGACTAAATTTGAATAGAGAAATTAATTAAATTTAACTGCGAGTATTAAGTCAATAAGCATTTATGTAGATACTACCGTGAAATAAACGCTGAAATCGAACTAGTTAGTTTAATTATCACACTCTGACACAATATGAAAAACCATTTAAGCGTCTATTTCACAAGCATCCAAATAAGCTAAAAAGAAAGCCAACTTATCTTATGTTCGCCGAAGCGAAGTCGATGGCCGGTGGTGTGCTTCCCCCTGGTCGAAAGCGATGGCAAGGCTCGATGTTGAAACGATCGCTGACCGCGTGTTGCTGTGCCACACCACGCGCTCCTAAAAACACGAACTGTCGCGTTGCGACAGGTTTTCTTTCGCCCTTTCAAGCACGTTTTCGATTTCTTTCTCCGACTTGCACACTCGCACACTGCACTCCCGCGACGTCATATTTTGTTCTAATTCTATGCAGAAAACGAGAAAGAAAGCGACGTAGAGTTCTACCTCACAGGAGGCACCATGAAAAAGTCTTGGCTTCTTTGTGGGTGGCACAAGAGCCTTGTTATTCGAAATTTTCTCTAATTTGTGATTTTAAATGTTGTTATGCACTGAATTTAGATTGATTGAAATTAGAGATGGCGTGGTTGAATAAATTAAACACTACACTTAGAGGGAAAAGCTAATCGGCATAAAAACCCTTATTTATTAAATACACATATACTGGAATTGATTTTACTTATTTCGCTAGAAGGATTCGCGATGTGACGCCGCAGAGAACAGTGACCACGTGCAACACATGCAGACTCGCGTTCGTAATGACACACACACCATACGATTATTTCATACTAAATTAACATTAATAACTATGAACAAACAAGCACGATAGAAAATGATTTGATAGGTACAGAGTATGTACGCCGTTCGTCGAACGGAAGGATGATGTGATTGATGAGTACAAAGAATGTACGCCGTTCGTTAAACGGAAGAATGCGAGGGAGTTCCGCACGCTGTGATGGTTAGTCGACGACTGACTGACAAGTCGCGTAAAAGCCGTGAAGGCGGGAGAGCGTTGCTAAACGATCGCGGTGGCAGCACCGCGCTAGATTTTATGGGCTCTAGCGCCCGTTGCATACATAGACGCACACACACACGCACTCACACGCTCGCTGTGCGCGTAGGCGCAGAAGTAAAATATTACATGTAATGCAAGATTTGCATTGAAAAATGTTACGTCGTAACAAAGGCGTTACCTAGAATAAAAATAGTAATAAAAATAGTAATAGAAATAGCGAAAACATCGATAAAGCATGTAGAGCTGCATCGCTCCTACGTAGCACGCGGGTGAAGTCGGTCGAGAGGGGAGGGAGATAGATAGATAGATAGATTAAGATTTATTTTGCACAAGTCAAAAATATACATCAAATATACATAGTTGCGATACATTAAATTAAATTTGTATCCATATCACAGATTCATCGTTAGATTTCATCACATAGGCTTATTATAAATGCACAGTTTATGTCAGTAGTCTTAACTATCACGTCACAATATACCTTAATTAATTAATTACTTAGCAGTATAACACAGTTAATTTTTATCACGTCACAATATACCTTAATTAATTAATTACTTAGCAGTATAACACAGTTAATTTTAATCACAGAACGCATTTCATTCGTCGCAGGTTTCAATAATATGCCGACGTATTGCCGTTTTAAATTTATTTAGAGACGGAAGATGCCTAATAGCGCGGGGGAGCGAATTCCAGAGGCGAGCACCTTGGGCTCTGAAGGAGTACAGGCCAACATCAGTACGCGACCCTGGAATTTTTATTTCCTTGGGATCCCTACCTGAGGTTCTAGACTGATTTTGTTCAAAAAGGGCCGCAAGGTACGGAGGCTGTCCCATGACAACTGCTTTATAAAGCATTACCGCCGCAAAATACTCCCTTCTTATCTCCACAGTCAACCAGCCCAGTTTCCTCCTGTAGGGAGAGACATGCTCATCCTTTCTAACACCACATATATATCTCACACAGGAATTTTGCAACCTTTGAAGCCTGGTCTGCAGCTCACCTGATACGTCGAGGTATACAAGAGAGCAATAATCTAAGTGAGAGACAACAAGAGCACCTGCGAGCTGTTTGCGTAACGCTTCGGTGGTGCAGGATCTAAAAGATCTGAGTCCATATAAGGCTCTGTTAACCTTCCGACTAACTGCATCCACTTGCGGTTTCCATGTTAATTTAGAATCCATAACAACACCGAGGTTAGTTACAGTATCGGCAAAGGGAATAAAAACGTTATTCTGCACCTCAATGCCTGGAAGGTGCAATTCCTGCAATTTATTAATATTGTAGTCCGACCCAAAAATTATAGCTTTAGTCTTCCCGACATTAAGGTGAAGGGCATTTTCAGAAGCCCAAGCCGACACTGCTCGCGCCACAGTTGACAGGCGATCAATGCCTATCTGAAGATCGTCTCTCGCAACCTGCGTATAGGTTTGTAAATCATCAGCATAAAGCAAATGCTCGACACCTTCCGATAATTCACCCTGGGGATTTTTGAAAGCAGCTAGTATGTCTCCAAGATCATTAATATAAAGGCTGAACAGAAGGGGCCCAAGAACCGAGCCCTGTGGAACGCCAAGATTGGTTGTGTACCAATCAGATTCCCCATTAGATTTTGTAACCACTCGCTGGTTACGACCTGTAATATATGACTTGATCCACAGGACTATGGACCCAGAAAACCCCATTCTGATCAGCTTACGAAGTAATTTAGAGGGCGAAATAGTGTCGAACGCCTTACTGAAATCAAACATTAGGAGTATGGTAAGCAGCTGTTTCTTGCTATTAATACCATCACGAATCTCCTCTGACAGACTCAGTAGTGCTGTTTGCGTACTATGATGCTGTCGAAAGCCAGTTTGACGTGGATCAAGGATTTTCTTGGATGATATGAACTCTGAAATCTGCTCGTGGACGATCTTTTCCAAGACCTTGGAGAGAAAACTCAATAGGGCTATTGGACGGAAGTCTGAGACGGCAGATGGAATTGCCGTCTTCTTTAGAGGCACCAGATGAGCCTTCTTCCAGGTCCCGGGAAAAACCCCACTAGACAGAGAAGAGTTGAAAATCTTAGCCAAATGATGGCCCAAAACCGGAAGAGACTTTGCGATGACATTTTGGGGTATTCCGTCTTCGCCCTTTGCCTGTGACGAGAAATGAGCAACGGCCAGAACAACGTCCGAGAAGGTAACTTCACGAAAAGTGAAGCCATCATCGCTGGCCGTCGATAAGATGTTATCTAGATTTTCGTCATGCTCCGTTTGAGAGACAGAGACCCCAGCAAAGTGGATGTTTAATTCATCCGGAGTGAAGCCATGCAGCTCCTCTTTAGCCTTTGGTAACAGTCCAAGGTGTCGAAGTTCTTTCCAGATATTTTTGTTATTATCCAGAGCGTCAAAGATTCTGCTCTGAATAAAAGCCTCTCGCATTTCAACTGTGCGCTGTTCTGCTTGAGCTGCGAGAGACTGGAACTCCTGCCACAACTTATTGTCCCGAGTCCGTTTGTAGCGCCGTCGAACAGCATCACGCTGATTATAAAGTTCTTTCAGCTCGACATCCACCCAAGGAGGGAGACATTTCTTCTTCAGTGTGAACTGTTTCAGAGGGGCAAGTTCGTCGATGATCGCCAAGATGTTGTGGGTAAGATGTTCTAACTTACTATCAACATTCTTATCTGGGCAACTGATGGGCGACCAATCACAAGCAGTAAGGAGGGATAGAAGTTCCTCCTGCCTAATAGACTTAAAATCCCTATATGAAAAGTTATTGAGAGTTGGGGACTTTGAAGTTTGGATGTCGATTGTGACATCAATTATATTATGTTTACTCGGAAAGGTCGCCATTATGTTGTTCGCATCCAGCACCACATCATTGTCGTCAGTGAAGATCATATCAATCCAAGTGTGAGATTCTCCGACGTGGTGAGTCGCGCCATGATCAACTAATTTAAGGTTTAATTCACATATTAACTCTCTAACAAACGACGCTTCCTGAGATGTCGACAACATGTTCACGTTCAGATCTCCCATTACAATCCGGTGATCGTACCCTACCGAATAAGTCGTCAGGTTCTGTATTAGGTCAGAATCGTCAGTGAATGAAATCCCTGGAGGTCGATATATGACGGCCACGAAAATTGGCGGATGGTTGCCTTGCTGAATTTTACACATCAAATATTCAGGGATACCTGGTTTGCCTTTATCTAACGTAGTTTTTGAGGAGCACAGCACCGTTGCTTTATAAGAATTACATACGTAAAGAACCACCCCACCTCCTTTATTATTCCTGTCCTGCCTAATTGACGAGAACCCGTCGATCTGAACGCCAACATCATCGTCATCCCCGAAACGCGTCTCAGCCACGCCGAATATATGATAGAAAGGACGAGCAGTCACAAGGAACTGACGGAACATACTCATATGCTTACTAAGCGATGTTGCATTGAGGAAGCCCGCCCTTAGTCCCCCAGCTTCCTCCTCTCTTGCTACGTCCCCGCGTAGTCAAATTCCAACGCCAGAAATTAAGTTCGACGTTTTTGACGTTTCCGGTGTAACAGTGACTAGATTACAGGTATTTTGTGTTACCGCCGCGTTAACACTATCGCTAGACTCATTACGAAAAGATGCAGATAATGCGTGCAGATCTGCAGCCGAAGTGATCTCATGCACCGATTCACCGTCTCGCTTCTTAACTAGGAAACGACCGCCCCTATGCCAAATATATTTGAATCTTAAACCACGAGCAATAGATTTTAAGGTGTTGAAATGAGTAAAAGATTCTTTACTTAAAAGTTCATTAATAAAAATTTTACTTCTAATAAGGCTATTACTCGTGTCCTGATTCAAAAGCGTTACGTTAACATCCTTAGTGCTAAATGCTGTAAATCTACTTTTGGCCCTCATAATCTCAGTTACCAAGCTGCTACGAGAAAAGCAGACAACCCACGGGGATCGTCGACGCTGGTGTTTGTTCGCGGGTTGGTTCGCAACGGTCTGTCTTTCCGATCGAAGCAGGCGTATAGACATTAAGTCTTCCCTCACGATGGACGGTAGAACAGTGGTAAGGATGGCATGGACTACGTCCTCACGCTGCGATTCGGAACCTTCAAAAATATTGGTAATAATTATTTCCGCCGATCCTTCGCCACTAATCATCCCGTTCAACGTTGAACAATACCTGTTCCGGTCAGTAAGATTTACGTTTTTAGAACTTTGGTACCGAGTTCGACGGCGACGACTCTGTGTGCGAAACCCGTCAGAGTCCGCCGGCAGGACGCTGCCTGATGGAGCTGAGCGCGCATTATCTTGGTCTACTTTGTTATTCAAAGTATTATTAATACTATCATTATTACTAACCCTACTATGTACAGACTTAACCATATTATTATTATTATCATTATTTTTACAACTACTTGACATCGACCCGTCGATGTCTCTAAGCGAGACTAGAATGTGTGACTCGTTAGCGTCAGGAATGGTGTTAAAATCCGTGTTATTACTACGTGTACTGCTCGAGCTGGCAACCATAACCTCAATTTTATGCATTAGCGTTTGAAGCTGTTCTTTCAGCAGTTGATTTTCGCTTTGTAACAGCAACCGATCTTGATGCAGCCCCTCTAGCTGGGAAGTCTGCACATCTATTTTCTTTTCTAGCGACAAAACCTGAGCAGTCAGTTTATCGACTAGCATTTCAGCTGCTGGTGCTGATGCTGGGACATTGCCGATAGCATCAAGTTTTTTCACTAGAGAAGAATAGTGATCGTTCCCTGTTCTTGTAAGTAACTCAAACTGTTTATCGAACAGGTCGAGCAAAGATGACGGTAGAGTACAATAACGCATTGAGTCCGATATGCTAGAAGCGTTGATCATGGTACTAGTACTAACACTAGTCTTTGCAGAAGTAACCGTGGGTGTCGATGCAGTGAGCCCGCCACTCACATCTGCACTACTTGGTGAAGGATCAACGCTCGTGGCATTTAAACCGCTGTTATCTGCAGATAAGCTCTTGTTTTTCGCTTTCTTTTCTTTATCACAATCAATGCAAATATACGCAGCGCCATCTAACTTCATGACACGGCAATTACTATGGTAATTCTTGTTGCATATTTTACACCTGCGCACAATCCCGTCTTTGCGGTAAATTTTCTTACACTTGCTACACGATGAGGAAGACATAGTGTAAAAATTAAGTAGTTAGCTATCAAAGTGGTCAGCAAAGATCTCAAAAAGAGTAGAGTAGATCTACGTCTAGTCAGAAAATTACTTAAAAAGTCTACGTGTTGACAGATATTTAAATAAATTAAAATAACTTAATAACTACTAGCCTAAGAGTTAACGTGTAAGAGTTGCACGGCTCTGACGGTCTTTACGCAGGCGTGCAATAATTAAAAACTATTATAATAAATATTAAATAGCCGGTAATCACATAATATTGTATATAAATTAAAAGAAAGGTGAGCCACACTCATTAGATGTTTTAAAAATTCGCGCTTAATAAGTTGATGGTAGCGGCATCTGTTGCGCAGTTGAGACACTCGCAAGCCAGTGTTACCGATCGTCATAAGGTGACGGTGCTGCACTCTGGTGGCGAACGTCGAAAAATCGACCGTGCGGCGTTGCCACATCAGCCAAAAACGCCTGGTTGACGAGGCGCGGCGACGTTGCCGTGACCGAAATTGGTATGAGAGAGAAAGATAGATATTCTAACCTCTAATTTTAAGGATCTTCTTCTCTATTTCTTCATTTCTTTATTTCTTTATTCACTTCTCCGCTTCTTCGCTGGTAAGCTTTTGCTGGTGATCCATGCACCAAACCACCACTGAAGAGATGTGGTGATGATGGATGGTGAACGACGCGCCGTGACTCCTCGTGCAAGGTGAGGTTCGAGGTTATGTTAGCATAGCTTGACGCGGAATTTCCCTCCAGGCTCATAAAAAGCACAAAGACGTGTGGTTTTTTAGCGTGAGCGTGAGAGCCGCTTTGGAGGGTCCTATCCGCTAGAAATAATCACTCCTCGGAGTGAACAAGCTGTCAGAAAAAGTAAATATATGCAAGAGGCGTCGGCGCACCCAACTTACCGGTTAGAGGGCGGGGACGTCGACTTACCGGTTAGAGGGCGGGGAGGGGGGGGGGGCATGCGCGGCAGCAGCATCAATGCAAGTAAAGATGTAATTGTTTCGAGTATTTATGATGGGGATGATACTAATAGAATTGATGTTGCACACATTTAGCTGCGCAGGGTCCTCCCACTGATTCAGATAGATGACATTATAAGCATCCGCCTTTTCTACCAAATTTCTACCAAAGATGGGGGTATACAGTCGCCGTAGGTTGTTACCCTCTCCAATAGTGCATTAGTAGGGGAAATTATGCGTGCGAAAAATTTCATTACAAGCTTCCATACGAGATACGTAGATACCTCGACTCGTGACCAGGAAACTAATAATTTAATAATAAATGCTAAAGTCGTCATCAATGAGCTCCTAGGCAGAGACTCTTTCTTAAAATTCGGAAGCCTAAAGGCCCTTGAGATGAGGCTTAATTCGAAATATGTATGTCAGGGAGGGGGCCGTTTCCTGGTCAAGAGACGGGATGGCAATGTCTCTCATGAACTTTCCTCAGCAGCTGATCTTCAAGTAATATTGTCTGCCTACCGGATAAACTCAAGCGAAATGGAGGTAAAAAATTGTGTAATACAGTAAATAGAAGTTCAGCGGTTGTCACTATAACTTCTAAACAAACCGAGGCTGCCGCTGTGGAATGACTAGCCAGGTGGCACTATTGGGGGGGGGGGGGGGGGTGCACGGTAGGGGATTGAGAGCAGGTTTTGTCAATGTGACCTCTCTTTTAGGACACATTGAGAGCCTCAGACAACATCTTTCCACTGGTCCCGCCTACCATCTCTTCGGAGTTGCTGAGTAGCACCTCTGTCCTGACGCTGAGAGTGATCGTATTCAGATCAATGGCTATTCTTCCATTAGACTTGATCGTAACAAATTCGGAGGCGGTTAGTCTTATTTATTCACAACACCTTCAAAGCCAATCTTCTGTGCAGTTCATCGACTACACAGGATGGAAAGCCGCTTATTCCAGAATATATCATGTGCAGTGTGCAACAGGGTAGTCTACCACCCGTCTTTGTTGCACTTATTTATAGACCACCTCACGTCCCGTTTCTCCAGAGCTCTGATGTTATCGATCAACTAACCACGCACACTCAAGATTATAAGCACAAAATAATCATGGGTGATCTGAATGCGAATTTACTGAAGATGTCAGACGACGCAAAATTTGTTAGGCGACTAGCTGATGACCTTAATTTTCATATAGTAGACCATGGTGCGACTCATCACCTCAAAGATTCTCACACATGGATAGACGTAATAATGACTGATGACAATGACATAGTGCTTAGTAGCAGTAATAAGGCGGCGCCTTTTCTCAGTCACCACAACATCATAGACGTTCAGATTGGGGTTGTAACTGCTGAACCCCCTGTAGCGAACTCGTTTAGCTATAGGGATTTTAAATCCATAGAGCAAGACTACCTCCTCTCTCACCTTGCTGACTATGATTGGTCGCCGATTGATGGCTCAGGTACAGACATTGACTACCAACTTGAATGCCTCAGCGTCAACCTCATGACTGCGATTGATAAAGTAGCACCGCTAAAGGAATTTTCACCGAAAAAGAAAGCAAATCCCCCATGGGTTGACGCTGAATTCGCGTATCTGTACAAGAAACGAGACGCTGCAACGCACAAAAACCGCGCGGGAGATTTTTATACAACACCGTATCTTTGAAGCTCTTGATACAAAGAAAGACATATGGAAGGAACTGAAAGACTTGGGACTCCTGCCTAAAACAAGAGAGGAGCTTCATGGTTTTTTACCGGATGAGCTTAATGCCCACTTTGCTGTGGTGTCGGTCTCCCATAGTGAAAGTGACGAAGATCTTTACAGCATCCTGGTCTCAGCCAGCGATTACGGCTTTGTTTTCAGAGAAATCACATTCACTGACGTAGTCCTGGCTGTTGCCCATTGCAAATGCGCAAATGGCATTTTCCCGGGGACTTGGAAGGAGCTTACCTTGTGCCTTTGAAGAAGACACCAGTTCCATCTTCGGTTTCTGATTTCCGTCCCATTGCGCTGTTAAGCTTCCTTTCCAAGGTCCTGGAAAAAATTATTCATGACCAAATTACCGACTTTTTGATGACAAAAAATATTCTTGACCCGATGCAGACAGGTGTTCGACAACATCACAGCACTCAGACAGCACTACTGAAACTCACCGAAGACATCAGAACAGGAATTAATAGCTTGAAAAAGTATATCTATATATCTATCTATCATCGAAACACTGCCGTGCGCTTTTCCTGCGTTGAGAAGCTGCATTATGGGAGCCCCGTGGTACATCGACGTCTTTAAGAATTTTCTGCTCCTATAGCACCGCGTGCTATGCTATGATACAGTTTCGCTTTATCAGCTTTAAAGGGATCGCCGTGGATTAAATCTTGTCAAAAAACACAATTAATTATACAAAAATATTTTTACAGAATCTAAGTTAATGCAAATTTTGATATCTTAAATATATATGTTATGTGACTTTGCGATGATTGTATCCCCCTTGAATAGTATATTATGTAACAAGGGCAAAAAGTCGAATATTTTTCCCCCGGGTGAGTTTACGGCCCGAGCAAGCGAAACGAAGTGAGGGCAGTATCACCTGAGGGAAAAATCGACTTTATTCTCGAGTTACATATAGTACTTTATACCCATCTCAACTGTGGCCACTTTTTGACTTCCAAAGCGAGACTAATGGACTATTAAAAGACAATATTGTTAAAAGACAATCGAAAATCAGGGTTATTGGTAGAAGTTGATGAAATAAAGGAATTTGGACTAGTTTCTAGTGAAGTCACTTTTTTCCCGTTAATCATTTTTGCAAGCTAAAAGTGTAATTTTGGTCTCGCTTTCCAGGGCAAAAAGTGGCCATTTTTGTTGAGATGGGCATAAAAGGTATTTATATCCATCTTAGCGTTTGGTAATCTCCATTATTGAATTTATGAATTTTTTATAATTTATCACATGTTTCTGAATCACGCGATAAGTATTTCAAGGCCAATAAAGGCTTTAAATTTCTCTTTAAAAGTACACTCGTAAACTATTCCGGTTTACATATTTGAAAAAAATTATTTATAATTGTTAGACACACATACATCAATAACAGTTGTATTTTCATAGTATTATTATTGATGTATACATGTCGAGTAAAAAAAATTATCTTTTTGGAAGAATAGTTCGAAGCCTCATTCACCTTAAAATATGTATCACTTTATTCAGAAACCTGCGACAATTAGTAAAAAAGGCTTAAATTCAATAATATTGATAAGCGAATATTTAGATAGGATACTATAAAAACCACTTAAGCCCATTACATATTACAAAAACATTAATAGAGAAGAACAACTAACGAAAAATGTAACTATACAAATTTTCAGACTACTAAACCCCGTACATAGACCAAAAAATGTTTTTTCTTTAATATTTCTTTCTCAGCCTCATCAAAATATCGGGCAACAAAAAATTCATGAGAGTACATTTGTACATGAAAAGCATGAACATTATTTTCGAAACACGAATGTTAAAGGAAGTGGTATAAAAAATGTTTGTAAGTTTAAATGCATGGAAAGTTTAATAGAATGGAAACAAAATTTTACAAATTAGATAAATTGTTAATTAGACAAACTATGGTAAGTGAGATAATTACTGTGTACTGTACCAATTACTCTACTCTTCGAAATTTTTATTTCTGAAACATAAAAATTATATAGTAACTCTAATAATAGTAATTTGTATTAAAAGGTACTATTTCACATATATAAATATAAATTAATATATCGAACGGTATAGTAATTAATGCAGGGCACAGTATTGGCTCATTTACCCTATGTTTCCAATAAATTGTGAATAAAATAAACTGTGTTTACGATAAATTGTTAGATTATTTGCGCATACACATTTAACCCATTACGTACCAAACGGACACTTTTTTATCATCATTTTCAGACTTATTTTTTGTTATACTAAGGCTCTCAGAGAATATCGGGAAATATCATTTGTTATAGTTTTGAGGTTGTTCTTTCATATGGTGCTTCGTTCATAATGAAATCAGCATAATTTCGTACAGCAGATGCAAAATATCAGCTCATATTAATCAGCTTTCAGAGTGCATCGTCTAACGTTACGTACTTCTAATATAAAAAGTTGATAAAAAGATTCTAATTAGACATAAGAAAAGACAAATTTTTATATTACAAATTCAAAATGGCTTTCCAAAATGTTCATTTAAACATAAAAATTATACAAAGAAAACTGAAAATAAGTAGACTGTATTTTCTGTGACTTTTACATTTTGGCCGCCATTTTAACGGCGCCATCTTAAATTTTAAAAATATAATTATACATATCTTATAGTAAGAACATTTTAGACGCAATCTATTAGCGGTTTCAAAGTTTTCCAATCCATTTTCGATGCGTAGTATATTAATTTCGAAGTAGCATATTAAACGAAAAGAATCTTTCTATTTTGAGAGTCTTAATATAACAAAAAATAAGACTAAACATAAAAATAACAAGATTTTCTAATAGTTCTATGAAAGTTCTTGCCATTACAATGGCATCATCTAGATAAACTCTACAAGTCCGATTTAATAATTCTCACAGAATATCTTCCATTAATCCTTCAAAAGTCGCTGGTATATAACATAATCCAAAAACCATAATCTTGAAAACCTAAAGACCGTTTCCAACAGAAAATGCTGTGTTTTCTTTATTCTGAGATCTGATTTGTATTTGCCAATAACCACTTTTTAAATCAATACTTATCCATTTTTTTAATTTTTTCTTATTATAAATCTTTGATATGTCTAGTATTTTAAGATTTATATTAATTGTTGGTAAGCAGTTATAAACTTGTATTGCTCTAATGTGATTACTCTTATCACTTACAGCTTTTGAACATTTTGGTGGTATAATAAGTTTATTTCTGGTTTTGCTTTTAGACGTTAAGTATAAATTCTTGAGTTCATTATAATGATACGATACACATTCATAAGCAAAAATTTGTTTTAAATTTAATGGGTTGTCCTGATTGAAACTATTTTTATTAACAATTTTTAAGATTCTATTCTGAGTCTTTTGAAGTAACTCCAGATTGTTTCTGTATGCACCACCCCAAGCTATATTTCCATAAGTAATTATACTATGAAAAAATGCATAGTATATTATCGACATATATTTTGACATTTTGTAAAGTATAAATAATATATATTTTGTTTTCTTTATTATATATTCAATATGTCTGTCCCATTTTAGATTGTAATCAAATACAATACCTAGATATTTACAATATTCTACCCTACAAATTTTAGTACCCTGTATTTTTATGTTCATATCTTTAGGAACACTATCACAGTAATTGCCAAATGTTATGTAGGTTGTTTTATTTATATTTAAAGATAGTTTGTTCAGAGCTAACCAATTAGCTATATCATCCAAGTACTTATTCATTTTATTTTCAACTTTTTCCCAGGTATCATCAGATGCTATAATTGCTGTATCATCAGCATATGAGATAGTGCTGTCAGTTCTATTTATTAATAAATCATTAACGTAAATTATGAATAGAAGTGGTCCTAGTATAGTACCCTGGGGAACACCTGTGTCTATTGTTTCATATTGACTTTCTGTTATTCCAATTCTAACTTTTTGTCTCCTATTGCTTAGATAATTCATTATTAGTTTATGTGCTTTACCTCTTATACCATAATTATATAATTTATCTAATAAGATAGAATGGTTTACAGTATCAAACGCCTTAGCTAAGTCTAGGAATGTGATTGCTATTGGTTTGCTTTTGTCTAAATTGCTATATATTTCTTTCGTTATATAACTAAGAGCATCTTTAGTACCTTTATTTTTTACAAATCCATATTGATTGTGAGTTAATAGTTTAAATTTATCAAAAAATTCTTGTAATCTTACAAAAACAATTTTTTCTAGGACTTTTGCTATATTTGAGATTAAGGATATGGGCCTATAATTTGATATTTCCATTTTGTTTCCAGCTTTAAAGATAGGTACTACCTCAGCTGTTTTCAATGATTCAGGCCATATTGATTTTTCTAGATATATATTAAATATATGAGTTAATGCATTTACGATTAGATTTGATAGTATTTTCAAAGCTTTTGTTGGGATTTTATCAACACCGCCATTTTTTATTTTCATATTTTCAATTATTTGTAAAATTTCAAAATTATTAGTTGGTTTTATAAAAATAGAGTTGCAATTCATGGGTGGTAGTTTTAATATCTTACCCTGCGGAATATTAATTTTATTACTTAAATTCATTCCTATTTTGCAAAAATATGAATTCATTTGATTGGCAATTTTTGTAGGGTCATCTATTATTTCATCGTTATTCATTATTATTTTATTAATTGTATTATTATTTTGCGATTTAGTACCCAGTTTACTTTTTATATGTTTCCATAGTTGTTTGGAATTATTGCTACTTTTTATTATTAAATTTCTTTCATGCTTAGTTTTAGCTTCTTTAATAATTTTATCAAGACTCTTTGTGTAATTCCTATATTCTAATTTTATTCTTTCGTTATTAGGTTCATTACGCATTTTGACATATAATTGTCCTTTTCTTTCACATGAGATCATAATAGCTTTAGTGATCCAATCCTTTCTTGGTTTATTCTTATTATTTTTTCCATTTTTTAACACATATTTAGATTTTTCTAAACAGTCTTGTATTTCAGTTATTAAAGTTGTTGTAGCTTCTTCAGGATCATGCATTGATTCAATTATATTCCAATTTTTCATAGCAGCTACTCTGTGTAGTTTAATGTAATCATACTTATAGCAAATATTTTCTTTATTTAATGTTTGTGAATTGTTTATTTTTATAAATAATGGATAATGATCAGTAAATGGTATTAAAAGTTTGAAGGATTTGGTGTCTAGAGATTTGGTTTTTATATATATGTTATCAATGCATGTGCCTTCTCCACTATTATCATTTGGTCTAGTTGTATATATAAACGCAGGGTAAAAACCTTTTTCAAGCATATTATTTAAAAGTTCCTGACTGTTATGATCTTCTTTCATAATGTCAATGTTAAAATCACCAATAATTAAATGATTTTTTATATTTTTTTTGCCGTTCATATATGATTTTAAGTTGGAAATGAGTTCAGTACATGATAGATTATGACATCTATATAATGTTGATATTTCAAGAGAAATACCTCTATTTAGTGTTATTCTTGTATTTAATATTTTCAATTTACCAATTTCAATTGTTTCGGTTATTTCTGTTACGCAATCTTTTATATATACAACTACTCCATCATTTTGATTTATTTTGCTATTATTATAATATAAATTATAACCTTGTATAGCAAAATATTGACAGTTATGTAAGCACCATGTTTCTGAGCATACAATTATATAAGGTTTGATCCTCAAGTTATCACATTGTGAAGATATGTGTGTTCCAGCACAATTTATGCAACAAAGCTCATTTTCACAGTTACGAGGATTATGCCCAAATCTTCCACACTTATTGCAGGGCTTGATATTTATTAAATCCCAGACTCTGCAACTTTGATAACCAATAAAAATTTTATTTTGGTTGTCTCTTATACGTTTGTATAAATCTCTTGGTACTTCTATTATTAGGCTTAACTTGTTAGTAGTCGTAATTTCATTTATGTGTAATATCTTACATTTGTATTGATATTCACTAAAATTTCTTCGATTTATATCATTTTCGAGTTCATCTTGGTTCATTTGTGTGGGATCCACTCCAACTATTTTCATCTTTGGCGATTCAATTTTTTCATACACAACATTATAATTATTAGATAACTTTTTTGTTAAAACATCAAAAGTAGTTTTAGCACTTCTTTCGTCCAAGCTTTTAATCAATAATTCATTATCATTAATTGATTTCACATATTTAGTTTGAATATTTTTATCATCTATTAAATAATTGCACACTTTTTTTGAAAAATCTTTAGGATTTTTGTCTTTTTTTTTTATTTTCTACAATTATTGCTGGAACTCTTTTCTTTTTATTAATTGAGCCCCGAAACATTAATTTCACCGTGTATATTCCGAGTAATGTTAATCCACATCCATACATATACACACACAAACACACATACACTCACGCACGCATACACGCGCACACACACACAGACACATACACACACACATATATACACACACACATATACATACAGTCATACACACACACATGCACACACACTTACACACACACACACAGACATCCGTACATAAATTTTCTAAAAATAGTGTATTTTGATTCCCTGTATCTCAAAACATGTTTCTAACATGTTGTTAGAAAAACTTTTTTTACCATCTCAAAGCCTAAAGTTTTTTAACATTGATCCAAAAATAAAAATATTTTAATTTGTAAAATCATTATTTTTGTTAATTTTTCTACAAAAAAATTGAAAAACAATTTTATTTTTGTTTTTTATGTATGTATGTGTGTATGTGACAAAAAAATTGTGAAACGATAACTCTTCAAGGAAATCATGTTATGAGCAGAAATTTTGAAGACATATGAGGTGTTGCTCAATTTACAACTGATTAGATTTTGGAGCTGATTGCCCACATAGCACCCAATATTACAGGTACGTCGTAGAAATATTTCAACGCTGCTGTGATATTGCGGATAAATTTATATATTGCAGCTACATTTCTGTGATATTCCAGTATGATTTTTAGGATTGCAAGATTGCAGCAATCTTTTTATAATATTACATTACGATATATCACATTTTAATATTGCAGTGATATTCTTGTACGACTGCGCGATGATAAATTACAACGCAAGATTGCTGCAATAATTCTACAACATTACATTGTGATAAATCACATTGTAATGTACGTAGTATATTACTGTAATATTGTTATGTGATATATCACATTGCAATATTACAATAATATTATTACAAGCCCTGCTAAAAAAGACTCATTGAAGTCGATAGAAAAAAGTTCAATCGATTCTGAGTGTGAATCTTAATACCTATAATCGCTATTGAATACAATTCCAAATCAAATATATTAATGTTAAATTGAAAGGTCGATTCGAAACGATTAGCGAAAAAGCATTGCAGTCGATTGGGGGTCGAATCAGTATGAATCGACTTAAATATTGATTTTTCATATTAATTTTATCGCATTCAATCGATTTGTATAAAATTACGTTTTTAATTGTATTTTAATCGTATTCCGTTCCAATAATTGGTATTAAGATTCACACTCAGAATCGATTGAACTTTCTTCTATCGACTTGAATGCAGATTTTGCGATTCATTGGATTGATTTTAATCGAAACGATTCGATTTCAATAAAATGACGCTTTTAATTGGTTTTAAATGCTGTAGTGAGAATTAAAATAGACATTTAAAATCGATGTAACCTTTATGTATCGACTTCAATGTCATTTTTGCGATTCATTGGATTGATTTTAATCAAATTGGACGATTTCAGTAAAATGACGCTTTTAATTGGTTTTAAATGCTATAGTGAGCATTAACATAGACATTTAAAATCGATGCAACCTTTATGTATCGACTTCAATGTCATTTTTGCGATTCGTTTCATCGATTTTAATCGAATTTAATGTAGTCATTTGCAGATCATTATTTTTAATGAATTTTTATAGTATTCTTCAATATTGCTTGAATCAATACATTGTTATAGTAAATTATAGTAGAATTCAAGCATCATATTTATTCATGTAAATATTCTGCTAATAATCAGCATTTAAAAGCATTTGAATGACTAATTTGCTTCAATAGTAGATCAAAATCTAAAGTTACCAGATTACAAACGATTGAGCAGATTAAACTCAATTTAGATGGATTGGAATCGATTAATTATCTAATCCATCTCAATCAGTTTCAATCGGTTAAGACAATTATTATCTGGTGATATTGGATTGAGATTATTTTATTTATGAATTGATTTGTCATAATATCAGGGTATCTCTACTCAATAATTGTAAACAAAAATGGCTTTGTTGTAACTATTATTACTTTCAGTGTCGACTGGTAATTCAATATCTAACTTAAAAAGGAATTTCAAACAAATGATCCACTTATACGACTTCAATAGAATTGTCCATTAAAGCGAATCATTACGGCAATCAAACACACGAAAAAATGACGGAAAACTCTCTGTTTTAAGAAACTAGTAACTATAGTAACTATTGGATTTCACGTAGAAGCGATATATTGAAAGAATACTATATTGTAAACTTATAATTTTATTAAACCTACAGTGAAAAGAGCATTTTCATTCAACTGTATGATAAATTTTTAAGTTTGTAATAGGATTCTTTGACAATATCGCTTTTGCGTGAAATCTAATAGTTACTAGTTTCTTCAAATACTAAGTTTCGTTATTTTCTGTAGCTTGTGTATTTGATTATTGCCCTAATGATGTACTTTAAAGTATATTACGTGTTTATAATATTGCATATATATGTCTATATACTAAAGTCAGAGAACCTTCAGCGTGATTGTTAGAATTTATTTGCCTAAAAATTGAAGAATTGTACCCCTTAAGTATAGTTTCTAATTCAGTAAATGATGTGAACTGTAGGCCTATAATTATATTCCTGCATATTTTATGAAATATTTATGTACCTATATTATTAGCCTGTATAATTAAATTCTTCTAAAAGGCAATATTTTCCAAAGTGTGAAAAATTATCATACATAATCTTTCTTATACGAATACATCATGTATACTCGTATATGATGAGACTGTATGCAAACGGTTTCAGCCTATTGATTTTAAATAATAAATAAAATATTTGTCCTAAAAATGGTTAAGACTATTACGTATAAATCCCTATTATTCTTATTAATCAATATAAAGATATACTACTAACAAGCGCACAATAAGTTCAGCAATTCGAACGACTATTTACTGATGAATATGATTGAAATTCACAAACAACAAGTTTAAATCACAGTATTCAAATTGATTAACTTTCGTTTCGATGACTTAAGTTATAACTTATAAGTTTATTATGTGTCATTGCATATTTTATTTATTAAAACCAATAAACTATTACATCAATTAAAGTCAATCAAAAGATATTACTAGGTTACACTGAGTTTACGCATTCAAAAAGATTGGTGACCGTGTTCATTGAACTCAATTCAAAAAAATAAAAAATTATTGCAAAAATTATAAATTGGGATGGATTCAGTTTTCTGGCAATAGGTATTTATTAAAACCGATTGAAAAGAATCGCAATAAACACATTTAAATCTTATTCATAAAATTGCGCGTTTATACTGTACTGAAGTCGATTCTATCTTTAGGCATTCAAAAAGATTGATGATTGTGTTTATTGAATCCAATTCGAATGTATAAAACATGTATGCGAAAAATATTAATTGGGATCGATTCACTATTGTAACTATAGATATTTATTCAAACCGATTAAAAAGAATCGTAAAAAACACATTCAAATTTTATTCATAAAATTGCGCGATTAAATTGTACTGAAGTCGATTCTATCTTTACGCATTCAACAAGATTGATGATCGTGTTTATTCAATTACATTCAAATAGATTAAAAATGTATGCGAAAATTGCACATTGGGATCGGTTCAGTTTTGTAGCTATAGGTATTTATTGAAACCGATTAAAAAGAATTGCCAAAAACATATTTAAATCTTATTCCGAAAGTTGTGCGATTCAATTGTATTGAAATCGATTAATTTTAATGTAAAAATTGAGCATTAACAACGACTTCGATTAAAATCGATCCATCTCGATTAATTTTTTATCGTTCACTTTCAGCAAGTCAATAGCATCGATTCAAAACTATTAAATTCGATTAAAATTCAATTGAATTTAATTCATTTTAATTCGTCTTTTTTAGCAGGGAGTTTACAAGATGATATTTCTCGATGCATGTCACATTAATATTGCCATAATATTTCTAGAATATTTCACTGTGAAAATCACACTGAAATGTACGCGAAATATCCTGTAATATTGTTTTGTGACATATCGCATGGAAATATTATAGTAATATTCCTGCAAGTTTACAGAATGATATTTCTCAATGCATTTCACATTAATACTGTCAAAATATTTATATAATATTACACTAGTTACACATCACACTGAAATATATGCGAAATATTCTGTTATATTATTATGTGACGTATTATTACATTAAGATGTTACAGCTATATTCCTGCAAGATTACAGAGTGACATTCCTGGATGCATTTGAAGCTAATACTGTAGAAATATTCTACTATATCATACAGTAATAAGTCAATCATAATTTGTTTAGCGGTCATATTTTAATTTTATCGTTTTATCTTGCCAGAGATCTTGACAATAACTGTAAAAATGATTTAATAATGTAGTTAGTCGAGGTTTGAAAGTCAGTTTTCTGAAGATTTCCGCTAGATGTCGCTTTGGCGTTTTCTCGCAAGTGCTAAGATTCGTCTTCAGTTACTATATAAGGACAGTTAAAAAATTACGATAATGTGTGTCATCCCAAAGCTGCTGAACGAATATTGACAGGCGTTTATTACATGTATATTACTGATACTAATAATGGTACTAGCGTTACGTGGAAATAAAAATAATGAAAAATGAACAGGAAATTGTATATACTTTCGATAAAATAATAATAATAATGCTGGAATGTCACTGAAATATTACCCAGTATTTCCATTGTTATTATTGTGCAGTATATCGCAGGAATACTTAATATAGCACGTAGTACTCATGTGATATTGCTGCAATATTGAGTACTATGTCAGGGATAATAAAAAGTACATTCGTTATAAAAACTACCCGGGTGCAGAGTCGTTGGGGCCGTTTTCTCCCCCCCCCCCCCTCACCTCTGAGTCTCCCTCCATGCAACAACTCGAACAGCTTGCACGCATTGCATTGCGGCACCTGTAAGACTTAGGGGGCTAACCGAAGATCACTTCCGCTTCGGCCGGAGTAATACGGACGTTCTAGAGGATTAAGTGCACTCCGCGCATCTTCCACAGGGACAACTCTTCGCGATTTCGCATCTCCCATAACAACACATAGTTTGTCCGTTTCATCTGTCGCCCAACGTGGGGCCCTGTTTAATTTCGCGGAGCATGATACCCCCTATGTTTGAACTGTCTATGACAGACTCACAGTAACGGACGGCACCGACATTATAAAATCTACACTCACACAAAAAATTACACACCCACGCATTTAGTTAAACCGATTTGAGAAAACATATTTCTTTTTACACAAACACACCATTTCAAGCGGGCTTCAAAGCTTCTTCTCTAATCAATTGAATATTATTTCAAGTTAAGTCATATTTGTATACGCGAACGATGTAAAAGCCAAGGGTTGCCCCTCTTTGGAATTTCATATTCGGGAGACGCCTGCCAATCTATAGCAGTCCTTAAGATGTACAGTCGTGATAAAAATTTTATATCTCGAGTAACGTAGCATCAAGCTTAGATAATTGCTGTAAATCAATCAATTCTTCTAAGGTTTTGCATAATTGCATAAAATTCTAAAAAAATGGTTGTTAATAACAGGCGCTCAGGCGCTATCTTTGAGGAAATCAGAGAAACTCAGCCTGATGATGTCTTAGATCAAGACGATAAGAAACAAAGAGACTGGACAGATGCGGTTAGCCAAGAATTGAAATTGCTGGATGAGAGACAGGGTGCACTCAAACGGGGTATACGTCATACGGTGGCTGGCCAATAGATTAAAGACATTAACCAATTCTTAAAAATATTAACGGATTTCGATAATGAGCGAGGTAACAGCCATTTCGGAGGAATTTTATTACGAACACGCGGAAACTTTTAAGTCGAGTCCTACCTTACCGATCAGTGGTAAACTTATAAAAGGCGCGACGGGCGGGAAATCAACGCGTTTAAAAATTCAAGTACGGCTAAATACAAAAATAAATAAGCTCGAAGAAAAAATTATTTTTATTGCCATTTCTAAACTCATTAAGCCGTGCCTAATCGGATTTGATACAATAAAAAATTTAAAAATATTAATAGATACGGTACACGAAGAAATTATTTTCTCGATAAAAAATAAAGACGGAGTAATCTCGTACGTTGATAAAAGAGTACCGCGGAACGAATTCACGTCTCTAACAATAACGAATGAATACACCGCGAGCGGGTATGATTCGGATCTTGATAATCTTTACGAAGATTACGAAAATAATTACGAAAATCCCTACGAGCTACCCTTAGAGAAGATCGAGGAAAAAGTAAATTCTTGTGATAACCTAAATGAGACACAAAAACAAAAGTTAAAAAATTTAATAATCGTGAAAAAAAGAAGCGTTTGAGAAAAAACCCGGTCTATTAACTACATACGAGCACGAGCTCATAATTACTGATAAAACCCCGTGGTTTTGTAAGCCATACCCGTTACCGTTGAGTCAAAGACAAGCCGCATTAGAAGAATTTAAACGCATGCTCGAGTTAAATATAATACGTAGATCGAACAGCGTATATATAAAGCCGATAAAAATCGTAATGAAACGCGATAATTCAGTTAGGCCATGCCTAGACGCGAAAAAATTAAATAAAGTCTTGCGAAATAATTATGAAGGACCTCCCGGTATCGAAAAGGTACTTCAACAATGTACGGATAAACCGATAACAAGCGTTACAGATTTTACGGCTAGTTACTGGCAAATTAAACTCGAAGAAAATTCTAGAAAATATGCCGCGTTTAAAGTAGATAATCACGTGTACGAATTCAACGTCGTACCATTCGGGGTTAAAACAAGCGGATCTGCGTTAATCCGGGGTCTAGCAGAAGCCACATACGACTTTGATAATTTCTTAGTTTTGTTCGTAAACGATATGATGATCAGGTCGCAAACCTACGAGGAGCATTTAGAACATCTTGAAAAACTCTATGATAGGCTTATTAAACATAACCTAAGATTAAATTTCAAGAAATCTAAATTCTTCTGCGAGGAAATAGAGTTTTTAGGGCACTATATATCCGCGAAAGGGGTACGACCTGATCCAAATAAAATAAAAACGATACAAAATTTTAAAAAACCACGAAATTTACGCGAATTGCAGAGTATCATTGAGTTTATTAATTTTTATTCGAAATTTACAAAACATTATGCAGAGTATCTAAAACCTTTGTTAAATCTATTGAAAAAAGACGTAAAATTCCATTGGACTAATGATCATCAGAGGGCGTTTGAAGAAATAAAAACGCTTTTTGATGAACACGTGTTCTTAAAATATGCAAACCCAAAGAAACCGTACATTCTAACGACGGATGTATCGAACTTTGCCTGTGCAGCCGAGTTATCTCAGTTAAACGATGACGAGGAAGAAGAGGTAGTCGGCTTTGTGAGTAGAACATTAAAGGGAAGCGAATGCTCATATTTCACAACTGAAAAAGAAATGCTAGCCCTTGTATGGTCGCTCACCAAACTAGACACCTTCCGTAGGGGGGCAGTAGAAATTATAGTCCGTACGGATCATGAGGCTCTAACGTTTCTAAAAACGTGTAAATTGAACAATCAGAGACTCCAAAGATGGAACCTCGCGATCCAGGACTATAATATAAATCTCATACGCATACCGGGGAAGTTAAACACAGTCGCGGATTATCTAAGTAGAATCGACGACGGAGAATATGTTAAGCGCGAAAACAAAACAGAAATAATAATCTCCGCACTTGCGAAACAAGAACCGAGTAAAGAATTAAAGATAATGTGTAAAGACTTAGAAAAATTTCAACGACAAGACCCGATAACACGACAAATATTGTATAATTTAGAAATAAACGATGTAAAAACGCTAGCGAGATATAAAATTAGCGATAAAATATTATGTAAAATAACGAAAACTAAACTTAAGATACATGTACCAAATAATATGTTGCGGGATTTCATCCGTGAAATCCATAATAGTTATGGACACATAGGTAGTAGAAAAATAAACAAAATGTTGTCAGAGCATTTTTTCGCTCCTACCTTAAAAAAGATCGCACAGATACTAGTATCTTGTGATTCATGTCAAAGAACAAAATATCTAACTAAAAAATATAGAGAAATGGCACAACCGATCTTAGTTCAAAGGCCAGGAGAAATGCTCTCTATAGATTTTTACGGACCGTTGCCGACCTCAGCGCGAGGAGTTAAATATATATTAACTAGCATAGACGTATTTAGCAAATATGTTGTATTCTATCCTTTGCGTAGAGCCACGGCGCGAGCGGTAATTCAGAAAATCGTTGACGACTATGTACCGACATATGGTAAACCGGACGCGATCATTTCCGATCACGGAACTCAATTCACGAGCGAGAAGTACGTTAACGCGTTAGAATCAGAAGGGATAAAAGTAATTTATTCGTCAATAAGACATCCGCAATCTAATATCCTATAACGAGTGCATCCAGAGTGAGGACGATTCTTCAGAACCTTCGTTCAGGGCAAACACAAAGGCTGGTCGCGATACGTAAAAATAATTCAAAACATTATAAATGAAACGCATCACGAGTCAACCGATTTCACGCCGACCGAGTTGCATTTTGGGAGAAAACCGACGCGAATTTGGGAGAAATATATAAAAATACCGCCGGAAGAAGACGACATCAATCAGGAGAAAAAGATAGCGTTAGCATGCGAACAACAATCATTTCACATTCAATATCAACGATAAAGTGATGGTAAAGGCGCTAAATGTATCCGACGCGGAAAATGGGAAGTTAGCAAAATTCTTTGACGTATACGAAGGACCGTATGTAATAAAGGATAGAATAGGGATAGACACTTACTTATTAACGAGCGAGATCACGGCAAAAGACCGCGGAAATACATAGAAAGCGGGCGCAACATAAGAAACTCTAAATTTCTAAAATAATAGACACCGCGGGTAAACAGAGAGAGAGTAGTAGAGTCTCGCGAGCTAAGGTGACAATAACACCATCGGGTCAAAATATGAAAACATGCGGTGACCGATAAACACCGCCGAAAAATCAACGAGTAGAATTAGAAGCTCCGAGAGCTCAGTTTAGTCCAGATCCTTGACATGAGCGGACCAAAAACAGCGACCGTAGCCTCGCAGACGAGTCCGGTGGAGGTGTGCCACCAGGGGACGCAAGTCAACGAGCTGATGATCTCAACCGAAAAGGCCGAGTGCTGGACGGTGACACACCAAGTCATCTGCCAGCGGCTTAAATCCGGGGTAGCAGCTCGTTGGCATCCCGGGAGCAAGGCGTACGCACCAGGAAAAAATACGCAGACGAAGAAGCTCCTGGGACGCAACGGGGGCACTCAGACCTTGAGCCAAGAGATAGAGAAGGTGACCCCCAAGAGGCCGTTCCCCTATACCTCCACCCAGGAACCTCCGCCCAAGCGACGGGCGATTCCACTACCAACGCCGTCGCCACTACACCTCCCACTACCTCCATCACCACCACCTAGTATAGAAAAGAGTTTTTTATGTTACCATCGTTTGTAAGTTTGTATTTTTAGGTGTAAAATAAAGTATTTTAAGTTTAGTTTTTTTTAATTTTAATTAAATTAGTGTATAATGTTAAGAAAAAATGAAGTATTTTAAGTTTAATCTTATATATTATAAAGTAATTTTTAGTTTTTTATATAAATAAAATATTATTCAGTTTAAAATAAGACATTATAATTGTACCACGCATTTCACACTTAGCACTACCTCTCCTTTTATTGAGGGAATAAAATTTGATAACAGACCTGTGGCTTTATAAAATTTTATTGGGGGGCTATGAGACGGCATATCATATAATGATAAGAGGTTAGAGTGGAACGCGTGTACCGACATACCGGCACACGTGTTACCATAAGAATTAGGCAAAGAGTTACAAACTTGACCCACAGGTGGCGTCGAGACATATAACACGCAAGTGAGAGCACAAGCTCGGGTATATAAGCAGCCGTGCGGCCGCAGAGCATTCATTCTCTTTCTAGCGGCTACGCGTATTAGAGTGGGGTAACCTTACCCCGCTCTATATAGCCAAGTCCACCCTAGAATTGAATCAAACTTAACACAATCCTATGTAGATACATTAATAGTACATTATGCATCGAGGGAGTAAAGTGGGCAATGTACGCACTGTGTGACGTTGCCGACCGAGCGAAGCGAGGTCGGCATTTCACACAGTGCATGCTTGCCTACTGTACTCCAGAGGTGCGTATACTACTTTTCACCACACCCCCGTAAAGAAATGACTGTACGCATCTCAGCAGGCCGTACAGTACCCCATGCTCTGCCTAGAAGTAAAGTGACTTGTGTACGCGCGACGCGCTGTTTTACCGCTCGAGACGCAGTCGAGAGCGGAAAAAGGCGCATCGCGCATGCGCAAGTCACTTTATTCCCTAGGCAGTCCATGCGGTACTGTACGGCCTGCTGAGAGGGCGTACAGTCAGCACTTTACGCGCAGTGTGGTGAAAATTAATAATAAACCCCTTAAAATATATAAATCTCTAACACTTCTTTAAACATCTTCTAACACTGCCAAACCGGAGTTTAATACCAGACAAGTTCAAATCTCGAGCCGGACCTGTCGACGTATTGACTCCCATCCGGGGTGACGTCCGTAGGCTCTTCGACCCTTGGACGCGCACCCTGAAGGTTACAAGCTTCGGCTACCCGGGTGCAGAGTCGTTGGGGCCGTTTTCTCCCCCCCACCTCTGAGTCTCCCTCCAGGCAACAACTCGAACAGCTTGCACGCATTGCATCGCGGCACCTGTAAGACTTAGGGGGCTAACCGAAGATCACTTCCGCTTCGGCCGGAGTCATCGCACGTTTTAGAGGATCAAGTGCACTCCGCGCTTTTTCCACAGGGACAACCCTCCGCGATTTCGCATCTCCCATAACGACACATAGTTTGTCCGTTTCAAGTATTAAACAAAAAATAACTATAAGAAATTTTCGTGTAGAGATATTTTTTTTTTTTTTTTTTTTTTTAACGTCGCCATGTTTGTGCTCCCATGTGGTGCTAATCGACGACGGGGGTCTGCGGTGTGTTTGTAAACAAAGCACATGTAATTTTTACAGAGGTGCTTGTATCAATCGGCAGAGACTAGGATTCGAACCCGGGTCACCGGCGTGGGAATCCGACACTCTACCGACTGAGCCGCCGCAGGCCCCCGTGTAGAGATATGATGAGAATTATTTTAATTAAGTTTTAAGATTATCTTGAACTGGCGATACTTAGACGCGTGTGTCCAACGAGTAAACTTTAGCTTTATTTATTTAATGCGAATTTCCATTATTAAATTCTCAAACTCTATTTATTAGGATCTGTCTTTGTGAAAGCATTCTGCTAAAGCTATTAGCAGCGGTTTTTTCTCTACTCAAATAACTGTGTTGACATAAAATATATTATTCTACACTCATATAACCTGAAAAAATTGATATCACACTAGTATAATGTAAAAAATAGCTGTACCTACAAAGTGTGAATAATTAGTTACTACCCTAAAACACCAGTCTTGCAGCTCAGTCTGCATAATATTGTCTACACTGTCAAGCAGCTCTACTTGCACTGCAGTATAATTTGTAACTGTATAATCTACGGCATTTACTCTCTACTAACACACTATTGTAATCCAGTCGGGACAGATATTCAGAGTATTGAGATTCCATAACAGCACAATTTTCGCATAAATTGATAGTTTTTGTTATGTAGAATAATATGGGACATAAGCGTACTTTTAAAATTATCTAGTCGTTAAATGGAAAATCAACAAACGCCAATTTTTTTTACTTTTTCGAAGATTTCTTGCAATAACTTCATTCCTTTTCATCCAAGGAAAAAGGTCTATGAGTTTTTTGTTCGTTATGAAATTTTCTATGAAATGCGACCGGTTAGAATATCTAAAATTATATTATTAAGTCGCAAAATCTTGGAAAAAAGGTACATACTAAGGATAATAAGTTTACGAGGTCTGTCCCAAAAGTATCCGACCTACGTTCATATCTTCGCGCGGAGAGACTCAGACGACCTCTGGAGGGTACGAACGTCACCAGCAACTCCTAACCTTCTCGTCAGGAACCTGAGATACCGATGAAACGCCTTAGTTCCCGCGCAGCGTGTATTTGTTTACAACGACTTTTTTGCGTTCGTCGCAATTTGCTTATTGCTAAAAATGGCAGAACGAACCGAACAGCGAATTTGCATAAAATTTTGCTTTAATCTCGGTAAAAGTTATGCGGAAACTATTGAAATGTTGCAAAAGGCCTTTAAAGATGAGTGTATGGGCAAAACACAAATAAAAGAGTGGTATAGGCGGTTCAAAAGTGGCCGCACATCTGTTGACAGTGATCCTCGTTCATCAAGTCAATGTTGATTGTTTTTTTCAATTGTGAGGGCGTTGTGCACCACGAATATGCCCCTACAGGCCAGACAATCAATAAAGAGTACTACGTTGAAGTTTTGAAAAGATTACGTAATGCAATCAGGAGAAAACGACCGCAACTTTGGGAAACCGGTGACTGGCTTCTTCATCACGACAATGCTCCAGCGCACGCATCAAACCTTGTGCAGCAGTATTTATTGAAATACAGTGTTGCGCAGCTCCGCCAGCCTCCATACAGTCCTGATATAGCTCCCTGCGACTTTTGGCTGTTTCCTCGATTGAAAATGCCGCTTAAAGGACATCGATTCGACAATAAACAGACTGTTCAAACTAATGCGACGAATGCACTAAAGGCGATTCCGAAGTCTGACTTTCAAGAGTACTTTAATAAGTGGAAACATCGATATGAGCGTCTTGTTGAATCAAATAGGGACTACTTTGAAGGATGCCACCCCCCGGATGACGAAGAATAAATCAAGCGCCAAGAAATCGAGGTAGGTCGGATACTTTTGGGACAGACCTCGTATTGTTATTGTTTATTCCATTTTGCAATTGAATATTGGAAAATTTTATTTTTATTACCATAGAGGGCTTGCTATCTAGTGCTGATTTTTTTTTTCATATACTTTTTATGTCTGAAAATCATATTCTACGACTACTCAACACAAAGTTATAGGGTCATCAAGTTTAAGCCCTGTATTTGATGTGATCGTAATTGTCAGTTAAAATCAAGTTATACAAACAAAAGTAAAGTTAAAATATCGGAAAATCTTAATTGCATTTTATTAATTACGACTTAAAGAACTCCAAATAATTTTCGGAAAAGTATCATAATAGAATACTATAGTACTAACAAAATTAAATCCGTTGACTATCATTCGTCGGGAGAGCGCAAGATTGGGCCAATTCAGGAAAAGAGGCAAAAAGAGGCCAACTCACAAATAAATCTTTTAGATCCAAAATACATCCCCAAAAATCAATGATTGGATTATTTTTAATGAAACTCGAAATAGGAGAGACTGGGGTCTAACGGATTACGGGGTATATCGGGAAACTAGCTCTAATTCCTATATAGAGCGATAAAATGTTTGGTTTCGCATGGCAATCTACTTGAAGTGGTAGTAAGTGGTAGTAATGTTCTCTGTATGGAAAATTCTCCTCGAAGCAGACAAATTTTGACAACACAAAAAGTTTTTAGAGCCGTATAAATCACAACATATTTTATGCATAGCTAATGGATTTTCTCTTTAATTATCAGTAGTTATAAAGTACCTTAGATATAATATTTAGATTTATTAAGCATACAAAATATTATATCGCTCTCTTAAGGTGGTCTTATAGTAAAATTTGACGAAAAACTCGATTTTATTTAATTTCATTTTCTGATACTTCGTACATTTTAAGAACAGAAAATGATGTTGTATTGGCAATGTTAATATTGGCCATATAAATTATTTTAATGAACTTAATAGTTATTTATACGCATTTCTCCTCCGACCTTTATTGCACACAATACAGCGTGTTTCTAAGTTAACCAAATCCTGACTTATGTCCAAATCTACTGTTTACTATGCAGGCAAACTTCAGAAAACATAGAAATTGATAATAAAAAATTATGATTGATAATCTGCGATAGAAAAAATGTTTTAAAATCATCAGAAAATTATTTCTTATTTTTACAAAAGTGTGGTTCTCTCCATTTATGGTTTTCCAATGTTCAGCAAGTCTTGTACGCATAGGATTGCAATGAATCAATCTGAAACTTTAAGGATATCGTACTCAACTTATTCGTATTATAACCATGAACTCCGAATTTTCAAAAAAAATATAAAAAGAAAGTGTTACCCATGAATAGAGATAGAAATGTGTTTTTTAAGGTCGTATTTATAATAAAAATTTAATATAATATCATTTTTCTTTATACTTGTGGTTTTAAAACTTTGGAGTTCACAGTTCTATGTGGTACAGGTGTTAGATATTACATAATTTTTTTCAAATGCTATACTTGCATCCCCATGCGCAAGAACAGTTTTTAAAAATATCAATTTTCATTGAAAATTGCTAGGTTTTCCGACATAACTATTGGTCTACTGTCTAAAAATTTATGAAAATTTAGAAACAACTTTCTTTTTAGGTAACAAATATAACTACTGTTACGTCTAGATCATTGCCTAGCATACACCTTCTCGTCGCCAAGCTATATGTATCTTACCGTACTGAATCATACTTATCGACCTACGTTATATAACGAGTATCCTACCTTGTTTACCTCATACTCCAGGATAATACACTCATCCACCCCAATATTTCCCGAATTCTCTTCCGCGACTCTATACCTTTGTCGCCCCCTCCTCGAGTACGCATAATTAATCACTAGTTTAGGCTAAGCATGCGACCCCCTGCAAGGTTATAAAAGGTATAGCCCCCATGGCTCCTAGACATTTGCCCTCACACTTTTGCCTTCAGCATAAAGCCTTCTGCATTCGAACTTTCAGCCGTAAGCACGTACACACCAGTATGTTATTTGACTTTTCACTTGTAAAAGGGACACGCCCTTATTCTTAATTTTGTACTTCTTATACAATAAACTTGCTCTTAAATTTATTTGCTCGCGTTGATTGATTCACTGTACCTGCGCTTCTATTCATATCTTCCGCCGCCATCTCGAGCACGAGACCGCCCGCAGTGCAGCGCAGCCCAGTTGAGCCGACTACAAGGAACCAAGGTCTAAACACACACACAACGTAAGTCCCTAAATATCTCATCAGCCTCTCCGATCCTATCGTAAACTCGCACTTCCTATTTTTACCACTATCATATTAAATGTCATTTTCGCTATCCTGCTTTTGCTAATGTCTCGACTCCCAGGTAAATTATGCAAGTATTAACCTAAATTAGAGACGAACGCGATTTAATTTCATATTATCTTCACACCATTTATTGCTTACGCTCGACGTAACACTACCAAATTAAAATTTTTTAATCATATAACTAGCAAATTTTTTAAAATTTGCTATCAGAGCACCTTCAGGTATTTCAAAGTCATTTTATAAGTGCAGTTTACAGTTGGAATGAAACATTAAATATGTACGTGAACGCGGGTTTACATTCTTTAATTGGATAGTAAACTAAATTTTTAACCGACTTCGAAAAAGGAGGAGGTTCTAATTCGGCCTGTATATATATATATATATATATATATATATATATTTGGTAGTGTTACAAATTTTAATTTGGTAGTGTTACGTCGAGCGTAAGCAATAAATGGTGTGAAGATAATATGAAATTAAATCGCGTTCGTCTCTAATTTAGGTTAATACTTGCATAATTTACCTGGGAGTCGAGACATTAGCAAAAGCAGGATAGCGAAAATGACATTTAATATGATAGTGGTAAAAATAGGAATACATACATATATATTCTTTCTATGTTTGTTCACGTATTACTCCGAAACTACTGGATTAATTTGAATGAACATTTTTTAAATGAAAGAGGATGATCCCATGGTGGTCCCATTCCAATTTTGTAAGGATTGGTCCAGTATCTAACCAGTAATTTAGTTTTTTGCTAGATATTTTTTCCGTACATTTCGGATTTTGTCGACTCTGTCTGCCGATTATTTGGAAACTACTGAACCGATTTTGATAAACATTTTTCTAATGAACGATGATGAGCCCATTACATTACTGGGCCAGTAACGAGCCAGTACTAGGTCAGTACTGACATTTTGTTATGTTCGTTCGCCGATTATTTCGAAACTTTTGAACTGATTCGGATAAACTTTTGGATTTAGATAAATAAAATGAAATTTGGCCGGTACAACTAAAAAGTATAAAATAGAAAGTTTAAAAAAACCACTCCAAAAAAATCGAAAAAAACGCTCTGAAAAGTATGAATAATCGATAAAATCCTGTTCGAAGTCGTCGCCGAATTTCAAACTGACTTATAGTATCTTTCTTATAGATATGATTTAGTACTTATACTGGATTGGGTCTAAACAAAGTCACTCTATACTGTTTGCATGTTTGCAGTCCTGGAGGGACTAAAGTAGCCGGACGAGAGTAGAGTAAATTTACTATTTTCTTTACCAATAGTTCCGCGCGCTTCCCCAAATTATTAAACAGGCATTACGGTCTTTGATTGCTCTTTAATCAGGACGTAATACTATGTTTTTCATAAAACCATTGATATTATGTTATTCTTTTTAACAAAATCAAAAATTCTGTTGCATAAAATCGTTTCAAATATTTTAGGTACATTAGATATTAATGAAATAGGTATATAGTTAGAGACATTATGTTTCTCACCAGTTTTATCTATAGGTACAATTTTCGCTCTTTTTAGTGTATCCGGCCAGATAGCTTTTCGATACATGAATTAAATAATTGCGTAAGTGGTTTTCAATTCAATCCATGGGGATCCAATTTCAAATTATAAAATATGTTTGTTACTTCATATGAACTTGTTGATTTTATTAATATGGAGTATTCGTTCATGTTTGTCTGTTTCAAATCAGATTCGATCGGTTTATCAATCGATTCACTGAGCTTTTGGTCTATTTCACAAAAATATTTGTTCATATTTGTAGCTATTTCAACTTTATCAGTTATCATATCAGTATCAGTCTTAATATAATTTATAGTATCCTGCGATTTCATTATCTTACCAAATTTTGTGTTTATAACTTCCCATAGTTTATTGGGATTATTACTATTATTTTGAATTAGGCTTTTATCATATTAAATTTTTGCATCCAATATTACCTTATCTAAAATTTTGGCATAGTTTTTGTACTGAAATCTTAGTTGATCATTGATACAATCCATTTGCCATAAATTATACAAGAAATCCTTTGTCTCACATGATTTAATAATAGCATCTGTAATCCAATTTGTCCTGTGTTTCTCTTTGTCTGCACTTTTTTTATTTTTCCTAGTTCTATACATTGATTAATTTCATTAATTAGTTGGTCAGTAGCTACATTAGAATCATGTATTGACATAGATGCTCTCGAATCTCTTGTATTAACAATATTTCTTAGTTTTTTACAATCTAATATTATTGCCGATTACTTATTTTCAGTTTTAATCTTATTCACAGCAATAAATAAGGGGCAGCGGTCTATTATAGAGTTTTTAAGTTTATATGTTTTTGTACTTAAGCAGTTTGTTTAATGAAAATGTTGTCAATGTATGGCCCTTTACTATTTCCAATAGGAGGTCTTGTAATACCTACAAAACCAGGGATATTAGAGACTTGTATAAATCTATATTAAAATCTTCTATCACTAAATGATTTTTGGTATTTCTCTTTTTGATTAAGAATTTATTTAAATCTAGAATGAACACAGTCTTATGTATATCATGAGATCTATACACGGCAGAAATTTCCATACTACTTTCATTTTTTAGTGTAATATGAGTATCTATAATTCTAATCCCTCCAGATACAACAACTTTAGTTTATTTCATTATATTCCTATAAACAAAAACAATTATTCCATCATTTTGATTTATTCAACTTTCATTATAATAGCTCTCATACCCTTCTAGTTTATATAATTTATAGTTTACTTGTACAAAGGCTTCGGTATATACAACGATAGACGGTTTGTTAATTAAACTTTCAAATAATATTTTCACTTTATCAAAATTTGCATTCATAATTCTTAATTATTAGCGTCTTTTTTATCTTTATTCTTCTTCTGGCTAATTTTGTGAAGTTTGCTGCTGACGCCCTTTTTGTTGTTGTCCATGCCGTTGTCCTTGTTGTTCATGGCTTGTCGAGCTGGTAGATGCTGTTATCTTCTGTTGTTTTCGTTCTTGTTGTTACTGGTTTGATGAGCTAGTACGTGTCTGCTTGTGTAATTGACCGTTCGGTACCCTTTAAGGCGTTGTTGTATCCCACGATTGTAAGGTAGGTTTCATAAGATAGTTCACAGAGTCTATATATCTTTTAAATTTTTGCTCAAAATTTGACATAAATTCGTATCAGAAGTATGATGGTTTATGTCATACGTGGTTTTGTATTTGCTATTGATAAAAACATAATTTGCACAATTATTATTTACGCTTCTACAATCTTTAGTCTTGTTTTTTCCTGAGTATTTAAGACAAGTTGTCTCATTATTATACTTTATTCACTGACCTAATGTTGATTAAGTCGTAAACTTTACAATTTTGAAAGCCGACGAAAGTTTTGTTTTTGTCTCTCTGATATGCTTATAAATTTCAGCTGACACTTCCATTAATACAGTACTTAGATTATTTATGTTGTTCTTGTACATGTGTAAAAATTGATCTTTTGTTGAAAAATTGTTAAAATTTCTACTGTTTATGTCACATTCTATATCTTCTTCTTTCATGTCAGTGTAATTATCTATACCCCCTATTTTTTTCTCAGGTTAATTAGTTCCTATCTTTTTAAATCATATTTACTATTCAGTTCCTCTTTTAATAAAGTATCAGTTAATTTAGCACTGTCATTGTTCAAAAACAGATAATGATTATTTCATCCTGGTTTTTTAACTGAATATGTTTGGTTTGTATTTTCTTTAGCTGAGTCAAACGATCAGTTAAATTCTTTTTAACGTCTAATTTGTTATCTTTGTCAGTACTGTTTGTTTATTTCGCCGTTATTCTTCGTACTCTTTTTTGTTATGGTTTAGGGTGACTAATTATTTCTGTGTACGAAAAACTCTTGACTTCACTATTTCCTTGACTTCCTTGTAGCTTGTCTTTTGATAGTACAATTTGTCCTTTAAATTTACTGAGTCTGGCTGATCGCATCAACAACTTCAAGGACGATTTCCTGAGGGTCAATCCTAATGCGACCGAAAGCGTTCTCTAGACTTACATCGAGACTCTGCGTCAAATGTGCTCTTCCTTCCAATCGCGTCACGAGAGCCTCCAGCGACGCAGCGTCCTCCTGGCAACCGAATACTTCGCCCAGGATGTCTACGGAATCACTTAACGGTGCTACTTTTCTCAACTGGGCTGCTTTTATGATGAGTTGGCAAGCAGAACTAGCGCTCCCGCGGAGTCGCGAATGAGTTCTCGCTCTCACCTCTCCAGGATTAACTTACCAAAATTTTCTGGTAACGACGAAGACTGGGAGCCATTTCGAGACTTATTCCTCTTTCTCGTCGATCACGAAACGACCTCGACAGGAGTCCAAAAGCTACATTCCTTGAAGACATCAATTGAGAGCAAGGGCTGCTCTGGAAAAATTTCCGATCACCGAAACGAATCACGCAATTGCTTGGAGCATGCTGGTGAAGCGCTACGAGAACACGCGCCTACTTGATCTTTGGCATCTGAACACTATCTCCACTTTAACCCAGGTGGTGAAGGAAGATCCAAGTAGTCTGCATAATCTATTGGACACCGCGTCATCTCGGAGGGATGTCTTGAAGCCTCTCGGGCGTCCAACCGAACACTGGGACGACGTTTTCATTTTCTACCTAACCAGAGCCTTGGATGCTATGCCGAAAGGACTGGGAGAAGACGGTCACCAATTCCGATACGATGCCCACCTTTCACGACATCTCGACGTTCCTGCAGAATCGGATAAGAGCTTTGCAATCCAGCGAGCTTATAAAGACCGCAAGTCAGGGGCATCTCTCCAAAAGCCTCCCTCCGGCACCCAGATCGCTCATCAAGCTACAGACTGTTGAGACATCCGTCGTCAAAGGCAATGTCTCCTTTGAGTGCGTTTTCTGTAAGGAACGACATTCGATACTGCGATGCCCAACATTCTTGAGGCTCGATGTGGGACAGCGACGAGCCAAAACTGCACAGTTGAAACTGTGTTACAACTATCTAAAAATGGGTCATGCAGCCGCCGTTTGCTCCTATAACTTTGTGTGCAAGGAATGCCGTGCGTCGCACCACACCCTCCTCCATGTATCGCGGAAGAGGCCCGCAGCAGATACCCCCTCACAGACACCGATCAAGCAGGTACGAAAAGATGTGGACGAAGCCCAATCGGTGGCCAACCCTCAGGTTAACCTAACGCCGGAGGAATGACTGGTGCTGCACGCCACGGCGCGAGTAACCTTGATATCCTCCGGGTGGCCGGCGACTGCAGGTCCGGGGGCTCATCGATCCCGGATCAGAGGCCAGCTTTCTCACAGCTCGGTTGGCTCAACACCTCGACACCGCCCTGCAAGAGGTCGAAATAGGAGTCCAAGTGCTAGGAGGACGACGAGTGGATGACACCCGTTGAAAGGCAATCCTCACAATCATGACTGCCGACCAAACTTGGAATCAACCAGGCTATGTCCTCTGCCATCTTGGTGTCAAACACCGAGAATGGACTTGAGAAGTCAAGCCTGGAGGCATCTTCAAGGTCTCAACCTCGCGGATACCGACTTTAGTAGACCCGGAGAGGTTGATCTGTTACTCGGTGCCGACACTTATGGCTTGTTGATCCTCGAAGGGCTGAAGAAAGGACCTCCAGGCACACCCGTAGCGCAGAAAACCCGCTTTGGCTGGACCATTCTAAAACCGGTCATGCAGTCTGATGGAAGCCACAAAGAGGCGCTGAGCTCTGCCTGCATTTCCTGGGCCGATGACGCCGCAACCAGTCAATTGCTTCAAAGGTTCTGAGAGCTCGAGGAGATCCAGGCTGATCCTCTCCTCACACAAGATGACGGAGAGTGCGAGCAACTTTTCATCGAAGGCTACCGACGTGGTGAGGACGGGCGGTATGTCATTCGTCTTCCTCTCAAGCTCGCAGTATTGAATAAGCTCGGAGATACGATGAAAAGCGCCTGCTCACAGATGTGGCGACTTCGCAGACGGCTCTCGGAAGATCAAGTCCTTCATAAGAAGTACTCTGCTTTCATCCGTGACTACGAGCTGGCCGGACACATGCGCCAAGTACCGCCTCTCACATTTCAAAAGTAACCAACTAAACCTCTGTGTTATCTACCACATCACGGAATTTGGCAGAGAGGAGATGAGCTCACCAATAAGCTGAGGGTGGTGTTCAACGCGTCGTTTCGATCCACTTCACGTCTCGCCCTGAACGACGCCCTGTATGGGCCCCACTCTACAAAGAGATCTCCCAGCCATCATTTTCAATTGGATGCTCCACCCGATCGTCTTTTGTACGGACATTGGGCAAATGTATCGGCAGATTCGAGTCGACGAGCGAGACGTTGATCTGCAGCGAATCGTTTGGTAATCAGAAGAACACAAGGCTGCCCGACACTACCAGCTCTTGACGGTGACTTACGGAACCTCCTGCGCACCCTATCTCGCAATCCGAACACTGCTGCAACTCGCTGAGGATGAGGGAGCCCGATTCCCGTTGGCCCAGAAGGCTCTACGCTCGGACACTTATGTCGACGATATTGTCACTGGAGCAGATGATCTACTGTCCGCTGTTGCGCTCCGAGACCAACTCATTCTGATGCTACAAGCCGGAGGCTTTCCGCTCCGCAAATGGGTCTCTTTTTTGGATTTGGCAAAAGCTTTCGATACTGTCGACCATCAAATATTACTAGATAAACTTTATTGTATTGAAATTCAGAGACGAGCGTTGGATTTACTTTCAAGTTATCTTAATACTAGATATAAGACGGTTAAAAGAAACGATAAGTGATAGCATGTTGATTAAAACAGGTGTTCCTCAAGGTACCATCCTAGGACCACTACTTTTTATACTCTACATTAAAGATATCTTGAAAGAAATCCCCATCGAAGCAATACTGTCTTATGCAGATGACACTGCAATTATTGCTATCATATATTCTGAAATGTTAAGGAGTTGTAATACTTATAAGCGAGACTTATAGTTTTAATTTTAATTTCTAAGTTTAGTTTTTAAGTACGAGTATATTGTTATATTTTATATTTTGTTTTAGATTTTTTCATTGTTACCGGATCTGCGAACAGGTAACAAGTTTACCCCTACGGAGTTTTTATAGATATGTATATTTCTGTAAATCTATCTGCTTTATTAAATAAATAAATAAATGAGTTACCGTCAAAAGCCGAAATCCGAAAATTTGCCAAATTCCTAGGCGAAACCCGAAATGCCTGAAACTTTTGGTAAAACCCGAATTGCCTAAAATAGTTTTAGGTAATTCGGGTTTTACCTAAAATTGATTAGGCAATTCGGATTTTGCCAAAAATTGATTAGGTAATTCGGGATTTGCTTGTAATTGATTAGGCAGCTCAGGTTTTGCATATTATTGACTAGATATAACTCAAAATGCCTAACTTGCATAAGGTAAAAAACGAAATGTACTTTTATCAATGTGGAAAAAATATTCATATTGAATTAGTTTAGAACAATAAACGTTACATTTAATAATACAAGTGTACAAAGTATCTTTGCAGTCACGATACAAGTTTATAGCTATATAAATAAAAATCTATATCTATATAAATATATATTATGCAATTATAAAGAGTTGTTAAAAAAATAATTAAAATAATTATCATTTTTAATACAATTTATAGCAATATGTATGTATATAGTACGTCTCATAACCAAAGAAACACCAAAAATTGTCACGTTTGAATGTGTGTATTATAGCTTTTTTTAAAAAACCTGTAACTTTGGAAGAAAAAATCCGACGATAATTTTGAACAAAGTAAATGAAAGTAAATTGTATTCTCTTCAAAATGTTACCAGAATTTGTTTTCTAGATTGACTTATGACAAATTCACGGATGGTTTAAACAAAATTTAAAAACTAAGTAAAAAATTTACATAGATTAAATGGGTCTAGAAATTGAAAGTATTTCAATAGTTATGAAACGATGATAACTTATTTAATGTCTATGTGAAAGAAATATTCTAGTAATGTTTTAAAGAGAATACATTTTTCTTTCATTTGCTTTTTGTAAAAATATCCTCCAATTTTTGCTTCCAAAGTTATAGGTTCTTTTAAAAAAGGTATAATACACACATTTAAACGTGAAAATTTCTGGTGTTTCTATAGTTATGAGACGCACTATATATGTTGTTATAAATGTAAATAAAAATATACATAAACATGTATATATATATATACGGGACATTCCAGTAGTTTTTTTAAGAAGTTGGCGCAGGGGGTTCTCGAAATCGGCTGGCTCCTAGATGTATTATAGTTCTATACGAAATAAGAACGTAGCTGAATTTTCAGCACCGGAAAGTCGCTAGAAGCCAAGATATAGTCATTGAAAGTCGATAAATTAGATAAAACAATGTAGGCCCCAAATCTTTCCGAGCGTCAAGCCATGAATACCCAAAACAAAACTTCGTACCTGAACATGGAGTAAACCGACCCTTCTTCCTCCTATGCTATGATACGAGAGTGAGAGAGTCCGAGAAACAGAGATGTAGAGAGAGATAGTCAGAGATAGAGCGAGTTAGAGAGAGAGCGAGAGAGAGCAAGAGAGAGAGAGATGGACAATAGCGGGGGGAGGAGAGAAGGAGGAGGTAGTCCTGGCCGGTAGCTTAAGAAGGAAATTCCATCAAAATGAAGAAAATACAGAAAAAATTATTTTTCTGTTATAAAATATATGATGTGCAAAATAACTACATAGCATTCATTAAATAGCACATTTCTATTCACAAATAAAATTTAATAACCAAAAAATAACAACAAATAAGCTTGTACCTGGAATATGAAAAAATTGACGCTGGTATATAACCGAACCCATTTTTATTTTTAAAGTTATGATTTTTTTCAATGCTCTTTGGAATCCTTAGAAAATTGACGAGACCTCCATCGTTTTAATTTGAAAAGAATACTTGATCAGTGAAGAACAATGAGAATTTGTTTATAATACTTCGGACTACATTTCAGATTATCATAGGTCACATTTTATAAACAAATGCTTATTGTTCTTCACTGATTAAATATTGTTTCAAAATTAAAACGATTAAACGATAAATTCAAAAGAAATAACAAAAGAAATTTAAAAATATATATTGCTAATTCTAAATACACTTAATTCATAAAATTTTGTTTGCAATTTTAATGTAAAGATTTTGTAGATATAAAGTATAGATTAAAGTGCAACATTTCTTATTTATCATTTATTTGTTTTAAATTAAGTTTACTGATAAAAATAAAATATGAATGAAAAAAATTACTTTGAAAATTAAATGGAATATATTCTAGTAAAAAAATTAAGCATTAATAAATAATAATATTGAATTGCTGAAAATATATTTTTTGAGCTATTAATTAGAAAGAGATATAGCAATTTAAAATTAATATGTTAGAACAAAGAATTTTATATCAGAATAAGTAATTTAGTTTGAGGTAGCTAAGTGTCAATGAATTGGCAGCGGCTTTTTATATGTCAATCGGAAGAATAATGTAGGAAAAATAAATTCGATGATATGGGTAGTGTATATTGTTCAATAAATAGTCTGTTTATTTGATACTTTGTCTTTTAGTATATGCCAAAACTCTCTTATTAGTCAATATGTAATAAAAATAACTAGAAATTATTAAATTATATTTTATAAGTTTAAGAGAGATTATTTCTCGTTATAAAATGAACTTATTTATACTAAAGCAATCAAGACGTATTATGATAATTTTTGCTTCCTCAAAGAGGAAGCTTTGTGATAGTAAAAAACAATCAATTTATTGGCACTTAGCTTCCTCAAACTAAATTAATTGTTCCAATATGAAATTATTTGTTCTAATAAATTAATTTTAAATTGCTATATCTCTTTCTAATTAATAGCTCAAAAAAGGTATACTTTTTATCATTGAGGGTTTGACAAAAGATAAATTTTTACTATTATTACAGATCGATAGGTAATAATCCTTATCACAGCAATTTTTTCTCTTTACGTAATTTACTAAAATTATTTAAATATTTAAATTAAATGTAATCAGATGTTAGTAAGCAGATTCATTAAATTTCTGATCATCTAAAATTTTGTGAACGGTTTGCCATGATAGATCTTCGAGATATAATCATTTAAACTAAATATGACTTTTTTCGTATATAAGAAGAGAAGAGAAAGAGCCTATCCAAAATTTGTGGTTGTAAAAGATAGGTGATTTTATGCTCTTTTAAATGCAATTACACTAAATTGATAATAATATTTCTAACATACCAAATAACAGGAGAAACTAAAACTCAAAAAATCCAAAAATCAAAAAATTGTGATACAAAAAAACGATGGATGAATCTTTAAATTTATTTTTAATTTCAAACCTTCATTAAAAGACGAAGAAAATTAGTCCTGTTTGTATAAAAATGACCGTGCCATTCTCGAAATATAAGCGATCAAAAAAAATTTTAAAATACGAAACCTCAAATATATTGGAATATAAAGCTCGTTATGTTCTGGGCAAAGAACTCAACCAAGAGATACTAAAAGCTAACTCTTTTAAAAATTTCAAATCGAATGATACCGTTTTACTCCAGTTATTGTAGGTGACAAAAAATCGATTTGTTACACTAAAAGATTGTTTTTCTCTACAAAAGAAAATGATAAAGCCTCAAAAAGTTTGGTAAATATTCTTCTTTATATTTCTAATCAATTCAATTTTTTTCATAATTTGTCCTTATTTTCTTCAATATTTTACGGGTATAACCGTTTGAAAAGAATTACGATTTCGTATATAACAAAAAAAGGGAGACAGATTATTCAAAATTTCTGGTCGAAAAAGATAGGTAATTCTATGCTCTTTCAAATGAATTATCACTCAATTGATGATATTATTTCTAAAGTATCAAAAATCGCAAAAAACTCAAACTTGAAAATCGAAAAACCGCCAAAGAAACAAAATCACGTCGAAAAAAAAATTTTTTTTGAGTCGTCATCCATAAAAAAATTAATTGTTCCAATTTGAAATTTTTTGATATAGTAAATAAATTTTAAATTACTATATCTCTTTCTAATTAATATCTCAAAATTGATCTACTTTCTTTAGCATTGATGGTCTGTTTAAAGATATTTTTGTATTAAATTACAAAACTATAGCTAATAATCTTTACAGATTGTTTTTAACATTATTAATCATTAAATATTAATTATCAATATAAGAATAGTAATTACTGTAAAGGATTTCAGAAAATATTTTTTGAAACAATGGATGCACAAATTTATACAGATTTACAAATATTTTAAAACAACAATGTGATTAATTACTAACGGAATATTTTAATTTTGTGAAAAAAGTAATAACAAATGCTTCAACATTGATGATGAACAATTAGTGATTCTATGAGTGATTTTATCAGTGATTATGTCTTACAATTATTCTTTATTAATGATAAAATAAAAATTATAACAGTTTTTCACACCACTCAAGAGGTACTGTCATAAGCATATTGATGATCAAAGTTGATATATACAATATACTTATATACGTACTCCATCTTTATCTATTTTTATTTGCTGTTAACATTTTTCTCCGTCACAAAAACACTTTCCTTGGGTTATACCGCATAGCTTCACCTCGCCATAATGAAACAGCTGATCTGGTCAGCCATGCATGAAATCCAAAAAATTGAATCGGAGCAAGCTTGCAGTCGGAAAAGCAAAGCAATTAATCTTTCAAGAAATATAAATAAATGAGTCCCGAAACATTAATTTTCACCTTATATATTCAGAGTAAAGTTGATCCATACACACACACGCACGCACGCACACCCACATATATATACATACGCAGACACACACACACATACACACACATCCATACAGACATTTTCTAAAAATAGTGTATTTTGATTTCTTAAGGTGGGTCTACACTAATTTTTTCAAAATGGTTAATCGTATGTGTGTGTGCGTGTGTATGTATGTGTGTGTATGTGTGTGTGTCTGTTTGTGCGTATGTGTATGTGTGTGTGTGTGTGTCTGTATGTGTGGGTGGGTGCGTGCGTGCGCACAACAAAAATCATAAGAAGCATGTATTATTTTCTTATAAATAATAATATAATCAATAAATCTTTTTAAACCATATTTCTTTTGATTTATTGAACATCTTAGGTAATACTAATATATAAACATTTTAATTTTAATTTTGTAATCACAATATTTTGATCGTAAACATTATACTCATAAATCTTTTTAAACTATATTTTCTTTTCTTTTGTTGAACAACTAAGGTAATACTAATATATAAACATTTTATTTTTATTTTGTAATCACAACATTTTTATCTTAAACATTAATAATACTATCATTTACAAGCACACTTATGTTTTTAATTTAAACCTTAATTTAAATTTAAAGCTTTGACAGTATCCCCATTTGCATAACAAATCTCCATGTCCTGAATTACGATATTGTTGAAGATTAAATATTATTCATTTGTACTATAATAAGAACATCTTGTAAGGGAACTGAATCAGTGCTAGTAATTTCAATAGGTTGCTGAGACGCGGGCATTACTAAATGATTAAGTTGAACTTGATTGTTAACACTTGCAATTGGTTGACTTTTTCTTGGTCCAGTAGAAGGAGGCTGCTTACGTTTACGAATACTTTGTAAGGAGTTGCTAAAGGTGTATCAGATAATACTACTGGTTTAGATTTTTTTCTATCTACTCGTTCCTTTTTTATATTTTTCGCTTTCTCAGCAACTAGATTTTCCTTATAAGCATTACTAGTAATAAGAGCTGCTTTGCCCTCGCTCTTCCCCTTTTCACTGAAGTTTCTTGGATAGATCTAATTTCTGTAGAAGCAGTTGATGTTCGTAGAGATTTAGCAGGCATCAAAGAGATACTTGGTAGATCGTTGAAACTACTACTACCCAAAAAAAGATCACCTACATTCGATGGAGTCAAATACTGTTCACTTTAAGCTATAGTGGCTCTGATGGGTTGATTCACAGACTCTTAATCAGATTGCAATTGTTGTGGCATCTGAGACATAAGAGAACTTGACATTAGTGTGTAAACAGGATTGCTTTCCAATTCTTTCGTTGAAGCATATTGATCATTTGTCTGTAAATAGGAACTCAAAAAATTGATGAGTCACTTAGCTTGAAGAAGATATGATAAGGGAATCCGTAATTCAGCTTGTACTATATTATTAGCATTATTTAATAGCTTCAGTAAAAGTGGATAGTTGACTATTGTCCATAATTTCCTTGATAACCTGAGTGAATTCTGAAATTATTGACTCTGACTCTGGATTACTTGAATTGCATGGAGTTGACGAGGTGTCTTTTTTTGACGCAGCAAATTCAGACTTCCAAATATTTCTGCATTAAGGGGGTAAACCTCGATTAAACCCAGAAAAAGAATTTAAAAGCAATCATTTTACAAATTTTTATGCTATCAACATATGATAATATCTTAAATTTTACCGTTGTAAAACCTCAAAATCTTGATTCTGCACGTCATAATAAATTATTATTTTTAATACCATATTTATTAATGGTCCATTGTTCGTCACACGATTCTAGGTGACATTATGAACGAAATTTTGTTTTTAAACGGTTATTCGATTCCTTTTGACATGTATTACAAAAAGAGCGGAGTACTTTTTTGTTGAAATTATTTTTATAATTTTTTTCGTAGATCCAATCGATTTTTTGAAATGTCTTTTTTTAATATTTAAAAAAATTGGTTGGATGTACGAAAAATAATAGTAAAAAAAAATTAACGAAAAAGTGCTCTGCTGATTTTGTGATACATGTTAAAAAGAGTCGAATAACCGTCAAAATAAAATTTTCGTTTTTCATGTCATCTAGAATCGTGTGGGGAACAAAGTTCCTTTAATATATATGGTATTAAAAATAATGATTTATTGTGACGTGAAGGATCAAGATTTTGAGGTTTCATAACGGTAAAGTTGAAGATATTATTATGTATTGATAGCATAAAGATTCTTAGATTGATTGCTTTTAAACATAAAAAGTTTTCTGAACTCATCAAAAAAATATCTTTTTTTGGCTTTAAACCAGGCCTGCCCTCTTAAGAAACGAAAGAAATGAGCACCAGTTGTAAAAAAATTACCGCTCCGTCCTCGAGATATAAACGATCGATAAAAAGTTTGGAAAAAAAACATAACCTCAATTATCTTGAAAAACGAATGTTCTCGTAATCTCGACAAATAGCTTGGCCAAAAGATAGTTAAAAGCTACTTTTATGGAAATTTTCAGAAGGAATAATGCCGTTTTACTGAATTTATCGTAAGACATAGAAAATCGAAGTTTTTTGAAAAATAATTCTTTTCTCGGCAAGAGAAAAATGAACTTGCTAAAAAATATTACTGAATATTGTACTGCGTGTTACTCACCATCTCAATTTTTTCGATATATTTCCGAGATATAACCGTTTAAAAAAACGCTGCCAACTGCTTTCGCACTATGCTTTCTCAAAGAGAATTTAATTAAAATTATTATATAAATAAGAAAGAGCTGCGCAGTACCGCCCATAATGGTTACTTTTCTGTCTAACTATTTCCATTTTGTGATTTGTGCCCTAGTGAACAAAAAATATTTTTCAATGCACATATTATCGTAGATATCGTATATCATGGTGTCTTTAGTCAGCGATGTGTCATTGATCCGAAAATCTATTTTTATCTATATTTATAACATCAAATGAAATCCATACGTATAAAAGATTGAATTATTGTTTTTTTTTCTGTCATTGCAAAAATATGCATAAGACACAGAAACGCATAATTTTTTAAACTCACTTATTTAAAAATTTGACTACTATTCAACATTATAACGAGCTGATACTCGTAAATTGAGTACGCGCGGAATTCGCGCCACCATGAAATAGACGGAAAAAACCGCGAGCGTAAATGTGACGGTATAATACTGTCCAAGCGAGGGCTCGGGACGTACGATCGCGCTACCGGAAACGAAGCGGACGATATTACTTGTGCCTATCCGCGCGTGCATCTCGTGGACACTTTTGAGGTTATAGCATTATAGGTCCTCATGGTGCGACGCAATCGGTGACTGCAATCCTCCCTGTGTTAGGGGATTTTGGTGTGAAGTGTGCACAGGTGTGTGTTGTGAGAGTGTGCCGAAGAAGCGGGGCTGTGCGCGCCTGAACGCGAGGACGGACGCCTGACAGTCAAGCGGCCAGGGACATCTGGCCATCCGCATTATCGTCGAGAACTCGCCATCTTCCCCGCCCGCACAGCACACCCGCCGCTCATGTATGATAGAGCGAGAGAGAAGCGCCGCGGCGATGCCTGCCGCAAAAGTAAGCTTAGTCTCTTGTACAGCGGCGATTTATAAGTAAATGAGCGCTAACGCAGACTTTCAGAGAACCTGGCCGGATACGTGAAGCAGGTAAGGAACCTGCTTTGATCAGCGTGGAGCTTGTGGAATACGCGATCGTAGGTTAACGCGCGCGCGAAGATAACCGTACGCGGCACGAAGCGAGTTTCCCGAGCGAAGACTTGAAATCTCGCACTTTGTGTTAGTATGCATGAGCCGAGGAAATACCACGGGAAGTAGATTACCCCCCCCCTCCCCCCCCAATCTCGCAGTTTGATGGAATCCTTAACGTGTTAGGCTCGGGGGAAGGAAACGCGAATTAAATTCACGCGATTATCAAAGCATTTTTGGACACACAAATCGCGTATCGTTAGCTGCAGCGTTCGAGCGGCGAATCTTAAAGCGCTTAGGAGCTAGAGGACGTGCGAGCGTCGTGGTAAACACGAAAATTATTCCGAGGCCAGGAAGTAATATTCGTAGTAGCTGCCGATATATCCCGCGCACGAGAACCCAATCGAGGAGGTGTGTGAAGCCGTGTGAAGGCAGTAGAAAAGTGTCTTTCGATTCGCAGAAGTTAAACGCGAGCGCGCATTCCCCCCTGCTGAGTAGTTGCTGTGCTCTGACGGTGAGCAAACACACAGCACATACGTACGCGTAAGCGGCCTACAAGTTGGTAGAAGAATGCACTGTAGCATGCGATTATACAGTGCACGCTCAAATGTGTTAGTGACTGTGTATGATTGTGCGAGAAGCATCCTTAGAATTTTTCTCCTTTCTTGAGATGTTTTCAGCAATGTGGAAGAGTGGGTGTGTATCATCAAGTGTACGGTGCGTGTATATATGAGATATATGAGTGTGTAAAGCGCAGCACAAAGACAGAAAGAAGCACAAACCGTGCGCCGTATGCCTGCGTCTTTCTTTTATCAAACATTCTGTCTGGGGGCTAGAGTGAAAAACATATTACACGCAACAACCAAGGCACGTTATTCGAATTTAAATTGAAATTAAAAAGCGCGCTAGAGTAATCTCAGTGTGAGTGAATGTAGGAGAGCGCGTACATAGAGTTAATAAACCGCAAACGACGTATATACAACAGTGTATATATACACGCAGATACAATATACGGTATAGGTGAGCAAAGCCGCTAAAATGACTGCCCTGATCGTCGAAGCACTCGATAATTGGTGCTTCTCTCTAGAGTCACAGGAGCTCGCTGAGACACTGCACGAGTTGCAAATGAACCGTGGAGGCTTTCGACTGCAGCCAATGAACAGACTGCAAAAGTGGCTCCTAGGGGAATATGAAGAAGAGCATTGCCAACAGACGTTGGAGCCAACGGCAGATTCTGTATGCGAGAGGTGCGAGGAACAACGCACAGCATTTATACAAAGAGTGCACAAAGAGCACACGGGATAGACGATTTTGAAGAAAACGTCGACCCATCTATGCTGCGCGCAGATCAATTAATCCGAGTGAGAGATCTCATAATAAGGACACAGCAACAAGCGCTCGCACCAGAGTCAAACGAAGGTCAGGCAGGGAGTGACCCGCCGACGAGAAGACCGGACCATACCACTGTACAGCTTCAGTTACCAGAGCAACAATTGTAACAGCAGCAGTTTCAACAATATCAACTGCAACAGCAGATGTCATTTTGTTCCTTTTCACATAAGGTATGTGAATCTGTGTTTTCAGGAATAATCCGATCAATGTATATAGCTACATTAATGACGTAAATGTAGTCCTGTTTCGATTTTTCCATAAGGCTTAAATTTATGAATCTTTACTGATTTTTAACGCAGAAAGGGAGCGTTTTGGAGAACAATTTATAACAACACTATTTATTGCAAAATACCTGAAGAATACGATTAAATTGATATAATAAATTGATATTAGGTTGATATAATATGCACCTATTAGGCTAATTTTGAAGCATGTTGGCAAACTTAAGCTTTTTCATTTTAGTCTTAAAATCTTCCTCGTAATATGACCTTCAAAATGAATTCAGGCACAAGATGAGTCGTGATTCGTAACAAAAGTTATGACAGTTTTAGTACGTGAAATCCTATTTAATTAACACGGACAGACATTCAATTGAGATTTAAGATTTATTTTTGCAGATGTAAAAAAATTATGTACAAAGTCATAAATTACACATCATCCTTACACTAATTACACATTATCTTAGGTCATTATCATAATTCATCACAGATTTGATCGTTACAGATTTCGTTGTTATTTAAGTGTTCACAATTTCCAATTCATTTTATATTAACCATCACGTCAAAACAGATCTTTATAAAAATCTTATTTACTAGTTTTATATACTACACAAAGAAGCATAATACTCAATCGTCATCACAAGCCTTTTTGCTATTCTCTTCGTGAATGTGCCTACGTAACGCCACCTTAAATATACTTAAAGGCGAAAGATATCAAGTACTTCTAGGTAGCGATTTCCAGTGGCGAGCACCCTGGGCTCTGAATGATTTCAGGCCAACGTCAGTGCGCGACCCTGGAATTACAAGTTCGTTTGAGTCCCAACCGGAGGTCCTGAACTGGTTCTTTTCGAAGAGGGCCGCAAGGTACGGTGGCTGCCCCATAACGACAGATTTATAAAGCATTACCTCCGCACAATACATCCTTCTTGCCTCAACATTTATCCAGCCCAGTTTTCTCCTGTGGGGAGTGATGGCTCATACTTTCTAATACCATGGATATATCTCCCACAAGAATTTTGCATTCTTTGAAGCCGGGTCTGAAATTCACCTGATACATCAAGATAAACCAGAGAGCAATAGTCAAGATTAGAAAGAACCAGAGCGGTCGCGAGCTACTTATGCAACGCCTCAGTGGTGCATGATCTAAATGATTTAAGTTCATATAGGACTCTGATAACCTTTCGGCTAATCGCATACACCTATGGTTTCCAAGTTAATTTAGAATCCATAACAGCGCCGATGTTGATTACAGTGTCTTTAAATGGGATGAACACGTTATCCTGAATCTCAATACCCGACAAGTCCATATCCTGCACTTTATTAATGTTATAGTCGGACCCAAACATAATAGCCTTGGTTTTCTGGACATTGAAAGGAAGGGCGTTGTCAGCCGCACATGTCGACATTGCTCTCGAGACATCCAATAGACGTCTAATTCCATCCTCCAGACCCTCCCTTGTAACCTGCGTATAGGTTTGAAGGTCATCAGCATAAAGCAAATGCTCAAAACCGATAATTCGCTCTCTGGGTTCTTGAACTCCGCCAGTACATCAGAGAGATCATCGATGTAAAGAACAAAAAGAAGAGGCCCCAAAACCGAGCCCTGTGGTACGCCAAGATTCGTTGTGAGCCAATCTGACTCCCCGTTGGATGTGGTAACCACTCGTTGGTTACGACCTGTAATATACGACCTAAGCCACAGGACCACAGATCTCGAGAAACCCATTCTAATTAATTTGCTAAGTAGATTAGAGGGCAAGATAGTAAGTAGCTTTTTATTGCTATTAGTACCAGCTCGGATATCCTCTGACAGACTCAGCAGTGCAGTTTGCGTACTATGATGTTGCCTAAAACCGGTTTGGCGTGGATCGAGAATTTTCTTGGAAGTTATAAACTCTGAAAGCTGCTCGTGTACTATCTACTCCAGGACCTTGGAGAGAAAGCTGAAGAGTGCAATTGGATGGCAGTCATATATAGCAGATAGAATCGCCATTTTCTTAAGAGGTATCAATTGAGCCCTCTTCCGAGCATCCGGAAAGACACCACTGGCTAGTGAAGAGTTGTAGATGTTAACCAAATAATAGCCAATAACCGGTAAAGACTTTGCTATTACATTTTGCGGTATGCCGTCCTCCCCCTTTGCCTGGGATGAAAAGTGGGTAACGGTCAGGACTACGCCAGAAAAAGTGATTTCACGGAAAGTGAAACCGTCTTTACTGGCCTTCGACGAAATGTCGTCCACATCCGCATTACACTTAATCTGGGAGATTAAGTGTAATGCCAGATGTAAACTACTGGAAAGTGGATGTTTAATTCGTCCAGGGTAAAGCCATGCAGCTCTTCACGAGACTTTGGCAGTAGTCCAAGATGATGAGCATCGTTGCTGACTACATGTGAACGTGGGCGGCTATAGGATACGCGCTCTGTACGACTTGGGCGCGGTGCGCACGGTCGTAGGCGCTGTTGGGCTGTAAATCGCATGCGCACTTGGGCTGCAAATTCAGCCGAGTTATGGCCGAGATGCTCGAGTAGCGGATGGGCATTACACACCTATCTCGGGCTACATCTGCTTGCCATTAACACTGGGCGGAGAAAAAAGGACATGCGAGTGGCAATCCTGCCTAATTTGGACCACGCTATATTGGCAGGACCTTTATGCAGCTATTCAGTGCAGTACACGACGCTGAAGACGATACGCTGTTCTTCAAAGAGACGAAAGTAACGGTACCACTAGAGGTGGCAGGGCTTGGCGTATGTGGTGCGGTAGCGATCTCCACTGGAGGACTCGCGCATGTAAGCGAGGAGGAACGAGCATAAGTCCGTGCACTCATCGACCAGATCCTACCATAGGTGGGGGGGGGGGGGGGGCGGGGGAGCTATAGGGCGCACCATGGACATCGAATATGGGATATAGGTAGGAGGTACGCGTTCCATAAAACAGAAATATTTTCCGGCATCAAAGAAAATTGAAGAGGAAATGCATAAGTAAGTTTGAGAGATGCTCGCTGCGGGCATAATCGAACCCGCAAGCTGCAAAAAGTGCGATACATTACGATGCTTAACCTCAGCAGCGCGAACCATCAGATCCTGCTATCTAAATCTGTACGACCGCTGACGGCTTTTACAGTCCCAAGTCTCGGACTTTTTATATTTCGCCGTATACCTTATGGTTTAATATCATGGAGATAATCAACGCTGATTTGCAACCATATCCGTATTCCTCCTCAACGACATTATCATAGTACAGAGACTTTTCAAAAGCATCTGGAAATATGGCAGCTAGTTCGTAACCGGCTTAAAGAGGCGGGCCTCATGATTAACCGAGCGAAAAATGTGTTCTGCCGAGACGAGGTCTAATATCTTGGCGTTCTGGTTAATCATGAATGGTACAAGTCCGATCCCGAGAAGATTGCGCCGATAATTACTTACCCAGCACCTAAAAATCTGACGCACCTAAGGCGCTTTATGAGAATAGCCTAGTGATGTAGGAAGTTTCTAAGTAACTTTGTCACGCTGGCTAGCCGTTCAGTCGGCTTACGAAGAAGAATCGCAAATACGAGTGGACCGATAAGCTATAGGAAGCTTTCGAAGAAATAAAAGCGCTGATTACAAACACCCCAATTCTGCATCGACCACAATTTAATGCAGAATTCGTAATTCAATCCGATGCGAGCAGCGCACGGCTCGGGGCCGTGCTTATTCAGAAAATCGACGGGGAGGAGCGCGTTCTTGAGTTCGCGAATTGAACGATGTTCCAAGCGGAACGGAACTAATTACACTGTGTCGGAAAGAAAGTGCCTCACAGTGATATGGGCTATAAGGAAATTCCGACCATATATTAAGGCTTACAACTTTAAGATTGCGCTTTATGAGAATAGCCTAGTGATGTAGGAAGTTTCTAAGTAACTTTGCCACGCTGGCTAGCCGTTCAGTCGGCTTACGAAGAAGAATCGCAAATACGAGTGGACCGATAAGCTATAGGAAGCTTTCGAAGAAATAAAAGCGCTGATTACAAACACCCCAATTCTGCATCGACCACAATTTAATGCAGAATTCGTAATTCAATCCGATGCGAGCAGCGCACGGCTCGGGGCCGTGCTTATTCAGAAAATCGACGGGGAGGAGCGCGTTCTTGAATTCGCGAATTGAACGATGTTCCAAGCGGAACGGAACTAATTACACTGTGTCGGAAAGAAAGTGCCTCACAGTGATATGGGCTATAAGGAAATTCCGACCATATATTAAGGCTTACAACTTTAAGATTGTTACAGATCACGATTGCCTGCGTTGATTGAGCAATTTGCACAATTCCATGGGCCATCTAGTTCGCTGGGCACTCGAGCTACAGGGGCACATCTTCCCAGTGGAGCATAGGAAGGGCGCGCTCAATTACGTGCCTGACGCGCTCTCGCGCATGTATGAGGATCACGAGCCTGTGATATCGGCGATAGGCTGAGCCGACACTACCAAGGATCAGAGGTATTTGGGTGCCTGCAGAAACTGCGAGACGCCCCTGGCGACTGCCCGCTATTTAAAGTAGTAGGGGGCAACTGTATGTATATCGCCCGAACGATACATTGCCCATGAGGTTGCCGGATGATGATACATGGAAGATCACCGTGCCGGAAGAAGAACGCGTTAAAATTCTTCATGAATGCTACGACGAGCTGATGGCATGACACCTGGGGCGCGAGAAAACGCCAGGCGGGGCGCGTGTTGGCCTGTACTACTTCTGGCCAGGAATGCACGTAGATGGGAAAAAATACGTGTATCAGTGCATGGTCTGCCAGCAGACGAAAGTAGAACAGTGTACTGATGGCAGATAGTATCCGAAAATATTATGGGCCGGAAGCCGAGAACAGCGCGCGGCTTAAAAATTAATTCTGGTCTTCCAGGGTTTGTTCACACCCTGGATAGAAATTATCCCTAAAAAGGAGGCCAATGCGAAGACAGTTCTGAAGAAACTATACGAGCACGTATTTTTACGTCACGGTGGACAGGAAGTATTCCTCTCGGATAATGGTACGGAATTTAAGAATCGCTTAATCGATGATTTCCTAGAAAAGCGCGATGTGCGACACGAAAACACGCCGCCATACCATCCTCAAGTGAACCCGGTTGAGCGGGTTAACCGTTCGGTGAACACGATGATTTCATCGTATATCGATGAGAATCACCGATCGTGGGACGAGCACATAAGCTAGCTAGTGTACGTGTACAACACGGCGACGCACAGTACCACAGGAACAAGCCCGTTAATGTTGATCTCTGACGAAGAGCTCGAACCAGAACAACGGTCTCCAGCCGTCATCTTGAGTCGCCCACGCCATCCCGAGATTATCGAGGATACGGCGGCGGAGCCACTAATGGCTCTCGTGGCACTGCAGATCCAGAGCCCTCCGAGACTAACGAGGCAGGATTAGCCATCGAGGAGCACCTTCGCACACGAGATGACTCGCGAGACCGTCGAAAAAAGGTCCTTGGTGGGAGACTGGGCCACTCTTGAAGAATGCCTGGAGAGGGCCCTCAAGGAATCCTAACAGTCGGCGGCCATGGAGCGAGGCTTACCAGCTCTACAGCGCGGGCCGCCTAGAATACGGTGACGCATTCGAGCGAAGGGACGGGGACTAGCCGTGCCTAATTCACGAGCGCTAAGAGGTGCTCTTGGCCGTCCACGCCGTGCGATCGGAGCGCATGGAGCGACGAGAGAGGATTGCCCATATGCGAGAGGAAGCACGATGAGAGCATACACGTGAACGAGAGAGCATCGCTAGCTCAGCACACGAGCTCAGCACTCGTCAGCAGCACGTAACAGCGCAGGGGTGCGCCACCATCACCTTCAACTAGAACCGTGTCCAGGACCACGGAGAGCAAGTGCTCCTGCTGTGGTTACGCAGTGCTGTCTGACAGCAGCCGATGCCCCAGGGTGCGCGACCACGGTAAGCGCAATTAGCGCCAACGGTCCAAGACACGCCGATACTTAGTTTTCATTTCTTTTTATAAGGAAAGGGAGCCAGCCTTCAATAAATAAACGACCGAAGAGCCCCTGAATCCTCATTTATTGAGAGTAAATAAATACCCAACCTATCGTACTCTTGCGGAAATTTAGAAGTTAGCAAGTGTTCGACAACAGTCCACGCCGCGCATTCTTACTTTAAAAATTATATTTTACTCATTATAAATTACGTCGTACCTTATTTAAAAACATAATTAGTGTATTTATTCTTATTTAATATTCCCTCTTCGAGCCGGTGACCCGGGTTCGAATCCTAGTCTCTGCCGATTGATACAAGCACCACTGTAAAAATTACATGTGCTTTATTTACAAACACACCGGAGACCCCCGTCGTCGATTAGCACCATATGGGAGCAGAAACATGGCGACGTTAAAAAAAAAAAATATTCCCTCTTTCTACAGTTAACGACCAACGAGTGGGTAAAATTTGTATAAATTTATACTTGTACGCGAACCACGCAAAAACAATAAATGACGCGTCGAGGATCACTGCCGGACTTGTGGGGTGTACCGCCGGAGCACGGGCCAGAATTCGAAGTAGAGAGACGTAATATGAAGGTAGTCTTTAGAAATGGAAATTAGAATATTGAACCGTTAGAAGTGTAATATGCTACAAACATTACAAAAATTTTAGGACACTGAAATAACTAGAAATTTGCAAAGAGAAATTACATTATCAACCTTATCGGGGACGATGATTGGGGACGTGACTGAGTTCTTGCGCGACATTCGTCAATATTTGAGTATAAAAAATATTCCAATTTATTTTCAGTCAAATATTGTCTTGAATGTGTTAAGGGAACAGGCAAAAACCTGGTTTAATGCGGTTGGGTATGATATTCAAAACTATGATGACTTCTGCGATCGTTTTAGAAATGAGTTTCTGTCAGAGGAAGTGCAGGATCGGGCAAAAGAAGCTTGGTGGTCTAAAAAATACATAGAAGTCAGTACTTTGACCTATTTTTACAAGTTTTGTAAATTATAAAGTTAATAAAACCATAATCTTGCTATTTTCAAAAGAATTCAATTTGCCATGGTCGGTGTTGATCTAGATAATACACAAATTGTGGTTTGGACTCTTACGCGCGTAGGTGAGGCTTGTGAGAAAACTTACCCGGTCAATAGTGAGTCGGTGAATTGGCGCACAGAGAGAGCAAACGGTTTTGGAAATTCGCGTGAATCATCGCAGTCGCGGGGATATCAGCGAGATTACGCTCCGAATCGTGGCAATAGCTATTATAATTTAAAACAACAAAAAACGGGATACTCATTACAGCGAGATGCAAGATTTTCTAACGCGAGATATAATAATAATAACAAGAATTTTGATCGAGATAATAACGGCAGTAATAAAGTCGAAAATCGCAGGCAACCTAATATTTCGGTATTAGAGGCGTATTCACAGCAGAATGGTGATAAAAGCGTGTGACGTGTATTTCACGTCCCAATGATATTAAAACATGGGCAGTCAATCGCGACCAAGTCACCCGTCACCAGAGCCGAGCATTTTTATATTAAATAATATTGTTATTAATGGGGGGAATTGTTATTTATTTGTTGAGGGAATGAGGATAAGGAGTAGCGACCGAGGAAAGCCGCAGACCGGCACACACGCACACATCCATACCGGCGGCACCAGCTGATCGCCGCAGCGACGATTGCTCGGAGCAAGCAACGACGACGAACATCTACACAACCATGCACAGCACCAACACCACTGCACACTGTACGCACGACCCTCTCTCTCGCTAGCTCTTTCTTCCTCGCCTCTCGAGGATGATGAGCCGCTGCCCGCGCACACACATACACACACGCGCGCGCGACCGCCCTCTCTCCCGATGCACGCAAACGCGGGAGGAGAGAGGATTCACAGCAGCAGCGGCGGATTCCTCGAGGCACACCATCTCGGCTGTAGCCACGAGAGAGAGAGAGAGAGATACAGATAGATAGATAGATAGATAGATATACGATTTATTTGTCAATTTTGGCAAAAATAGAGAGACAGAGAGAGATACCGACACGGCTGTCGACAGCATGGAGAGAGCTAGCAGCCGCCGCGCCGCGAGCCACATGAAGCTGCCGGCCTATCCTAGCGTAGGCCGACGCGCGCACGTCGCCGCTGCCAACTGTGATGGTCCGGCAGCGACAAAACCGAAAGCGCCCGATATAGATGTACACGACGGGTTGCCCGCGCTTGTATATCTAGCAATTCAAGGCCAATCACCGTGAAGAAAGGGGCGGAAGCAATAAGTGTGTAGGCTGAAGTTGTTCAAGAAGAAGAGCAAAAATTTTGGAAGAGATTTCCGCCCTCTCCGATTTTGGCATTGCCTGCCCGTCTGTAAGCGAATATAGACGCATGCATTGCCTGCCCGTCCGTCAGCGAATATAGACGCAGATATTGCCTGCCCGTCCGTCAGCGAATATAGACGCATGCATTGCCTGCCCGTCCGTCAGCGAATATAGACGCAGATATTGCCTGCCCGTCCGTCAGCGAATATAGACACATGCATTGCCTGCCCGTCCGTCAGCAAATATAGACGCAGATATTGCCTGCCCGCCCGTCAGCGAATACAGACGCACTTCAAAGATTGCCTGCCCGCCCGTCAACCAAGATAGACGCGCTCAACACCGTACATTGTTTGCCTAGTAGCGAGATTATTCTATCCGACGAACTTTTGCGACCAGCTTGTGAGGAGCATCGCGAGGCGTGCCAAATGTGCGACGGTGAGTGGATTGGAATTGTCGAGCTTCCCTCGGCACTTGCAAGTAAAATCTTTGTAGAATAATTATCGTGCATCACCGCCATGTGCTCGGGGTTAGGTGAGTAAATTCGTGGTGGTGTGACACCAGTACATAGAATCAGTGCGCGTCGGGACAACGTTAGATTTACGGACATTATTGGAGAAAATTTGCGCGACTCGGGAAACTCGGGAAAACGTGGTGATTTGGTCGTCGCGAGACACGCGTGCGAGGGCTAACGTAGCCATATTGTATATTGATCGATAGATATTGCGCGAAAATTGTAAATGTGGCGACCGTGTGTATATTAACTGCAATAAAGCTTAGGTACTTAAAGAGAAAAATTGTGTGTGTTTATTATATAATTATTAATTCCTGATTTTCCACATCACGGAACTTCCTCTGAGAAAGGGCTCGTGCAGAGTTAGCCGCGCTTTACCTGGCGCCCATTAACATAGAAAAATTCGGTAAAGTGTCGAGAGAAGTCTAATAAATAAGCCGTCGTAACGAAAAGCCACGTTACAAGCGTAATATCGGATTATGATGAGATAATCGAAGTCGCGGAGGTACACCAGCATGAGTCTTCGGGAAATGCGACAACGACTCGAATGTAATCGGTCCGATGCCGAGTCGTGAATCAGAAATATATATACCGGACCTCGCGTTCGCGAAAATAGACAATTATGCATAGAGGATGATAAAGTACAGGAATTGTCGACGAGATTGATTGGCTATCGGGATAGCCCGGGCCTCAAGAACTCGACATTAGAGCGGTTAATGATTTTTTTCTGGAGGCGGGGGTAGCGCCCGCTTTGTTAATCAGTTACCTAATAATTTTGAACAACAGTTAGATAAGAGTATGCATAGTATAAGTAGATTAGATGCCGATGAAACATTAACGTTAAAAAATTTAGTGCTGGAATTCCATGATGTAATCTTTGAAAGGCCGGGTCGCAAGCGAAACTATAAGTTCAAAATAACAAATCCGAACCCAAACATACGTATACAATATCCAATTCCGATCGCATACCGTGAATCTGTAGACATCGAAATCCAAAATATGCTAGAAATCGGGATCATTGAGCGAGCGAGTAACCCCTTTTGTAATCCTGAGCGCGTTGTAATGTAGAAAGATAGGAGCGTGAGACTCTGGTTGGACGCACGGCAGTTAAATAAATACGTAGAAGAAGATCGAGAAGGAGCCCACTTGTTCATGAAATTATGCAGGAAAACGCCGAGATGAGCATTTTCACAAGCACGGACTTTACGCAAAGCTAATACCAAATTTTATTACACGAAGAGTCGAGGAAATATACGGCGTTCTGTATAGATAATTACATGTATCAGTACTATCGCTTTCCTGTCGTCGTTAATGTAGCGGGCGCTGCGTTTATTGGGTTGCTAAATAGTGCTTTTAATTATCAATACCGGAAGTTTATGAGATTCTTTGTTGATGACGTCTTAATTACATCGAAGAATTTTACTGATCATTTAGTGCACTTACGTTCATTTTTTTAAATGATTCGTGAATGCGGGATAACTTTAAAATTGAGGAAACCGATATTTTGTCGCCGAGACCATTCTTGGGATTTATTTTCTCTTATGAAGGGATAGACCAGATCCTTAGCCCGTAAGAGCAATATTAGAAATTTCGGAGCCCCGAATACGTAATGAACTACAAGAATTCATTGGAATGTACACTTACTATAGAAAATTTCATGATAAATATTTCACTTTTCTCGATTCGTTTAGGACGCTTTTGAGTAAAAAAACGCATTTTTATGGACAAACGAACATCGCATAGCATTTATATTAGATATATTATAAATTAGATATTTATAATAGATAGAAAAATAAATTCACGAATCATGTATTGCTATTACCATAATGATAGGACCTTTTGTTTAGAAAGATATGGTAGTAAACAAGGCACAAGTGCGGTACTTTTCCAGTTTGACGATGACGGGAACCAAATGATTATTTCCCTGATATCGCGTTATTTGACTATTTATGAGAAAACTTACACAAGCACTGAAATTGAATTATCAATTATTATTTACGCCGTCATCAAACCGAGAACATAATTGCTCGGAAAAAGGTTCAAAATTGTAACAGATCACGAGGCTTTGATTTTTTGTTAAAAACTACATATTACACGTCACGTTTGATCAGCTGATTTTTGAGGGGGGGGGGGGGGTATAACGAGAACCTGCTCGTAAATTGATTACGCGAGGAATTCGCGCCGACTTTAAACGAAGCGCGTGAAATTACGTGCGGCTGTCCGCGCGTGCACCTCGTGGGCACTTTCGAGGTTACAGCATTATAGGTCCTCGTGATGCGATCTAATCGACGACTGCGATCCTCCCTGTATTCAGGGATTCTGGTGTGTGGTGTGCACTGGTATGTGTTGTGAGAGTATGAGAGAGAAACGGGGCTGTGCGCGCCTGAACGTGAGGAGGGACGCCGGCCAGTCAGCGTCTAGATACTGCTGGCCATCCACATGACCGTCGAAAACTTGCCATCTTCCCCGCGCGCACAGCACGCCCGCCGCTCGTGTGTGAAAGAGTGAGAGAGAAGCGCCGCGGCGACGCCAGACGCAGAAGTGCGCTTGGCCTCTTGTACAGCAGGATTTGTAAGTAAAAGGATGAGGCCCAATTACTTTTACCCGCGGCGTCAGCGTGCGTGTCGGCGCAAATCTTAAGCAAGCGAGCATACCGGGGAACTCGTGCCCCCGTCTTTTATGTAATTATATGAACGTCTAAAATACTCTTAATATAAAATCATTCGTTTAATCTTTCGTACGGAATATCCTCTTCCTTCCAGCTTCCTCCCGCTGACGCGGACTTTCATAGAAGCTGGCCGGATATGAGAAGCATGTAAGGAACCTGCCGTGATCAGCGAGGAGCTCGTTGGATACTCGCGCGATCCGAAGCGAGTTTTCCGAGCGAAAACTCAGAACCTCGCACTTCGTATTTGAATGCACAAGCCGGGGAAATACCACGGGAAGAAGACGGTACCCCCCCTCCCAATCTCGCGGTTACAACATATACTAGTTTACAAATTTCACCATCAAAATAGTATAAAAATTTTGATTTTGCTGTACTATATTATAGATAGATATAGATTCAGTATTGCAAAAATAAATTATGACATTATTAAATCATTTTAAAAAAATCACAAAATAATAATATTATTAATATAACATTATCTTTGGATTTTTTCGTACAATATAATGCGTAAAGTTGGGTAGAAGTATAGAATAGTAAATCTCATATATAATAATACTTAACATCTGCAAGAAACAGCACAACGATAAAGCTTAGAGATGTCGTGATATACACGGTGAAAACGTATAGCTTAAATTGAATAATTTCTAATATCTCCAAATTATGAACCAAATCGGCTCAAAATATTCAGCCAATATCCTCATACCTAAAAAATATTCTCTGAAATTTTCAAGGCATTACATCAAGTTATCGTTGTCCGAAAAAATGCATTTTTTTGACATTTTATTTTATTTCTCAAAAAACAAACCTTTTCATTACCTAAAAATTTACAGGAATATACCTGTATATGAAACAAGTATTAAAAAAAAATTCACTTACTATTACTGTATAGTTTTCTTGTAATAAATGTTGAAAAAATAATTTGTCACTCAGTATAAAATGAAAAATGACTCGTTTAATGAAAAATAAAATGAAAAATAAAATCGTTTACTGTCGTAAAATAAAGGATTTTATGAGTACTTTATTTTATAGTAAATTCGCATCACAGAAACCATTCCTGCATTGAAGGAAAATCTAAATCCAAAATTTGATACTTCTTAATTTCTGCAAAACGGCCACAAAAAAAATGTATTAGACCATTATCGCTAGAACTTTCAAAAGCAACCGGGTATTGATAGCAAATATCTGTGCAAAGTTTAGGAAAGTTATAACGCAGTATAAACGAATGGTGATATGCTACATACTAGCACTAACACACACACACACACACACACACACATACACACACACATACACACACACACATACACACACACACATACATGCGGACATTTTCTAAAAATAGTGTAATTTGATTCCTTATGTCTCGAAACATGTTGCTAACATGTTTTTAGAAAAACTTCTTTTTTACTATCACAAAGTTTCATCTTTGAGGAAGCAAAATAAAAATTTTCTCAGATATATTTCGATAAAATATATAAATTTACCGGAAAATAAATTGTAATATATGAGGAATAATTTATTCTGACCTAAAAATATATAACCAATTTATTTAAAATTCTAAGGTGGTCCAGTCCCTTTATGGTTGGTTTACTCTGATTTTTTAACAAAAAACGAAAAAAAATTTATGATTCATTTTGAAACTCTACATCTGTAAGAGCATTTTGGGTTTCAGATAGAAATAATTTTTTTATCGACAAAGTTCTAGCCATTTAAAGACAATAATTAACATTGCTTCTAATGTAGAACTGAATAATTAAATACATTTTTCTCGAAACTTATTTTTCTAACTTCAGTAAGTTCCTCGCGCATTTAAAGTCAGTGAGAGTCAGCTCTAACTCCCGGTAAATATTTTTGTAATGATTATTTAAAGAAGTTAGTATTTATTTGCAAGAAGTAAGTATATATGAATTTTTGGCGATTAAATGTGTATACAAAACAGGGTATTTTTTGTCACATATTTATTTAAAATGGAGGTATAATTTTGTTAAGCTATTTATGATAGAAAATTAAAATCAAAAATACTAAATTTTGTTTGGGGTCTAAAGTAAGTAAGAATTTATTAGGTTGACATTGTCAAACTTAAATACGCAAGAATCTTTTTGAATTAAACTCTGTTTTGCAAAAGAGAACATTTCATTCAATGAATTGGGAGTATGAAAGTGAAAATAGCTCAAAATTGGTATATATTCTTCATTTGTGGTCACTTTTAACATATTCAAATTTTGAAATATAAGTCCGGATGATTAACGATTTTGGAAAAATCAGTGTAGATTCACCGTAAGTGTATTATTAACAGAATATGTGTGAATGTCATATCTAAAACGATTCTATAACATTCTTATGCACTGGAGAAGTATTATTATATAAAATATGCAATTTTATATTCATATAATCTGGAAGAATTTATATCATGTGAGTATAAAATGAAAACTTATACGGTTCAAAATATATATAATTTATATATCCAATAAAAGGGAAACCTCTTTAAAATGTAGTAACATTTTTGGTGCAATGAATTCATATTGAGAATTATTTTCTTAAAAATGCATTGTTCATTCTCTTTGTCTCTTGCATGTTCGTTTTGCTCAAAAATAAATAATTAGATACAAAATAATACATACTTTTCAATATTTAGATTACTTATAAAACGAAAATACTTATCTCGTTGAAAAATTTCCTTTCTGTGATTCACTTTTTATAACAACTATTATGCACTAACAAGCTAACATGTTATCATTATAAAAGTAAATGGTGATTTTCAAACAACTGTTATTTTTATGTCCTCTACTCAAATCTGTGTAAAAATATACTCAAATTTATTTTTTTCTACGCAGTTCAGAAGAATAGGGTTAGTTGTATCTGGTATATGCTATACTGATAAGTGAACAGAACGATTTAATAGTTTTAGAGAGTGACATGTACGCAAAATGTCAGTTCCGTGGCCTAGCGAACTGGACTTTTGTGGACATTTCACTTTTCAAACCTATGAAATCGTCTTACACTCATATCACTATGTTGTGTATTAAGAAAAACTAAAAATGTTCTGTCGATTTGCACAGAAATAAATTGGATTGAGTACATTCTCAATATATTATTGTGATAATTGATGCCGGGTACTTTAAGTTGTGTAAAAATATACTTACTCTGATTCTTTTCTGCGGAAATCAGAAGAGTATGGTTAGTTTTACTTATAAGAGGAGACCATGGAGTTCGGGTCTTGGATTTTGATGTAACTTTGGGGATCGACGTCTGGAACCTAAAAATGAAGCACAGTACCGGTAGTTTTATCCAATGGGTGTTCAAATCTGAGATAGTGCCAAAGAACATTAGCATTGCTAATATAGGAAATGCTAAAAATCAAATATATATATAGATATCCCACACAGCGCACAATCTTACAGACAGGTTTCATGCAAGGTTTGCAACCTTTCAGAAATATTTCAATGAAAGCTTTTCGAAATGTTGTTATTTCTGTTCCAAATACTTGCAAAAATATTTCATGAAACATATTGGGTATGTTTCTCAAAAAGTTACTAGTGAAACCTTTTCAATATGTTACAGAAACATTTCATAGTGGGTTCCCACGCAGCATGAAATCTTTCTGGAATGTTTGTTATTCAGATTTAATACTTTTCAAATCTTTGAAAGGTTACTGAAAGATTTCGTGAATGTTGCATAAAATATTTCATGAAATATTTCTAAAATATTATGGAAATATTTTGGTGACACAACCCGAAAGCTCTATTCACATTACTACAATATTCTACGAAATATTGATAAAATCTTTTAGAAATATTTCTTGTACGATTTGTAGTACATTAATTTATTATTATTATTTAACATTATTACCCCATTAGCCAGGCTTGCCGTGGCAAATCGCGGCAATAGTTGCTGTGCAATGTTTGTTAACAAGTTGCTTCCAACTTGCTCTCAAGAAATGACGAATATCAAGGATTGATGTCAATGTGCCGTAAAATTGACTGCAAATGCTTGCTACCAAATTGCTGCCACCCCATTAGCTAAGCTTGCAGTGGCAAAATCGTGGCAATAGTTGCTGTGCAATGTTTGTTAACAAGTTGCTTCCGACTTGCTCTCAAGAAATGACGAATATCAAGGATTGATGTCAATGTGCCGTAAAAATGACTGCAAATGCTTGCCACCAAATTGCTCCCATATACGGACGCAGATTTACTTACATTTTATGTATAACTGTTGCTGCAAGTTTTGTACATCAATTTGCTTTCAACTTGTTTTCAATATTATTAAAATATTATATTATTTTATTTTCAATATTATTCACATTATATTCAATAAAAATACTCATATATGCGACAGTGCGAGAGAGATGGGGAGGAAATTAATAACAGCATATTGATGGAAATTTGTGTAATATAAAAATCAAGAAATATGATGATAATATGATGGCAATTTATTCCCATGATACGCCTGCACATCATGAGCAATAGTTGCTGTAATTTTGCCTTCACTTTGCCCTCATAATTTACTTCAATACTTGATACAAAATTTCCAGCATATACGGACGCAGTTTTACGTCAAATTTAAGGAAATCGATAGCAAAACGTGTATGTCAAATTGCTAACAATTTGCAAAACATCTGGCTAATGGTGTATATATATATAAACAAGAGTTTTGTAACATAATTAAGGATTGTAATAATTATTTACTTCCTTTTGAGAAATAATATTGGGAGTTAATTATTACTTAATTAATTAATTACTTGATCGCTCACAAACTTCTTATTTTTGGCATAATTATTGATTAATAAACAATTGTTGTTGATTCAAATAATGATTATTATTATTATTTAATTATTTCGGTAAAATAATATTATTGTTTAATCGATTATTTAATTAATTATTGAAATAATTGTTTTGTTTAATAATAAACAATTGTTATTGGTTTGATTGATAATTAGTATTATTTACTTATTGTGATAAAATTATATTATTATTTAATTAACTATTTAATTAATTAATGATTGAAAAATTTTCTTTTTGCGTTTTTTAGAAGAACATTTTATTTTCATTTTTTTGGGGAAATTAAATAGGATTTTTAACTTTTTTTTATATACCGATTTATGCAAGTTAGTTAATTGAAATCGATATCGGATAAAAACAGTATTCTTTCAGAGTTAATAATTGTATATTGGATTAGGATTTTATGTTAATAGATACTGTATAAGCGATTTAGGCAATCTAGTATTGATAAAATACACAGAAAGAAGCATTTTTATTTTCTCTTTTTTTTGTTGTTTTGTGTGATAAACACTGGTTATTTTTCGAGTACAATTAAACTTTACTTTAGTATTAAAAGTTTTAATTATTAAGTTGTATTAAAAATATTTTTTGGATCCTACGCAAAGAAAATGGCGAATCAATACGACGTCTCCTTTGATGAAACGGTAGGAACCGAGATCCAAGAGTCGATTTTACATTTAGACGGACAAGAGTTAGATTTTTTTTCTTAATAGGTTCGAATTGAAAAGCGATGGCACGCAATATGCGAAAAGCGATAGAATATATAGACGCTTGCGAGGCGACTACACAGCGGCAGATTTCGTTGATACTTTAGACAACTCAAGCGACGAAGAGCAGAAAACTCGTCGAGAAGAGAAGCTCGACGAGGTATTGAGCGACGCAAAATTCAGCGACAAAACGCAAACCGAAATATTAGGAAGGTATCAATATTTGGCGAGCCACCGAACAGGAACGGGACCACCGAGCGACTTCGCTTCAGCGGCATTCAGCTCAACTCAGATGAGTTTAACAAATATGTCCTTAACTGAATGCCAAGGAATTGGACTCGGGAACATGAATGGAGTACACCATAATGCGGGAGCAGGAGCGTCGGCGGCAGTGACGGTGCCCCATTTACAAGACTTGCCGCGGCAAAATCGCGGCAATAGTTGCTGTGCAATGATTGTTAGCAATTTGCTTCCAACTTACGCTCAAGAAATGACGAATATCCAGGATTGATGTCAATATGCCGTAAAATTGACTGCATATGCTAGCCACTAAATTGCTGCCATATACGGACGCAGATTTACTTACATTTGATGTGTAACTGTTGCTGCAAGTTTTGTACATCAATTTGCTTTCAACTTGTTTTCAATATTATTAATATATTATATTATTTTATTTTCAATATTATTCACGTAATATTCAATAAAATTACTCATATATGTGACAGTGCAAGAGACAAAGGGAAGAAATTAATAACAGCATATTGATGGAAATTTGTATAACACAAAAATCGAGAAATGTGACGACAATATGATGTCAATTTATGCCTATGATACGCCTGCACATCATGAGCAATAGTTGCTGTAATTTTGTCTTCACTTTGCCCTCATAATTTACTTCAATACTTGATACAAAATTTCCAGCATACACGGACGCAGTTTTACGTCAAACTTACGGAAATCGATAGCAAAACGTGTATGTCAAATTGCTAACAATTTGCAATACATCTGGCTAATGGGGCATATACGGACGCAGATTTACTTACATTGGATGTATAAAAGTTGCTGCGAGTTTTGTACATCAATTTGCTTTCAACTTGTTTTCAATATTATTAAAATATTATATTATTTTATTTTCAATATTATTCACATAATATGCAATATAAATACTCATATATGCGACAGTGCGAGAGAGATAGGGAGGAAATTAATAACAGCATATTGATGGAAATTTGTGTAACACAAAAATCGAGAAATGTGACGACAATATGATGTCAATGTATTCCCATGATACGCCTGCACATCATGAGCAATAGTTGCTGTAATTTTGCCTTCACTTTGCCCTCATAATTTACTTCAATACTTGATACAAAATTTCCAGCATATACGGACGCAGTTTTACGTCAAATTTAAGGAAATCGATAGCAAAACGTGTATGTCAAATTGCTAACAATTTGCAATACATCTGGCTAATGGGGCATATACGGACGCAGATTTACTTACATTGGATGTATAACAGTTGCTGCGAGTTTTGTACATCAATTTGCTTTCAACTTGTTTTCAATATTATTAAAATATTATATTATTTTATTTTCAATATTATTCACATAATATTCAATAAAAATACTGATATATGCGACAGTGCGAGAGAGATGGGGAGGAAATTAATAACAGCATATTGATGGAAATTTGTGTAATATAAAAATCAAAAAATATGATGATAATATGATGGCAATTTATTCCCATGATACGCCTGCACATCATGAGCAATAGTTGCTGTAATTTTGCCTTCACTTTACCCTCATAATTTACTTCAATACTTGATACAAAATTTCCAGCATATACGGACGCAGTTTTACGTCAAATTTAAGGAAATCGATAGCAAAACGTGTATGTGAAATTGCTAACAATTTGCAAAACATCTGGCTAATGGTGTATATATATATATTTAACTCCCAATATTATTTCTCAAAAGGAAGTAAATAATTATTACAATCCTTAATTATGTTATTCAACTCTTGTTTATATATATATATATATATATATATATATATATATATATATATATATATATATATATATTTATGTGTATGTATATATATATATATATATATGTATAAACAAGAGTTTAATAACATAATTAAGGATTGTAATAATTATTTACTTCCTTTTGAGAAATAATATTGGGAGTTAATTATTATTTAATTAATTAATTACTTGATCGCTCACAAACTTCTTATTTTTGGCATAATTATTTTGATTAATAAACAATTGTTGTTGATTCAAATAATGATTATTATTATTATTTAATTAATTCGGTAAAATAATATTATTGTTTAATCGATTATTTAATTAATTATTGAAATAATTGTTTTGTTTAATAATAAACAATTGTTATTGGTTTGATTGATAATTAGTATTATTTACTTATTGTGATAAAATTATATTATTATTTAATTAACTATTTAATTAATTAATGATTGAAAAATTTTCTTTTTGCGTTTTTTAGAAGAACATTTTATTTTCATTTTTTTGGGGAAATTAAATAGGATTTTTAACTTTTTTTTTATATACCGATTTATGCAAGTTAGTTAATTGAAATCGATATCGGATAAAAACAGTATTCTTCCAGAGTTAATAATTGTATATTGGATTAGTATTTTATGTTAATAGATACTGTATAAGCGATTTAGGCAATCTAGTATTGATAAAATACACAGAAAGAAGCATTTTTATTTTCTCTTTTTTTTTGTTGTTTTGTGTGATAAACACTGGTTATTTTTCGAGTACAATTAAACTTTACTTTAGTATTGAAAGTTTTAATTATTAAGTTGTATTAAAAATATTTTTTGGATCCTACGCAAAGAAAATGGCGAATCAATACGACGTCTCCTTTGATGAAACGGTAGGAACCGAGATCCAAGAGTCGATTTTACGTTTAGACGGACAAGAGTTAGATTTTTTTTTCTAAATAGGCTCGAATTGAAAGGCGATGGCACGCAATTTGCGAAAAGCGATAGAATATATAGACGCTTGCGAGGCGACTACACAGCGGCAGATTTCGTTGATAGTTTAGACAACTCAAGCGACGAAGAGCAGAAAACTCGTCGAGAACAGAAGCTCGACGAGGTATTGAGCGACGCAAAATTCAGCGACAAAACGCAAACCGAAATATTAGGAAGGTATCAATATTTGGCGAGCCACCGAACAGGAACGGGACCACCGAGCGACTTCGCTTCAGCGGCATTCAGCTCAACTCAGATGAGTTTAACAAATATGTCCTTAACTGAATGCCAAGGAATTGGACTCGGGAACATGAATGGAGTACACCATAATGCGGGAGCAGGAGCATCGGCGGCAGTGACGGTGCCCCATTTACAAGACTTGCCGCGGCAAAATCGCGGCAATAGTTGCTGTGCAATGATTGTTAGCAATTTGCTTCCAACTTACGCTCAAGAAATGACGAATATCCAGGATTGATGTCAATATGCCGTAAAATTGACTGCACATGCTAGCCACTAAATTGCTGCCATATACGGACGCAGATTTACTTACATTTGATGTGTAACTGTTGCTGCAAGTTTTGTACATCAATTTGCTTTCAACTTGTTTTCAATATTATTAATATATTATATTATTTTATTTTCAATATTATTCACGTAATATTCAATAAAATTACTCATATATGTGACAGTGCAAGAGACAAAGGGAAGAAATTAATAACAGCATATTGATGGAAATTTGTATAACACAAAAATCGAGAAATGTGACGACAATATGATGTCAATTTATGCCTATGATACGCCTGCACATCATGAGCAATAGTTGCTGTAATTTTGTCTTCACTTTGCCCTCATAATTTACTTCAATACTTGATACAAAATTTCCAGCATATACGGGCGCACTTTTATACATCAAACTTGAGGAAATCGATATTGCTAACAATTTACAATACATTTAGCTAATGGGGTGCATCTATATTCGTCAGAGATACTTACTTGCAGATTCCTATATTACCAACTCGACATTTTTATAATTTTTGTCATGCTGTGTGGGCAATTTATCAAAAATTACACTCTTTTTCAGTAAAACGTTATCAAATGTAATATATATTGATATAATCGTTTTGGTAAAATAAAATTAATATAAATTAGCAATTACATTCATTTAACTATATCTGACATTTTCTATCTGTTTAGTATTAACTTTTAAAAAATGTGACACAAGAAATATAATAATATTTTGAATATTATTTAATCTATATTCAAATCAAACCATTTCAATTTAGAAATTATTATTAACTGTTTTTTATTTATATTATTAAATATTGCTTAAATATTTCTGGAATATTTTTAGACGTGGTTCTTCGATCTTTTTTGAACTATACGAATAATATTTCTCAAATATTTCTAAGCAGCTACATACATATATTTTGAAACATTATATTCAAATATAACTCAAATATTTTCTGAATATTTCAAGAAATATTTAAATAATATCTTTCAAAACGATTTCATAGAAATATTTCTCGAATATTTTCAAACATCTTCTGTGACCTTTCTCAAAATATACAAGTAATATTTCTTGAAATATTGCTGTAATGTTTTAATATTATTACAAACAATATTTTTTTGAAAGAAATTAAAAATATTTTCTGCAATATTTCGTGACGTTTTTAAGAAAGATTACATAACGGGTGTCTACGAATATTACCAAAAATAAGGTTGTAAGATTTCCTGAATATTGTATTGTAATGAAATATTTCATAATATAAATAATTTGAAATTTATGTAATTAATATTGCGAAAATATTTACAAAAGATTTCATTTGAAATCTTTCTTAAAATATTTCACTAGAATATTAAATGGATAAAATAAAAATTAAAAAATATTATTAAAAGTAATTTATTAAAAAATACAATATAAAATACACAATGGAAAAATACACGTTGTCTAGTAAGTTTACAATGTAAAACAAATATATAGATAAAAGATACACTATAATATGTCTTTAACTGTATGAATATATAACTGTATAAGTGAAATAATAACTGCTGGAACTCTGCGTGGTTGATGTGGTGTGCGCTCTCCGATGGTTCTACACGGACTGGAGTTTTGGCGTGCTTCCGAGTCCTAAGGTCCTCCGGTTAAAAGTTGCAATAAAACCCAGGTCAAGAAAGAGCTGCATAGTCGTGCATTAGGGAAGACTGTATGCGTTCTTTCTACTTGTATGTATCCGTGTGTGCTTAATATCGATAATATCTAACAATACATATAATAAAAAAATTAAAAAAAATTAACAATATTCCATGCCGGGTTGGAAGTTTCTAAATAATTATATTAAAACTTTCTGTAAAAGTTCGAAATATAGTTTATGGTTTTCTGCAAGCTGGACCGAAATATTTTGCAAACGTTTCGGTAAATCTTTTAATCTTTCTGAACGACATGATCGAGAATCATTGTCGAAACATTTTAGTAACATTTCATAGAATATTATAGGAAATATTTTTATAAAAATTCATGAAAAATTTGCAAGAATGTGTAAAAGTTTTGAATATATTTTAATAATACATGTAAGAAAAATTTATTGCACAAAAATAACCTACAACAAAACGTTTCTAAAATATTTCTGAAGTATTTTCTGAAACGTATTTTGTTATATTTTTATAAACATTTCATAAAATATTTCTGCAAGGTTTTGTAAATATTTCATAATATTATTTCAGAAATGCTTTCACAAACTTTTTATAATGTTTACACAAACTTACAGTAAGCTTTTTTTGAAATGTTTTCTGAAACATTTCACTCAAATATTGTGTGCTGTGTGGGATAGTATCAACGTTAATTAAATACGTCGTATCTACCGTGCAAAGGCCCATTGGATAAAACCACGAGTATTGGGCTTCATATTTAGATATCAGAAAACGATCACTAAAGTTTCATCAAAATCAGTGACCTTGACTCCGTGGTCCCTCCTTGTTAGTATATAACATAGTTATAGGAGAATAAAACGATTTCATAGTTTTAGAAAGTAACTCACACCCACACCGACACCCACACCCAAACCCATCCACTCACCCACATACACACACACGCATGCACACACACACTCTCACACACACACACATCTACACCCACACTCACACTGACACCCATACCCACACCCATAAACACACACGCACACACGCACACACACTTTCATGCGGACACTTTCTAAACATAGGTTATTTTGATTCCAAATAACTCAAAATATGTTTCTAATATGTTTTTAAGAAAACTTTTTCTTTACTATTACAACACTTCCTTTAGGAGGAAGCTAACATTTCTTATTTTAGTAAAAATGTTTCTTTCGGTACGTAGAATACTCGTAAATTTTTTCAGGTTTTTTTTTGCCGATACGCTTATACATGTATAAAGCTAAATATGACCATATTGCCAAAATATCCATTTTAATAGTTTTTAAATGAATTTTTCACATTATTTTGATTTTTTTCATTGAATATGCTTTACCCATTTTGCGACCATGACAGTCACTTTTGTACTGAAAAACGCTATCTTCAAGATTTTTGATGTGATGGTTCGACTGCTCAAAACCACTTTTTCCAGGATTTTAAGGTTTTGAATGAGTTTAATTAATTGACATTAAAAGGCTTTGGAACCATTTCTTATGAAAACGTCAGAAAATTTTCTAAAAATTCCTATGTTGCAATTTTTTAAACACATTTAATTTTCTTGAATAAATGGAGGTTGAAATTTGCTAAAAAATATAAAAAATGACTTCATGCTCATATTTAGCCTTAATGAACTTTGAACCTTACGGTTTTAAAAAATCCAAAAAAGCTTTCCTTTCTCCCTTTTTCTTCGTGATTTAGACCTATTTTTAGAATTATTTCGTGATTTTTACGTTATTTATGTTCTTTTTCAATTCATTTTACATTATTTTACGTTATTCCATAGTATTTAATGTCTAAGGATCGAAGCCTCTTCGATATCTCCCTTTTTCTACGTGATTTTAGTCTATTTTTCGAAATATTTCGTCATTCTTATGTGATTTATGTGAATTTCACGTTGTTGTACATTAATTTACGTGATTCTACGGTATTTAATGTCTAATCGTCGATGCCTCTTCAATGTCTCCCTTTATCTACGTGATTTTGGCCTATTTTTCGAAAATTTTTGCGATTTTTACATTTATTTATGAGCTGTTTAGCGTTACTTTACGTGGTTTACGTTATTATACATTATTTTACATATAACGATCCAAGTCTGCTCCACATCTACCTTTTTCGACATGATGTTGCACTGTTTTCCGAAATTTTCCGTGATTTTTAAGTTATTTATGATCGTTTTATAATTTTATGGAGTATTCGTAATAGGGGCTGAATCGTATAATATAGAAATTATAGATTTAAATCATTGTATGGTTTCGTACTGCAATTGCGTATTATATGTACATAATTTATTTATTATGACATGTTTATATAGAAGTAATTGAATGAAAAGTATCCAGCGCGTTAGTGCCAAATCGATTTCTGTTTTTCTTATTTCTTTTTTTTTTTATTCTTTGGATAGTTTTACACCAAAGAAGAGTATATTTGTAAATAAATAAAAGTAAAATATAATTTCAATGATGATTGTAAAATATAAATAAGAATTATTTTTGGGAAACGGCTCTTTTCCTTACAAAAGTGTACTCGTCTCAAAACTACATTTTGCATTACTCTAGAAGCCTTCTGCGTATTAGGGTTCAACGGATTGAACTGAAACTTTCGGAATAGTTTCTTAAACATAATAACAACATAGTAACAATCTTTGATTTTGAAATTATTTTTTCTAAAGAACGTAGCATATGTATGTATAATAAAAGGTAGTGTATTTTTGTTACTTAAATTGTTTATTACAGTCCTGTATTTTTAAAACAACTATTCGGGTGTTCTGTCCTGCACTACCGAAAATATGAGAATTTAGATACCTGCTTATGTTTTTATAGCATTTTTGAAATGTTTCTTACTTTGATTTACTGCTGGATCGGTGAACGGTTTCCTGGTGGGTAGTCAAATTAAAAGTTGATTGAATAAATGACCTTTATGAATTCTTGTATTCACAAATAAAACTTTTATTTATTTATTAATTTGCGCTATTTATTATAACTTGTAAAAATAGAAACGTGCTGTAATTGACTTGTGATATACTTGCTAATATAAGTTTGTCTGTTTGTAAAATCGATTGTCTGTATCTTAATAGAAATATGGATAAAACATAGATATAGATTTTAATGGATATTTTATAGATTTATACGTTCTAGTTATATTTTCTTTTCGCTTGAGCCGCGAGACGGCCTACAGTGGGCCTTACGAATAAACTGCCTTAATTACGCGCTCATTTTCTTTTATATAGTCTTTCTTATTGGTTAAAAAATATATAATATTTTACAAAACATTATTTCTAAAAGACATAATACTGCAAGTATCTCGATTACGAACGATTATGAAACGCTTACGATGCGGTTTTACATCGCCCGATTTATAAGTATACTGTTTATAACATAAGAAAGTAATACAACATTTTCGCTTAGTTAAGAGTTTCGCAATTAAGTAGTATCATTATAGCCGCAATACTGCTGGTGCTTGTACCTAAATATTGTTGAGCAAGTAGATGTCGAATGGTATATAAGACAGAAACTTAAATAAGTTTAGTATTCATAATCGAAAAAGAAAAATAAACGAAATAACAATGGTTCAACGTAATAATAACTATACTCTCAGGAAATACGAGAACATAAGTATAAGTAATGAACAAATTCTGCTAATATAATATTATTTTGCTATTATAATATTATAATATTATACGAGGTCTGTCCCAAAAGTATCCGACCTACGTTCATATCTTCGCGCGGAGAGACTCAGGCGACCTCTGGAGGGTACGAACGTCACCAGCAACTCCTAACCTTCTCGTCAGTAGCCTGAGATACCGATGAAACGCCTTAGTTCCCGCGCAGCGTGTATTTGTTTACAACGACTTTTTTGCGTTCGTCGCAATTTGCTTATTGCTAAAAATGGCAGAATGAACCGAACAGCGAATTTGCATAAAATTTTGCTTTAATCTCGGTAAAAGTTGTGCGGGAACTATTAAAATGTTGCAAAAGGCCTTTAAAGATAAGTGTATGGGCAAAACACAAATAAAAGAGTGGTATAGGCGGTTCAAAAGTGGCCGCACATCTGTCGACAGTGATCCTCGTTCATCAAGTCAATGTTGATTGTTTTGTTCGATTATGAGGGCGCTGTGCACCACGAATATGCCCCTACAGGCCAGACAATCAATAAAGAGTACTACGTTGAAGTTTTGAAAAGATTGCGTAATGCAATCAGGAGAAAACGACCGCAACTTTGGGAAACCGGTGACTGGCTTCTTCATCACGACAATGCTCCAGCGCACGCATCAAACCTTGTGCAGCAGTATTTATTGAAACACAGTGTTGCGCAGCTCTGCCAGCCTCCATACAGTCCTGATATAGCTCCCTGCGACTTTTGGCTGTTTCCTCGATTGAAAATGCCGCTTAAAGGACATCGATTCGACAATAAACAGACTGTTCAAACTAATGCGACGAATGCACTAAAGGCGATTCCAAAGTCTGACTTTCAAGAGTGCTTTAATAAGTGGAAACATCGATATGAGCGTCTTGTTCAATCAAATGGGGACTACTTTGAAGGATGCCACCCCCCGGATGACGAAGAATAAATCAAGCGCCGAGAAATCGAGGTAGGTCGGATACTTTTGGAACAGACCTCGTATTGTTATTATAACATTTTATTTACTATTATTTATTTTCTAGTTCGTTGATTGGCAACACTTCCGAACTGTACGAAAAGCTAAAAGAATGGGAATTCCACTTCCGCTACGAAGGACTTTTGGTCAAAGGATGTACCAACGAATTTGTGTAGTTATATTTTCCAATTTTATGTTAATATATATAATCTGAAATATATATATATGTTTTAGTTTTCAGATTGGCAATGCATTCGCAGTTGGAGGGATTGCAATCGTTACATAAATGATCAGTACTTGGAAGTAAAGTGCGGTGATGAGGAATATTGTTACGGATAGAATCCATTAGTAATAAGAAAATGTAACTGTGTAATAAGTTCCTATGCAAAAGGTCTCTAAAACTTTCTGTATAGTTCAAATGCGATGACATTCTCAAGTTTCTTATGTATATTTTCGGCGGTCGTCGGCGGCGACTTTCGGCGGCGCGTATAGCGGCTCATTCTAACTCGAAAAGGAATGACGCAGAGACCAGATGCACTCTGGTCTTTATACAGATCGGTAGTTACAAAGCGCGATATACTAATAAGGATAATATTGTATTTAATAAATAACAGACTTTATCATAAATGGTGTATAAATTAGTTTATCAAAATCCTTAGTTTATTCTCGTCCCGAACAAAGATACTTGGGAGTTTGAATCTCTTTTTTGTCAAATGAAAATGTATTGTAATGATTTGAAAATAATTTATATTGAATGTTTTAATGATGAGTATGAAATTTATGTTTGAACAATAAAAATATTCAAAGGTTGTTTTTACTTCATTACCCTTCCTTCTTCCATTTATTCTTAAAAATAGCATACTAGTCTAAATACTTAAACCTATTTCTATGTTGTCTTACGATTTATTATAATTTAAATATATATAGATTGATAGAATTTAATAAGCTGATTTAATACTCTAGAAGTAGTATTTTCTAAGTAATCATTGATGATTAAATATGAAAGAATTATACCTAAGGCAGAAAGAAAATTATGAGTGTAAAAAGTGAAAGACTGTATCTTTCACTATCCTCCCCGCCAAAGTCGCTATGCTTAGGGAAAACAATGCATAGAAACATTTAACCAAATTTTATTAAAAATTTAATGAAAATATGCCCTGATTGGCTTTGGTAGTTGAAAGAGTTAAGGTTGGAGATCTGTTTGGTAAAGGTGGCGGTGGTGGTAAGGGAAATAATTTTTTTTATGTCGACGATTCATCAAATTTATGTAATGCTGCTAGATAAGAAATTGCTGGTGGTGCTGGTCGAGGTGCTGTTGTTTCGATTTTAATTTTTTTTAATTTAGTTTCTTCGTATCTTGAATTTTCTCTTTTATCCTCCCTTATGTTTTTGAAGGAGTTGGGATGAATTTTATCTCTCCGTCTAATATTTTATAATAAGTTGGTACAATTCAATTACATTTAACCTGAATTCCTCGTTTAACAAGAATATCGGTTCTTAGAGTCAGGAACTATGTTTCGTTCCCTGAGATAACTGGAAGCTGATTTTTGTTATAACATTTGGTTATAACGATTTGATTATAACAGTCTTTTAAATGCATCAGTTTTACGTTTTTGGGAGTGCACTGTATTAAGTGGACTACTTCTCCTGCTAATCTTGCAATATATCCAGGTATTTTCATAATATTGTAGGCAAATTCATCGGGGGAAAGTGTGGCTATGCATAATGAATTTTGGATGATTTTTCTTTCAATTTCATATCTTTGTGTGATTAGATCTAAATATCAATTATTAAGTTGATTCCTTAAATGTTTTTCTACATATACAAACTTCGAATTAATATACGTAAATAAATCTAGGTTTATCGCATTTTTAAATCTAACAATATCATTATCAAAATAATACTCGTTTGCCTTAAAGTTTCTTTCGAAAATCATCAGTTTCGGATGTTCAGTGGGTATTAATTCCCGATTACAACGCATAATTTTGTCTCTAGCCGAGAGACCAAAAGTTATATCATTTGAACTTAATGTATAAATAACTTCATTGTTTACTCCGCTAAAAAGTTTAGTTACTATACCTTCGAATATAATATTATAAGAATTTTTAAAACACTCTTCTGTAGGAAATACTTCCCAAAAAGTACGCCCCCTTCCATATCAATATAGTGTTTGTCCGAAAATTTACAAACTGTTCCCAAGCTTAAACGTAACTTATCATTATTTAAATTTACTTGTGCATTGGATTCGACTAGCGTTATTTTAATCGTACCATGGATGGAAAAAACTTTATTCCATGTACCAAAATTATCTGAATAGGATGTTCCAGAACACGAGTTTCCTTCTGCACTGCCTGCGAAGTGGACTCCTCTTGTTGCCGATGAATTTACTTCGAGATTTACTATTTATTGTATGTCCGTTGTTGTATTTAAATATACCTGTGTCGTGAATAATTTTACATTGTTCATGACTTATATCGTAAAGGTATTCTTGTCCTGCATTTTACGTAGTTATAAGATTCCGCATTGAAAAATTGTACGATGAATTTCGATTTTGCATTGTGTGATATGAATGTCCCGAAAATTTGCTACTTGTATTAATTCTATTGTGACATTTGATGCGTTTACTAGTGTATTGTGAAAATCTCACTCTCCAGAATCCAATAAAGAGAATGTTGTAATATTTGGAGTTGTTGAACCGCAATCATATCAAATTATTGCTTGATTCAGGTTAAAAAATGTAATAAAACTTACTATTTTGATGAGCATGATTGCAATGTTCCTAAAACAGAAAAATATGATAATTTTGTTATTTATATAAAATTAACTTGTTAGTATGAACTGTCTTTGGTTTTCCTCCATAGTTAATGACAATGTTACTATTTTCGTTAACTTTTAATATTTCAAAAAGACCAATATTGTGATTTTTTTCGAATTTTCCAGATTTTGGCTATTCAGCAATTTCTTTCATATGTGTAACTAGATTTTTTGTATAATTATTAAAAGTTGAAATTTGTTCAGATTTTTTTAGAGATTCGCTAGATGGTAATCTAGGAGGATAAACAAAAACAAGCTCATGGGGAGTAAATTTATGACCTGTATTTATAGATGTATTATGGTGAAATTGAGCTAGTTCTAATAAATTATCCCATCCAATTTTCTTAGTCGAAATTTTTTTCAAATATTCACACAGAGGATGATAAGCTCTTTCTAACAAACCATTAGATTGAGGCGAAAAGAAAGTAGTTTCGATTTTTGAAAATTTGAATCTACGTGCGATAGTCTTTAACATTTTGCTAGTAAAGTTTGCTCCTCATCTGTTAGTACAATTTTTAGTGAACTAAAAATACATATAAAGCTTTTTACAAAAGCATCAGCTACTGACTCTGTAGTTTGATCTTTACGTTCTATAGTGACTGATCCACAATTATCAAAACATATTTATTACCATTTTTTGTTAAATTTAACGGTCTAACTATATCCATAGCAATTTTATCAAATGTTTTAACAGGTGTATCGGTAATAACCATAGGTTATTTTATATTAACACGTTTCAATTTATTCCTATGACAAACTTCACAGGATTTTATTTTATTTTGAACGTTTAATTTTAAATTTTCCCAGAAATATTTATTTTTTATTCGATCATACGTTCGGTTATCCCCAGAATGTCCTCCTATACTTGTAGAATCGTTTAATTCAAATATTCTATCTCTGTCTCTTATTTCTACGTAATCTGTAATATTTAAACAGATCGTTACCTTGATTTGTTTGTTCTTAAATATTGTATCTACTATTTCTTCTATTTCATTTCAATTTAAATTATTTATTTTTATATTTTTAAAAATATTAAAAGTAAAATACTTTCTTTGCAACATTATTTCTTATAACAATTGAAAAACTTTATATAAATTTTCTTTTACTTTTATTACAGATTCTCCTGTATCTATACACAGTACAAATAATATTTACTTTCAAGATTTACAACATCTATCTCATTTTTGCTTAAATGATCATTCCAAATTAATTTTTTATTTTCGATGAACTTATCAGTATTTTCATCAAAAGACTTTCTTTGTACTGTAACTAAATGCATACCATTATATTTTTGAAACTGAATACAATTAGTTGAAAAAATAATGTTTTGTGGTTTGCATACGTATGATATTTTCATCATCATTTTCAGACTTATCATTAGATTTCTTTTTTCTTATTGTTTTTCATTTCTTTTAGACGAACACATTCATCATGTAATTCTTGGATTTTCATGCCATTTGTTGGTACTGTTTTTGGGATATTTGTTAAATCTAATTCTTTAGCTTTTTTAGCTCTCGTAATTACGTTTATCTGAATATACTCTATCGCATTTCTTGATAATACGTCTGCATTAGTATTTTGCTTACCAGGTTCATGTATTACTTCATAATCATAATCTAACAACTTTAATCACCATTTTTTTAACTCTGCTATTATTATCGGCTGACTTTAATGAAAGTAAATGTTTATGGTCAGTTACTATTGTGAATTTATTTCCATATATGTAATTTCTATAGGTTTTTACATAAAAAATTATAGCTGGGATTTCTTTTTCATAAGTATGATAGTTTTTCTCTGCAGCTTTCAAAACTCTAGAGCCGTAGGTGACTGGTTTATCCTGTTGGGATAAAATGGCGCCCAAGGCTACCTGGCTTGCATCTGACATAATTACAAAAGGTTTTTCCATGTCGGGAAATTCTAATACGGGAGCTGTACATAGAGCCTCAACTGACTTATTAAAAGCTTCCTGTTTTTCAGTGTCCCATGCAAATTTTATATTTTTCTGTAACAATTTTGTAAGTAGTTTTGCTGTTTTTGCATAGTTATTTATGAATCTTCTGTAGTAACCTGCAAGTCCTAAAAATTCTCGAATATTTTTAACATTTTTGGGAATTTCTTAATAGCTTCTACTTTATTTGGATCGATTTTAAGACCATCTTCACTCAAAATGTGACCTAAAAATACTATTTCTTTCTGTAAAAATTTACATTTACTTGATTCTAGTCTTAATCCCGCGTTTCTGAGTCTTTCGGCAACTAAATTAAATCTTTCGTTGTGTTCCCGTATTGTATTTCCAAAAATAATTATATCATTGATATAAACATAACAAATTTTTGCCGCTATTAGATCTCCTAAAATTACTAGCATTATTCTCTAAAAAACTCTTGGCATGTTCGTTAAACCAAATGGTAAAACAGAAAATTCAAAAGCTCCCAAAGAATGTACATTAAAAGATCTTTTATGAATATCAGATGGGTTCATTTTTATCTGATAGAAGCCTGAAGCTATGTCTATTGATGTATAGTATTTATTCTTACCGATTGCATCAATCATTTCGATTATATTGTGTAATAAAAATGGATCTGGTATTGTTTTTTCGTTTAACTTTCTATAATCAATTAGGAATCGCCATTTTTTTTATCACTACTTGACTGTTTACTAACAAGAAAAGCTGGAGCATTATAAGGACTTTTTGAAGGGCTAACAAGATTATTGTTTATTAATTTTTTTGTTTCTTCAATAGCTATTTCTTTTAGTTTATATGGTAAAGGAAATTATTGGACGTATACTGGTTTATCATCAATCAAATTTATTTCATGCTCTTCTATATTGCATAATCCTTATTTTTTCCCTTCCAACCAACAAATATCCTCATGTTTTATAATTAAGTCTTGTATGATTTTTCCTTTTCGCATTGATAAATGCTGTAAAGGTATTTTCTCAAGAAGTTTCTTTCGTCTCAATTCTTCTTCTCTAACCGTTAGGTTTTCCTGAATTTTATTTTGATTTTCTACATTAGAATTAGTTAACGAAATAGTACCACAAGAATATGTTTCATCAATATTTGGCATTTCCTGCTCCCCTGTATTTACAAAATCGTCAGGCATGTCTACCACATCGAATGTAATATAATTTATTTTATTAGAATATCTATTATTTTCTTCAAAATTTAGGTTTCTCTTAAGTGTCTTTACAAATGCAGAATAATTATGGATTATATATTCTTCCTCAATTTCTGTGCTATTATCAGTTAGTGAAATATTGATTCCCTCAATTAGATTTGCTATATTTTCTTCTGAGTTTTGAATAATTTAAATTAATTTTTTTCCACTTATATTATCAATCTGAGAAAGATTTATAATATTTTTACTTTTATGATTATTATTTACTCGAAATTTTTCGGAAATAATTATATCAGAGCTTTCATTTAAATTTCTACTTTTTAAATTACTACTTTTTTCCACGGAATCATAATGTAAGGCTTCAGCAGCATAAGCAGTACGATTCATAATTTCATTGAAATTTTCTGTATTTTTCTCTAAATTGTAAACATTTCCATTAATATTTCTAATGTTTTCATCTATGTTTTTGACATCCTTGTCAAAACTTACATGGAAACTACTTTTTTAATTTTCATAATACTTGAAAGCATTTTTCTCCGAGTTCTTATGAAGATTAGAAGTATTTTCTTCCAAATTTTTACTAAAATTATGAGAACTTTCATAAAAATTGCGATTATAATCATCAAAGCTATCAACATTATTTTCTAAAATTCCAATATTTTCATTACATCTTCCGATATTTTCTGGCATAATTTCTAGCAAATTATCAATATTTTTATCAAAATTTTCATTCAACTTGTCAAAATTATCAATATTTTGTTAATTTATTTGAACTTGTAGCTGAACTACTGTGTTTAATAACTGAACAATATCGTGATTGAATGAAATATTGTCATTTTATGTCATATTTTCTATATTTTAATTTATTATTGTAGAACTATTATCTTCAAATTTATTACTATTTATATTTTCTCCAATATTATTATGATCAATTTTATTAATTTCCTGTATGCTATTATTTAAATTACTATCATTATATATAACTTGATATGTTAAGACTTCGTCTAAACCCTCGTTTTGCAGAATATTTTCAATTTTTATATTTTGTTTTATTTTTTTTAACTGTATGTTTCTTAGTGAATCGAGGTTGTATTTTAATTTTTTTATTATTTATTTATAAATATCCTTCGTCTAATCGAAGCTCTTTCTGCCAATATTTTTAGTCCCAATATTCCATCATAAGGAATTGAAAAATATTCTGGTGCAACACGAAAATCAAAAAATACCCCATTGATTGGTAATTTTACAACACCTGATGTCCTTATTGATTTATCTGTAATTCCTGATATTAATATTTGCTCGTTATTGTTAATTTTACGAACTGGAATATTACTTTTCATTATAATATTTAACTGTGCTCAATTGTCTATTAATAACTTATATTTTTTATCTGTGTACAAACTTTCTACTTCTATATACTGTAATAAATTTGCAAGCTTGACAACATAAGTCAGCATTACTGCATTAGGCCCTTGTAATTGATTTACCCCACTTTCTTTAAAAGAAATTGAGTTTTCTATATTATCTGACTGATTATACTTCTTAATTTCTTTGTCGATGAAATAACTATTATTTGTATTATTATCTGTCTGAGTTTCTTTATTTTGTTGCACATTTATATTTATGAGCGACTGATTATCATCTACTCACCCTGTGCTCTCTCTCCAGGCAGAGTTTAATCGTTTCCCAAACTTGCTTCTTGAAAATCAGTATTTCTAATACAATTATCAACCGTATGACCAATACCTTTACATAAATTACAAAATATATCAACTTTACTTTCTAAAGCCTGGAACACACGACACATGTTAATTGTATGGCCTATCTTGTTACAAAATGGACACTGCATTTGAATTGTGTTTTCAGAATAATTTTTAAGTGTCTGAACTTTTCTACAATCTTCAATCAAATGCCCTTTAAATTTGCTATATTCAAAGAATTTACGTTGAAAATTTGAACTTGAAAAATCTGTATTATCAGTAGCGTTATTGTTTCTATTAAACCCAAAATTATTATTTTGGCCAAAATTTCTATTATTAAAATTGGAAAAATTATTCTGATTTGGAGGCTGGAAATGTACATTTTTATATTTCGAACAAAATTTGGCTATATGTCCAGTTTCGTCACAAATTTGACATCTATATAGTTGTTTCGATTTAGATTGAGTAACCAATATTTTTACATGCTCGCATTCCGATGCCTCTTTCCTCGCAATTCAGAGAAATACGAAAACGCCTATCTTCAACTTGTTTACAAAATTTAATAGTATGGCCATTTTGATTACATTTTTGACAAATTACCTCAGAACAAAATTGCATAGTATGACCTGGATTATCACAATATTCACAAACTTCACTTTTTGTGGATTTATTTGGACAAACATTAGGATTATGTCCACTTTCTTTATATTTTTAACATACTTGGTAATCTATAATAAATGGACACTGCCCTACTTCATGTCCCATTCCTTGACAATGTCGGCAATGAAAATTTTGACTTCTATTATCCCCTATTGATTACAGTATTTGCAAATGAGTTTAATTTTATTTGTTTTAACACATGCTGCAGGTCTACGAAACAATGGTTCACTGTGTAAGTCACTGCATATTTGACATGTAAAAACTTTTTGTGATTCTATTATTTTATCATCATTATAATATATTGTATTTATGGAATTTGCGCGCAAACTTTTTCTCTTATTTAATTTATTTTCAATTTCTATGGCAGCTAAAGATATTGCTTCTAAAGTAGTAGCTCTCCTAATTCTACTTTTATTTCTAGTTTAAGACCGTCTCTAAAACTTTGATAGCATCAATCTCTATAGTTGTATTAAATGCTAACTCCTGAATCTTTAATACCAAATACTTTATTCTATTTGTATAATTTATAACTTATTCGTTTTCATTTTGTAAAATTTGCGATAGTTTTCCATAAAGAATGTGGATATTGTCAGAAATCGGATACAATTTTCTAACTGCAGCTATTAAGTCAATAATATTAGCAATTGCATAATTGGCTAGGGATTTATAGGCATCCCCTTTTAATGTACTTTTCAATATCTTAGTAAGGTTTGCTTCGTCTGCTCTATCAACAATGATTTTTGGTTGTTTTAATTTTTCAATATATTCTGCGACTGAAATATTTTTTCCATCAAGTTCTGGATCTAAATTAGCTACATATTTTAGTGGCAATTTAAGATGATTTGCCATCTCGTTAATTTTATGCACTTCTAAAATATTTATTTGTGCTAAGTTATTTTTTTGAATATTATTTTGTTTATTTACTATAGGCTGATTTTCCGGTGAACCCGGTGGACTCTCAAGATCTATTAAAGTTTTGCTATTTTCTTGTATAATATTTAAATTAATGCTGGTTGAAAACCTTTGAGCGCTATCCCTCCTATTCTGTATATCTTTATCCGTCCCAAATATCAAGTTTTGTTCATTAAAAATGCCATCTATATCCGAATAATTGTCTTGTCTGCTACAAGTGAAAGTAGCGTTTAAATCAAACTCGTGATTTGATGGAATAAAAATCGAATTCTTAAAGGTTTCTGAATCTTGAACGTTACTGTTATTAGCAGTGTTATTACTCTTTGATGGGCTTAAATTTGAATTCTCTAATCAATTATTTACTGCTACTTTTCGTATAGCCTCTAAGTTTTTCTGACCACTTGTTCCTGCCTCTGTTAACAAATTTTCAATCCTTTTTGGTATACTATCTAAATTTGAATTGTCGACAGTCCTTGCCAATTTTTTATTTGGTGAGCGACCTAATTTTGCACTTCTTTGAAACGGATCAACTATACTATTTTTAAGTTCTGGATTTTATGCAACCTGACTCCTTGTTAATCGTTTATCTTCATCTGATTTTGTATTTGAAGTAGGATCTGTATTACTCATTTCATTTTATTACAATTTATCATATAAATTGTATAGAATAGTAAAAAATAAACAAAAAGAAAATTTGCCTCTCAAAAATTTTTATTTTATTCTACAACTTTATTGTTACTTTAATATGTTAATAATAATATAATATTTAGTTAGAAAATAATTAAATTTCAAAGTTGGATTTGCTTAAGTGGAATATTCCAAGTGGCTAATGTATAGAATATGAATCAAAACAGAGACGTAAAACCAGACTTAAAGAATGCGCGATAGTAAGGAGGTGTCAGGTTAAGCTGATAGCTGACTTTCGCTTTCCAACACCTTTTCTTGTTATCGTATGCGGAATCAAATACGAGATATTTAAATGTCTTTCTGAATGTACTATACTTATTTCAAATCTATTAATATTTATTATTGTAATATGTTATTGGTTAGTTGTATATAAAATACCTTCCATCCACTAATTATTCAAAAAGCTTATTAATGTTTATTAAAAATAAACATTAATAAGTCGTTTGTCATCATGGCGTCGGGAGGAGGTGTACATATAAATGTATATGGAAATACGGTCATATTTAGCTTCAAACAAGTTTAAACATAAGGCTTAAAAAATATGAAGAAATTTACAATCATTATATACTACAAGGATAATTTTTTTCTGAATTTAAAGAATAAAATTTCAGTCTCGAATTCCCGGAGAGTCAACCATTTATATATAAAAATATAGGTTATTTTCTGAAAATACGAGAAGATACATATGGGCTGTAGCGGGGTGCATATAATGTTATTAACAATTAGACAAATGTGCGTGACCTGATGCGTGCGCCGCACGCAATGAGTATGGGCGACTTACCGCTTCGCTTACCTTAAGTTAGCCAGTGGCGTTTCACCGCAGTAGCCTTACCTTATGTTAGCCAGTGGCGCTCCGCAGCTGTAGTCATACCTCGGCTCAGCTATGTTGATTGAGATCAGTTGGGCTGCCAATTCAGCCTCTCCTTCGGGAGAAGACTCGCCCGATTGCGGCTGGACGTCTTGGTATGCCCGCTTCTGCGGTTGAATTGACTCTTCTTCCTCTTGGGTGGAGTTCGAGCGTATCTGGGGCGGTTTGGTCAAATCGGTCTCTCCTTCGGGAGAAGACCTGTACAATCATGACTGGGCATCCGAGTCTATCGTCGTCGCTTCAGTTCCGACGAATTGAGCTGCCACTGAAGTGACGTGTTCTTTCGTTACTTTACTTAAGTTGTCCTCTGCTTCATGGGATGACACGCCCATTTGCAGAAATGCATTCGTTCCCCTCGTAGTTTCTTCAGCTTTAACTGATCAGCTTCAGTGTCGACGAAATCGTATGTCCTTCAGGACTATACGTTGATATCCGCGGCTGTTTGGTTCCTCCTCTCTCTTCTAAGAGAGTCGAATCTAATTGCCTATTCAATTCGTCCTCGCCTTTGGGAGAGAGCTCGTCTGGACATGGCTAGACGTCCACTTACCCTTTTGGTACTTCAGATCCGGTGGGAGTACTACCTGCAGAGATCGTACATCCTTCTGGATGATCCCTCGGTCTCTGCGGCTGTATGGTTTCCTCCCATTCTTCGGAGGCGGTGAAGCTCGGTTGCCCGACTAATCCGACCTCACCTTCGGGAGAGGGGTCGTCTGGGCGTGCGTCGGCGTCCTTTTGATTGCTGAAGCATCAACGGGGAGAGATGCTGCGAGGATCGTGCTTAGTTCAGTAATGTCCACGGTCATTAGTGACCACTCCCCACTTCCTTACCCGATCAGTGGAGACAGTTTCTTCGCATGAAACCCAATTCCCCGCAACAAAAGCATTTCAAAGGTTGCGTAGAATGGAAATTTTTCTTATTACCCCCTGGCGTTCAGGCCTGGAGTTATCTCGCCAATTCATGGGCGGAGATTCGCTTGACGCGGTGGGTAGGTGTACCGGACCGTCGCCACATTCGTCTAGTTGCGTGTCGCCGAATAACGTGAATGTGTCCTGGAAGTTCACATCTGTTGAACGTCTACCTTCCTCGTGTCTTGTGCTGGACAGCAATTGTTCTCTCATAATACATCAGTATCACGAAAACACACTCACGATGATTGTAACACAGGCAATAATACACACAATGGCAATAGCAATAAAGCACAAACTACAGGGATAGTACGGCCAGAATCAGTGTGACTAAATAGGAGAGCGGGTTGTATTAATGCAAATTCTATTAGACATTGTATCAAGCAAATCCGTCAACTTATTAGCG